>JAQMCX010000058.1:20340335-20383225 GCA_029814765.1 Acanthurus leucopareius | reverse complement strand
GTTTTGAAATAGGCCATTCATTGAAGGTGCGCCTTATAATCCGATGCGCCTTATAGTGCGGAAAATACGGTATGTTGTTGTTCCTGCTACTTAATCATACTGGAAGTGTGGATGATTCCAAAATATGATGCATTCATTCAAAAATAAAAGGAAACCTTAAAGAGTAGAAAAAAATTCTACTAAATAGTTTTAACTTAAATGGTTACTCAACTTACAGCATGCTGATAATAATATTTTAGTGAGGTGGTTCAAACTGAAGGGTTGTGGTCCAAAAAAAAATGTTTATTATACCTTTTCAATGTTGTGTCTTTAATTAAAAAACTGGGTAGTTCAGATGATTAAAATTGGATTAAATTAACTTAACTTAATTAACTTTGACATTTAGTCAATTTTAATCATTTTAGTTTATGTAAATCAATTACAAGTTAACTGGCTAATCCTTGCAGCTTTAAATATATGCAACCTGTTAAAAGGGCTGCAGGTAATCAATTTCCGTTCTCCATGATGGAAAAAAGTCAAAAAGAGATGAGGCTGATTCCTGCCATGGATACCTTTCATTTTCAGGTAACTGAATCAGTTGATACACAGCTGCATATTAAATGTCAGTACTTACCCGCTGTGCTTTTTGTTGAGTTGGTCCATAAAAGCTTTGACTAAGGGTAAAACTTCACTGGACTGGATCAGCAGGTTGCCTGAGATGTTGCAGCTCAAGTTGATGTTATCGGATCGCTGTGCGTGAAGTTCTTGTTGGCTGAACTGAAAGGTCTGGCTCCACTTGTCATCAGGGTTTAACACTGGCAGCGTGTCACCCGGACTTTCATAGTGTTCATTAACTTCCCACAGAGAATTTCTCTCATCCTCCCTGGTGTCTCTGCTCTTCACATTATTGAAGAGCATATCATTTTCCTCCCATACATTGTGCTCCTTTCTTATTGTATCTACCAGATTTGTGTCTGTTTCTTCCCTAGCGATGATCTGTACTGTGTCAATGCTTTTATCTTGATTCTCTTGCAGAGGCATATTCATCTCTATCTCTTTATCCCTGAGGTGTTTTCTGCCATCGGTCTCTCTCTGATTTGGCCTTACCAAAGAGTAGTCTCTCTTCAGAGTGGTAAGATGCTCGTCCTTGGTTTTGAAACTCTGCTGCGAGGCCACTGTGGGTTTTTCAAGCAGACGCGCATCTCGCTCTTTGGATTGAGGCTTCGAGTCTTTCAGTGTCTGGATTCGAGTGAGGTTCTTGATATGATACTGTTTGGAGCTGAGCTGCTCTGACATGACTCCTGGTTGTTTCTTTGCTTTAAGCTGCTCTGTCTCAGCAGGTATTGATGTCTTTTTGTTTGTCTTCCTTGCTCTCACAGCCGTCTCTACTGATTTTAGATTTTGTCTCTTTTGAGGTCTCAGCTTTTGTTTTGGTCTCATCTGTTCGACTTCTTTAACCCGTCTCTCTGTCTGGTTCTTTTGCAGGTGCAGGTGAGTTTTTGAGGCTTGTGTTGGCACTGAATGCAGAGGTTTAACTGATTTCCGTAACTTTGACCGAGGTTGCAAGGCACCGCTTTTCCCTCGCCTCCTCTGTGACTCAAGTATGTGCAGTTTTGAGTCAGAGCTGTTCTTCGGCGTATTGTTGTTGTCTTGCGTGAGTACGGAGAGGAGTTTGCGCTTTTGAACATAATCATCATAATCATCACCATAGTCCAAAAAAAGCCCTCTGTCAATGAAGTCACGCCCGTTTCTGTCTCCTCTTCTATGGTCTCCAATGTTAAACATCCCCTCTCCATCGAGCACTTCACCAAAAGAAAACACATAAAGGCAGGTTGTAACTGACTGACAATATAAGTCATTGAAGTTCTGTAAAAGAAAACAAAGGTTAAAAATACCTTTGCCTGGGTTCCCTTTTTTCTTGTTAACAGAGGAATCTAGAGTCATGTATGCAGGGGACCTGAACCTGAAGACAAGTAGATAAAACACAAAATAATGCAAAGATTCAAATCTTCACTCCTTGATTTTACTGCAAAACACCACATTAAATGCGACTGACAGACGTCACTGTCTCACTGACTCAACAAATAAAAACATGTTCCTCTTCTGCCATCTAAAATATGCTTAGTAGATACAGCACCCTCTGTTGGCAGTGCTATAAACCTGCTACTTCTTTATTCTGCCCTGTCCCACTGTATGTATTTCCATTTATTGTGGAATATGAGGTCTCACCTCATGCTGCCCCGGGGGGCGGGGTAGAAGCAGCTGCTTTGAGTCTCCATGTGTGTGAGTCGGGTGTGGTCATTGGGGTAGACGTATGACATGTAGACCTACAGAGAGATGATTTTTGATGTGCTGTTAAAGCTGTGAGAGCTTCAAGTTGATTTTGAGATTTGATATGACAAAGATTATCCAAAAGGTTGTCCAACCACACAAGGTGGGTGCACATGCACATGCTTGTTTTGTCCAGCCAACAGTCCAAACTTTAAAATGACTAAAAATGAATAAAAATGGTTACAAAGAAATACGGGTCTTTAGATTTGAGAAACAAGAACAAAAAGTCCAGTGTGATTTTACATTTAGAGGGATCTATTGGCAAAATATGCCAGAAAATGGAATACTGATAATTATTTTATCATTTATTATTCTTTATTTCTTTATTTCATTAGTGTAAAATGATCTGAAACTAAGAATTGTTATTGTTATATGACACTGTAGTGAGTTCTTCATAGCCACAGAGAGGGTCCTTTCCCTTGGAGGCTGCCATGTTGGACCGCCATGTTTTACGGTAGCCCAGAATGGACAAACTAAGCACTAACTGTAAAGAGGGTCTCTCTGGTGAGGAGTGAAAGGACATTCAGTTGGCTTCAATTTGCAGCCTCACTGTTAGATGTCACACTGGACATCTATGTTACTACAGTATAATAAAGCAATACTTTGAGGTCGTAGAGCTTACTTTTGTGAAGGACTATTTCTACGATGAGCAGTGACAACCATGGGTCTTGTATTCACCATGGGGTTGCTAGGCAACTCCAGGAAGTCACTGCAATGTGACTAAAGATGAGATTTTAATAAAATGGATTGTAAAATCAACTGAGAGAAAGCAGAAGCAGTGCTAAATGTTTTTTTTTCTTCTAATGGGTGCAGGACGTCTTTCAAAAACAAAATAAGAGATGTTGATGTAAGATAATAACTTCCTGTGTCTTTCTGTCACAACTTGCGCTTGTTTTTCTTTTAGTTTTATGTACATGCGCTTGTTTTTCTTTTGTTTTTTTTTTTCTTTTGGTTTTACATACATTATTCTTAAATGTCCTTTTATTCCTCTTGTAAATGCCACTCTCTTAATTCACTTGAAGACTCCTTCTAGTGACTCTTGTATAGTTTGTATTATTCTGGTTGTGGAGTGCTGCGACAGTGGAGTTTCCCAAATTGGAATCAATAAAGTACATCTATCTATCTATCTATCTATCTATCTATCTATCTATCTATCTATCTATCTAAAAGTGAGGAAATGCGTTCATGGTTTTTTACAGGTTACATTCAGTCACATTCACACACAATGAAACCTGTGATATCTTGAAGAAAATTACATATTTTTTGAGTTTAAACATTATTTAAAACATTTGTAACAATTTAAAAAGAGTCTCAACAAAACAAACAACAAAAAATGCAGTTGTTTTAAGACATTTTAATGCAGAAAAATGTTAAATACTGTAAGCTTAAGACTCATAAACTCATAATAAAAGTTAACACAGGACAGAGTTTAAAACTGCAGGAGGAGCAGTGCACGGTCAGCAGGATGCCATGCCACAAGAGTAAGTAATACTTCAATGTCGATCTCAAGTCCACTTTGAGCCGCTTCATCCATCCGTGCCCATGTGTCAGTCCCTCGGCCTCTCAGTTATGGACTGGCCTCTGACCACCAGGTCGCCCTGCCATCCCAGGGGGATAAAGACCTCATGACTGACTGCAGGGCACAACTGTAAGAGACTGGCAATGAAACCATCAGGAGGGGAGAGCAGGATGGAAATGACAGGTGCACAAGTCCATGTCACTTGAAGTTGCTCACTTTCCCTTTAATGCACTGCAACAAACATCCCAGACTTTGCTCTTCAATGTGCATGTCTGAGTTCAGGGCTGTCTGTCTGCGTTAGTGCGCTTCCCCCTTTGTGTTTTAACTTAAGAATGAAGGTTGGGTGTCTTTTTTTGGTGTTTGGAAGTCACACAAAGGCAAAAAAAAGTCCTTGAATAAACTAAAATCAGCAGACTTATTAAAAATTCCTTTGTTAATGAACATGAGGAAAGGGCAGTTTAAGAAAATTAGCTCCTTTTTAAAAAAAATTTACTAACAAGGTCGCTCCTGTTTTTTTCTTTTTTGTGTGTAATGTTCTGTAAAATTTACTCCAGCACAAACGACTTTCTCAGATATAAGAAAAGAACATTTAGTTTCTCAAATAAACAGGGATTAAGTAACTAAAAAGCCTCATGTATGAAATTTTGACAAAAAAAGCTTGAATCGTTTCATTTGTTTATTTGCTGCAAAGCTGAAATACCCCGTTATCATACGTTTGCCCTAAAAAAAACAAGCTTTTAACTAAAGGGGCAACATAATTCAACAGTCTGATCAGGTTCAAACCAGCATTTTAATACAACCCTGAAAAATACACTTTAAATGCTCTTTAATAAACCAAAAGTTAACAAAAAAAACAACTGAATGAGGAAACAACATTTAATTAAAATGCTGTTTTCCTCTCTAATGAATTATCACCTTTAGGATGCAAAAAAAAAGTCAAACAATGTCATTTAATTAATGTCTAAATAAATTAAATTTGGGCTGTTTAGAGATGCAGAAAATTATTCTGCAGTTATTCAAACAAATATGCAAAATCCAGGAAGCTATAAACCCTCTTTTTTTTTAATTGGGAGGTCGTTCACCAAATTCAATATCTGTATGTTGAATATCTTTTAATCTGCAGCATGAAGGACTTACTCTCTGGATCCATGAGTTTCTTTGTGCCCCACAAAAGAGAATAAGACATTAAAGCAGCCGGAGTTTAAACTAAAGAATAAAGAGCCTCTGCACAGTTGTTGAACCAGAGAAGAGCCCATCTCTTAAAAGCCTTTTGGCTGAAACGTAGAGCACATTAGACTGTTTTGCTTTCTGATGATATTACACTTCCAGTTCCAGTAAAAACTTCCTTTGACCCCTTCACGCTTATTCCTCTACAGAACCATTACAGATGAAACATAATGTCGGCCTTTTCCCGACAGTGCCTCTTTTGAAAAACCATTATCAGATTGGTAAAGAATCATGAAGAAATTGCGAGAGCAAAAGAGGTCAAACGGGTGATCGAGGAAATGAGGAGAATCGTGGACAAACTGGGAGCTGCTCTGAAAGGCGAAGAGTCTAAATGGAAACTAAAGACTAACCCTTCAGCAAAAATTCAAAGCACAGGACGGAAAAAAAAATCTGCAATCCCAATTTAATTGACAGGTCTTTTAAGACGCAGACAGAAACCAGACTCAATCGTTAAATTATTCATTTATTCTGGAGCTTTTAACAGTTAATTTACTTGCAAACACAAATGTAAAAAAAAGCCCTTTTATTTCAGTTAATAATCAAAGTGATGCTGATTTTTTTTAATCTTAAAGTCTTTCACAATAAAAGTCTTTAGTTGAGTCACATGTTAATTAAGCAGTGATTTATTTTGTAATAAAAAATTCAGATTCGACCTTGAATGTTTGAAACTATGGAGGTGAAATTGCTCAAATGTGTGACTAACTTACTGACTTATACTTGAGTAGTTCTTGTTTTATTTTCTGAAGTGGTGATTTTACTGAACGGACCTGAATAATCTGGTTAAATGTGAAGGTTAATATGGAAAACAACTGATTCAAATATTAACTTCTATGTTGGTTGAAAAGTTCATGTCAAGGACAAATACTGTTTTGTGTCCTTTGAAATCAGTTTGCTACATGCTGCTTCTCCTTTTATATTTCCATTTACATTTTAGGACATTCTTGATGGCATATTTGCGGTTGATGGCTCATATACGTCGGGAACTGAGTGTTTCATCTCTGTTGTTTTCTGTCCAGAACAAACAGAGATAACAGCTGTCATTTATTGAATTTATTCAACGGAAGTCAACATCTTGAGGAAAAGATTACAACAAAAACCCTGGTTATTTCAGATCCTCTCCCCAACAGCGTGAAACTGTCGTCTTTTTTTTAATCTGCCGCCCGATAAGGTCTGCCCATCAGACAGTTGCCGTGTCAAAACTCATGAAGCGAAGAAATTTACCTCCTGGGGGCCACCAAACTTTTGTGACATCTGTCTGGCATCACCGCAGGCATCTGTCCGACATTTCAGTCTGGCCAGTTACCGTGTTGATATTCAGCATTAAGACCTCTGTGCTTCTGTCTTGGCTGCAATCAAACCATTATCTGTTTTATTTACAGCCCAATAAAATTTCAAAAAAAAGGGAAAAAAAATGAGAAAAAAACCCATCAGTTCCCAGTGTGCAGCTCAGTCCCTCAGTCCCGGTCCCTGCCAGCCCCTCTGTGAGCCTTGGCAGGAAGCAGACTGTCATTTGCCTCCTCTAATGCTTGTGGACATGCCGTTCACCTGACAGTAGGGAGTTTCACTCGGTGGTGTATACATGTGGAAGTTCCTGCTATCTTCCCACACCATTTACCTCTATTTTTGAGTCATGGCAGTTTATGCAGACCTATTCTGAATCATCGTATCTCACTTAAATTTGGGTCGCCCTGCCTGAGCATCTCACACTGCAGCCAAATCGCTTTAATTTCGAAAACCCACACTTAAAGTGCACATTTCTAGGAAGCTACATTTCTATTTCCTACTCTTATGGTTTTTAATACCATTTTTATATATAATGTGGCTTTCATTTATATATAAAACTAGTGGGCGGCTGTAGCTCTGAAGGCAAAGCAGGTCATCCACTTACATATCATGAGGTCAGCGGATCAATCCCCGCCTCCTCCAGTCTGGATGCTGACATGACCTTGGGCAAGATATTGAACCCCAAATTGGTCCCGATGGCTCTTCCATCAGTGTGTGTGTGAGTGTGTGTGTGTTTCCTGATGAGCTCCTCAGCACATATAAAAATCCCAGCCAATAGTGTATGAATATGTGTGTTTAAGTGTGTAAGAGTGAATGAGAAAATTCTGCCTTGTATTTAAAGGAGTTTAAGTGGATGAAAGTCTAAAACAGTGTGATATAAATGCAGTTTATTCACTGTAGTTTATCGCCACCATAAAGCAGTTTATATATTTGTTATGCAACGTGTTATACAGGAAGTCATTATTAGTATTATTATCATGTATTCGAGTTGACATTAGAAATAGGTGTTTTACAAGGTAATCTGAGTAATCTAGTCATGCATGAAGTCTAGCATCACACCATGGCTGCAATATATGCACTGCTTTTATTGGCCAGAGAGTGTAAATTGTTTTAGTCATGAAATTCAGACATTTTTTATCCATCTTTATGGCTTTATTATGCCCTGATCATATTTTTAAATTAACACACATTATTATAGCGTGAAGTTAAATTGCTTTAGCTTTCATCAAATTATCAAGCTGAGTTGTTCTTGTGTGGCACAAAGTTGGACAACGACATGAAAGTTGTAATCTCACATGCTGCTTGAAACATACAACATAAAGCTGCATAAACAAACACATAAACACAAACATATTTAAACTCACATTAATATTTTAGGGACATTATCAGTCCTGTTTCAACAAAATAGAAGCTAATCAGGCTGAACTGTTAGGATGTTCTTAACAAGAATTATAACTAATAGAACCAATGATCAAAGATCAAAATATGAAATAAAGTTGTAATAATCCCCATAAAATATTTTTTAAATTAAAGAAAATAAAAACGTGTACATGTTATTGGTAGTAATGAAGAAATGTGAAGCCTGGTTAATGAAAGACTTGTGTTATCTCAGTATTTTTTCCCATTTAAATATGCTTCTGAGGAAGCAGATCAACAATCAAAAGAAACAGAGGCAGTGAAAAACAGCACAGCGAAGCTATTTTCACAACAGGGGGATCTTGACTTTTACATTCAAGAGCTGGTAAGTGCCTTTCCCTTTATGGAACAACACAGAGAAACTCCATTTAGAGCTCCTTAACATCCTCAGTTTTTCCACTGGGAAAATGGGAGCATCACGGCACAGAGAGGGGAAGGGAAGGAGCCATCAGTCAGCTCAGTGGCACCTGTCCAGCCTCGGCTTAATTGAGATGGGTTTCAATGACAGAGCATTAGGTTGCCTTGACATCCTTTGCTTGTTGGTAATTCTCTGCTGTTTGCCGAGCGAGCTGCAGGCTTGTCACGTAATTGTGACCGCAGTCGTTCTCTCCGCCAACATAACAGTAAACTGACCCACAATGCATTATCACATTAAAACCATTGTTCATGTCTGTCCAAATCAATCTAGCTCAGTAATTTAATCTGTGAGTCTGGTGGTCTGGAACAAGAGGAAACCTGCAGCAGGTTTAACTGCATTAGTTATGTGTGCCTATTAAAGTTTCATGGTCATTGGAAGCTATTATATGGTCCTATGCTTCTTTAAGTCTGCTATTATTGTGTACATGTGTCAACCTGTGATGCCCTGCAGCCAAATGTTCTGAAGAAACACATTAAGGGAGTCATTACACAGTCTGCGTTTGTCACTTGCTTTTCTTCACATGCCTTTTGTCCATTTTTTTCTCGCCGTCATGAAACATGCAGCACAGTAACTGGCTCTTGTTGCGATAATTACTTTAGTTTCATTAGATGCAGCGTAGTGGTTGCTTATCTTATGCCAGCACAGCCATAATCAGTGTAATTTTTTCCACTAAATACGCAAACACATTTGCATTTATTTGACAGGTACTAGGGGTATCAAAGCTAGACTCATAAAGTCTAATTTCTGCAACCCCAGCATGCCTTTTTTTTTTTTCCTCTCGGAAGTAAACTCAAACTTTTCCACCAACCCATATTATTTCTGAGCAAAATTATAACCGAGTGTGAAATTAGCCTGAGGTCCTTACTGTCTGTGTTCTGGGACAGAGCAGGCATTTGAGGGCACTGGTGCATTTTGAATGGCTGCATGCTGGGCCTGTGCCATCTCGGAGGATTACATGAATTAGAATAAGGTTTGCAGAAGATATCCTGAAAATTTACACAATGGGAGTTTTTTTTTTCGCTGAGTGGGTGTATTTCAGTCCAGAGTGGATGAGGTGGATACCAAGTAATCAGGAGAAAGACAAATGAGACATTAAACAATAAAAGAGCATGTCAGGCAAATCTGTGCATATTAAACACAAATCAGTCTGAAATCTATTGTGTCTAAACATACATGGGATCATGGGATTTGTTCATTTTATGGGTAAAAATTGAGATCTATCACAGTGACTCAGGCAGAAATGTTCACAAATGAGATAATGTATTTACATTACATCATTTAGTTGCATTTGTTGACTGTCTTCCTCACTTTCTAGTGTCATCTGAAGAGAAATGTCCAGTTAACTTAAACAAAATTAAGATTTTTCTTAGTTTGAACATTTGGGAAAAAGCAAACTACAAAATTCAACAAAGTATATGACCAAGATTAAGTTGTTTTTAGACATTTTATAAGTAAAAGTTAGACATTATAGATTTTAGCAGTTACATGTGCATGTGCCAAATAGATCTAAAGCATGATTTCTGTATTAATGCTTTATGGAGTCAATTGAACTTAAGGCTTTTCCTCCCTGTTTATTCCCAAGCATTGAAAAAATATTTTTTAAAAGTGTCTCATTAAAATTTAAGACAGACATGAAGGTGTCATATTTGAAAACATGTTGTTTATAACCTTTTGCTATCAAGCAAATAAAAATAGCAACCTGTCACTGTTTAACTTTTTGGACAAGCTATCTTACTGCTGTCCAAAAAGTAAAAAAAAATAAAGCCTTAACAGACAGAGAGCAGAAGGCTTGGGGGTTGATAAGGACTGTCACTGGTATTGTAGCCAAGCTAATTAGCCAAAAGGAAATTGGGCTCCAGTCCATATCTGTTAGCTCCAGAGAAGCCAATCTCCCAGGGACCCCTCAAGGTGAGCAGCCATGGCACTGGCTGCCTGACACAGACAGCCGAGTGGGTTCAAGTGAAATTTGGAGACAAATGAAGTATCCAATTTTACCCCATGGCCAGTGTGCCAGGAAGCTTTCTTTTTGGTAACAGTTATTTACAATTGCACTCTGAAGCCAAACCTCTGCAAGAATCATTAGAGAACAACCATATGGACGTACAGCATGTGGCTGCGTTTTCCTCCGAAACAACACAACATCATGTTTTTCTCCGTCACACGGGGTTTCAGTCAATTCATATTCATTATTGTTTGGAAGTAGTTCATTTATTCAGAAAGTGTTGTGACACTACAAACTAGCAAACAAGCTAAGACCGCATATGGGAATAAACACTCAGCGGGTGCTCACTGCTGATTGGAAGCTTGTGCTTTATTCCAACCATTATAATATATTTAATTTAGTTTAGTTTATTTGCATGAACATGAAACTAAAAGAATGAAAGAAATGCTAATTTTGCAAGAGAGACAAAGACCCTCGGGTCTTTTAAAGAACACTTCCCAACAAAAAAAGAAATTTGTGTATATGCTCATAAATCGTGACACAATTGAGTTGGACATCAGTAACCGAGTGATAACACCGTGGGAGCTTCAAGACCCCAGAGGGGGAGTTTTATCTAACAAAATACAGCTGCAGGGAAAAAATATGAATCAATGTGGCTTGATCAACCAGCCTTTCAGCATCCTGCAGATATACCCAAGTCGTTCTATGTAATTGGAAAGTAAATATTGTTATTTTTGTTTCTTTAAAAAGGGAAATGCAGCACTGCTGTGTACTTGCCTGAACCTCCATGCAGGGTCCTGAACCAGCTCGGAGAGTGCTTTCCCTTCCAGCCATTCAGCTAATTTTGGACTGTGGCAGAGGCATTGTGGAACAGCTGTAACCCAGTGCTTCTTGGCACACGAACCCGCAAGAAGGGCTTGTTAAACGAATTCATTTAAGGGAGAGGGACCAGCTTAAGATGCACAATAAGGATCAGTTCTTGTTTTCTAAACCCCAACAAACGGCTGAATACAAATGCTGCTTCCCCTACTGGAAAAATCCAATATGTTGGAAGCCACACAGGGCAGAGTGGTATTCATGTACTGTGGAGCATATATCATTTCAGACGTCCAAATGCTGACATTTTAATGTGTCAGAGTTTAATTCTCTCCAATTTTAAGTTTTTTTTGCGAGGGTAAAGGCGTATGCAGGTGCGGGTTACTGAATGTGTGGTCAAATCTAATAGGGTGTTAACCTCAGGAAATGAATTGAGACTGGAAAGGGGGGGGGTTGCTGCTGCAAAGGGGGTGGAGATCTGCTGCAAACATAGACAAAGTAATTGGATTGTGACAACTGAGCTGTGGTAATTCCAAGAATTTCATAGCTCTTTTCCATTCCTCGTGTTATTTCCCAGCAGCACAGTCTAATAGGCCGGACATGATTACTGGTCATGGATGGCCAATTCATGCTTTACTGCACCTGCAGACGTCCCGCAAACAAATGGAGCGAATGGACTGGCTCTGTTGTTTACTATTATTCATTTACCGCGTGGCCTTTAAAGTAGAATTCTTGTGAATGA
The DNA here is from genome assembly GCA_029814765.1 of Acanthurus leucopareius. Lineage (NCBI taxonomy): Eukaryota > Metazoa > Chordata > Actinopteri > Acanthuriformes > Acanthuridae > Acanthurus > Acanthurus leucopareius. The sequence continues at coordinate 20,371,551 of JAQMCX010000058.1, read as the reverse complement.
GGTCAGTAAAAAAAAAAAATTATTGTTTGCTCGGGTGTGAATTACTCTGCATTTAATGTAGATCTGAAGTTGTTTTCCCAGCGATTGCCTCTGTTCTTTTGACATTTATTTGCTCCGTATTTATACTGCTGTGTGTTCAGTTCCATTTTAATGTCTAAAACACCACCAGAGTATATGTTTAGTATAAGTGTGTCAGGCAGAAATCAAACACTTGTTATACTGTGTTATTATTCCTCCACTAAGACGTATTATTACCTTTTCTGTCAGACAAGTGAGCAGACAGTCGTTCTGGTAAAATGTTGCTTTGTGTAAAATGCTGCTTGGATATTCTAGGGAAGCATGCCAGAGCTTTTCCATAAGCATTCAGCAAAAAAAAAAAAAAGCATAATGATCGCATGTGAAGGGTGGGTGGGGGGGTGTATTCAATACAGCCCCATCTCTTGTCTCCTCCAGAAGATGGAGCCAGTTTGTCAACTCTCTCTGGTTTCCAGTGTTTCATTTGACATTGGCATGCTCTCAAACACATCTCGTAGGGATCATAGACTTCTATTATAAGATCCTTTAGCTGCAATTAAGACTCAGAAGCAAGCGAGAAGTCATAATTGAAAATCACCGCACACACACAGTGAAGGTGTTGCTTGAGGAACTGCCATATCTGCCTTCCACTGCACGAGGTCCCTTATCACATATGAGAGTATGTGATGTTACAATCTTAGTTGTTGTGTTTACTGCCAGGCCTGTAATCAAGATTGTGATAATGAGATTAAGCGTCTGAGCACCTTCACACTCCTCACTAGATTTACAAAATGTGGAGGTGATAATGTTAAGAAAGTGTTTGAGTCTCTTTTATGAGGATGTTAGTGGTCTCTGTTTTGGTTCAGACTGAAAATGTCTCCAAAATTAAATTGCAAAGAAATTCCATGTAAATATTTTGATTCCCAAAGAACAAATCTAATCGACTTTGGTGATCCTCCGTCTTTTTGTACAGCGCCATCATCAGGTCAAAGTCTTAATTTTCTCAGCACTTTGACATACCTGTGAAACTAACGACTTGGCTGTGAGCCTCCGCTGCCTGTGTTCAGTGCCTAAGCCTGCTTAGCATCAGCATGTTAGCTCTGTCATTGTGAGCATGTTTAGCATGCTGACATTAGCGCTTTGCTCTGAGCTCCCCGGTGCCTGAATAAAGCCTCACAGAGCTGCTGGCAGGCTGTGGACTCTGAGACTTGTGCATATTTGGTCAACTGGTCAGTTATCTTTTCTGTAAATTTTATTGTCCCACATTGTCTAAGTGGCTCTCGAAAGCCCTCACTGCTAGGATTAATTTGAAAAATACATTCAGTCGAAATTCATTGGATCTGCCTCTAAAATCACATCCAAGTCTTTAAAATAAAAACTGAAAAACTCGCCCGGATTCGAAACACTCCTGAAATACACCGGGAACATGACGTCTGCGCTGGCTAACACTCCGTCTTCTGGAAAATGTCCACATGATTTTCTTAGACGTAAAACCAAATAATCTATGCTTTGTGTATGCGAGCGTGTCTGGTACTAAACTCAATTTTCAGGTTTGCATGGCTGTCTGTGTTTGTTTTCTCTTGTTTTTCATGATCATCTCTGCCTTTTGATGTCTGGCAGCGTTCAATTACCTTCACACCTGTCACTGAATTAGATGACTCCTTGTTGAAGACAACATGAAGCAGAAACGCTGGTTCTGCTGGGCCAGCCATGATCAACATCTTCCACTGATGATTTTACCCAATTACATTTCAATCAAGGGAAGCATGTGCGAAGTTTACCTGAAAATTGCTACTAATTAGCATCACTCTTTTTTTTATTGAGCTTTCATCACCCAAGTGCACAAGCAAACTAAGCTTATACAAAACTGAGTGCGAAGCCACAGCTGAGGTAAAATACTTTACCTCAAACTACTACAACTTGGAATTGATTTAAATAATTTTAAGAAACTTGCTCTGTTTAAATAACCGGGGTGTAGTTTTTCCTCGGTAGACCAACCTGCACTAAAGCTGAGGCTTGCATAGCTTTCACCGTTCGGTTAAAAGGGGCCAACAGCATCAGAGGACACAAAAGGGGAAGAGTATTCCACGTCACTGCACAACATTTCATGGGAAATATACCTTCAGTTTCAGATGAGGGACTCTCCCCTCGGTCTCTTTGTTTCCAACCCCCGACTTGTTAAAAATTTAAACAAGCCTGACAATGCCTGAAAAGCTCAACCTACCATGAAAGAATAGAAAACACACAAGAGGAATTTGAAAGAAGAAACCCAGAGAGATACTGAGAGGGAGGGAAAAAAAAATCTCCTTTCTAAAGTAACTACACATTAGTTGTGTGTAAAAGTGTGTTTTTTTTGTGAATATGAACAAAAAAAAAGAAAGTGAGAGAGCCGTGTGTTGAAAGAAAGAGAGAAAGGTAAGAAAGTTAAAGAGTTTAAAGACGACACCTCACCTCCTAAACTTTCCGACACAAAAGGATTCAGGAAAAATCAAAGTTGACTGAAGCCACAGTCACTTTCACTCCAGCTGAAAACATTTCGGATGTCTTTGTTTATTGATCCAAAAATCCTATTTCACAATTTGATAGGCATCCAGTCCAACTGAGAAAATACAATATTCACTGGGTCAAACCCCCCCAGGTCAGTTATTCAACCTGTGAGCATGGAAATAAATAGACAGGATTGGTGAGAAATCATTACTGAAGACCAGCTGTACTGTACTGGAGACTGAGCTCTGTTTTGTTTTATTTTTTTAAAACCCATTTAAAACAGCAAGAAGCCAGAAAAAAAAACAAAAAAATAAACCATGAAATCAGAAAGATGCAGATGTGGTTTGATATCTCAAGTTTCAAGATTCCCTTTTTATTGTTTCACTTTAAAGAAATTAGTGATTATAAAATGTGTTGATGAAAACCAAGAATGAGTCAAAATAAATAAAAAATCAGACCTTTGAACAGTGATTTTTATTAAATTTTCACATTTAAAAAAAAAAATTTAATTTCATGTACAATATCATCAATATCACATGCATTTATCACAAATATCATCTTTTTATGCTTTTTAGTGTTTCATCAAACCTTCTATGCTGTATGTTAACATCATTTAAAGTACTTTGAAGGTATAAAATACCATTTAAAAACACAACATTGATGTCACCAGAAAACCCCCGTACATTTACTGCACACAGCTATTACAAAGTTATTGATTCTCATTTTAAATATTTGACCGTTGGTGGATCAAAAGATGCAAATGCGTAACCTAATTTCTGTGATTGCTTCTAAAGTTCATGATCCAGTCTGCTTTTGTATTGATTACGGTCACCATGAACCTAATCAATCAGGGGTGGGCACCTTTCTTATTCCCCGTGTATTGATTCCCATTGTGTGTGAGGCCCATGATGTAAGGCATTCTGGGATGAAATCCACACTGCACTTTCCACAGTGTGTTTGTATCTCAGCCTGTATCGACTCCCCTTTGCACAAGAAGTGGAACTGTTTTTAGTTGCCCCCTTAAAATCAATCGAGAATCTTTGGTTACTTTTTAGCTTGTGGATACAAATAAAAGCTGAATCAAGATCTTATTGTCGATACTTTCCCTCTAAATGCTGATTGGTTGATTTTATTTTTTTTATTGGACTAATTTTAAAGCATCACAGTCTAAATCTGCATACTTCTGTGATGATGGTATTTTCTGTAAATGTGATCAGCAGTGAGAAATGGTGCTGTTTTGGCAAAACCATGCAGACGAGAACAGCAGTGCAGGAAAACAATAAACCAAAAAAAAAAAAAATCAGAGATGCATTTTGTTTGTGTTCACCTTCATGTCTGTTCCGGCTCTGTGATGTCAGTTAGCTCGGCTTCGACTTGCATCCGGTTTCAAAGTCGACAGCTGGATGAATCACGAGCGTCGGGGCATGAACTTGCCCCGGCGAGGGTTGGGTGTTCGGAAAGTTAGCTTTTCACTCCTCTGCCTGAAGGTGAAAGTTGCACATTGTGGCTTTAAAATTAAATTGTACATTGCCTCTAATAGGTTACAGGAGTTTTGTGGCCTCTGGCTCCATTAGGCCTATTTAAAGACCCATCGCAGCAATTTAGAAATTTATGGCCATGAATTAGAAATTTGTTCCCAAATCCCTGAACAACTTTATGTTAGATTTTATTCATTTTTTCTGTTCCTTTTGTTTACATTCCTTCCTTTATATATTATCAATATATGCAGGATGTGAGCACCTGCACAGTCTTTTACAGCAGACCTGCAACAAACAGGAAATATGAAAAGTTTAAAAAGTTTACTTTTTACAGAGAGTTTGGAGAAATGTCAACAAAATGGAAATTTTGTGTTTGCCTCGATGTTCAGATGGGGACATTCAGGGGCGGGAAAAGGAAAGATTAAAAAGCTATAGTTTTTTGAGTGCGCGCTGGTTTCATGCTTCCCTGTGTTTGATGTTTGTCTTTGTAAAAACATGACATGTAGGTCAAGTGGAGACAGAACACCGAGCAGCTTCTGCTGATTTGAAAAGACCTTCACCTGGCAAACACTTGACATAAAAGCACAACCTCTGATCCAAATATGAAGAGCACTGATGCCGAAATTCAAAGGAAATGCCGAAGCTGCTATCACACGATGGGTCTTTTCATATACACTCAATCTAAAGTGTTTTCTGTTCTTTCATACCAGTTGTATTTGGTTGTAAACACAAAAACAAAAAAAAAGAAAAGGGAGTACCAACATTAATAATGCAACCTTTTTATCATCTGAATCAAACTCTTAAGCAAACTGTAAAGAAAACTTTCATCCCTTGTTCTTTTCTGAGGACAAAAGCAGTATGAGCACCAATGCCTCCTGTTGCAAAGCTTTTTTTAAATTGCAAGCACATCCAAATGTTCTGAGAGAAAGACACAACACAGGAACACAAACATTTGCAGGATGCATAGCAATGAGATGATGTATAAGACAAACAAACAGCAATGTAAACTTTCTTCTAGTGGGGTTTACATTATCACGCCTCGTTCACATGCAATCCTGCAGCTTACAAAATTAGTTGCAACACTAATTTTTTTCTGATCTGGAGCTAAACTCATCAACATTTCCTGGTAATATATTCTTATTGACATACTGACAGAAAGATGTAGCTCGGTAGAAAAGCCGACACAAATGGATACGTTATAAGCCAGTTGATCTGCTGTTGCTTGTAATACAAAGTATCTACTGATGTGCCAGCAGACTACAGAGCAGCTTCTCTGCTTCATCCTCAGCAATTCAAAATAAAATGACAGAAGATTTTACCTTCAAAATCTGACTGGAGGCGTACATAAGTCAAATTAAGAATCAAAAAGGGCAGTAGCCAATCTTCTCACTGATTTTTTGGTCATATAGAGACGTCAGTATTAAACAAAGTGTCTCACAATAAGGCAAAAGTATATAGAATGCTTAGTTTATTTTGAAATATAGATCTAATAATATCTGGGTTGATATAACATGACTGTATCCATACACAGTTCATATAAAAGTATGAACACTCATAGATGTTTTCATATTGCTTTATGTCTAATGACACTGATTAAGACTGGTGTTTTGTGACATTAAGCAGAACCCTCCAATGTTAAAGTGAAAAACAGACCTACAGAGAGATCGAAATTACAAAACAAACATAAAATACAAAATAGTATTTTTGCATAAGTATCCACCTCCCTGTTTTTTTAGCATTGCGAATGACCCCACCTATCTCTCGCACAGCCTCATCAGGCTCCTGCCATCTGGGAGAAGAAACTGGAGCGTCTGAGCCTGTTACACAGACTGTGTAACAGCTTTATGCATCAGGCATTCAGGATGCTGAACCCTCTCTCTCTCTCTCCTCTCTGCCTCCAAAAAGTCTGGACTGCAACTTCACCCATCCTATTCCAAACACATCCAACAGCACCAGCCATAACTTTTTTTTTTTTTTTTTTTTTTTTTACAACATGCATAAATGCACACACACGCCCACGCTGAGCTTTAGCCACTTTGCGCAGAACACTAAAAAAAAAAAAGTGCTGCTGTTTACTGCTGCTGAATTTGTTCATGATCTGCGGCTTGTTGTCCCCGTGACTCCGATGTTCCTGTAAATATTTAAAATTTTAGTGGGTCTCCTTCTTTCTGCTATTTATGTTTTTAGCCTTATATTTTTTAAACCTTTGGTGTTTTGTTTTAGTACTTACATATGCCCAAAGCAGTGTGAGAGAAACAGCTACGATCCTCTGTGTATCCTGTACATTTGGCAGAATTTACAAGAGTGGACTTTAAATTTAACAGAGTATCAAAAGTCAATACAAGCCTCTGTGTTTAAAGTCTAAAACTGGAGTATTTTTAATGTTATTTTTCATTCTCTTGTCCAGGATGAATGAATAAATATTCATATCACCAAGGTTATTCTACTTTAAGTATTATCATTCAGTAAGCACAAATAATATGCAATTATAATATCCACGTTAACAAGTGTAGTAAGTATAAAAATGTGCAAGGAGGTTTGCACAACATTAAGTTCTCCTTGTAGCAGTTTTATGAAGAATAAGAAATCACTTCACGTCAACCCGCCGCAGAACGTTGCACAATATTTGAAAAGTCTTGAGAATGAAAGTGCAAATGACGATTCCCTTCACTTTGTTTCAATTAAATATCTGCAGTGGACAATGAGCTCTCTGGCTGTTTAGTTTTCAAGTAAAAAGGCATTAGCTGAATGAAAGGATCCATGGTTACCGGCGAGCTCCGCAGCCTTGGAGCCCTTTGACTGAATCCGACTGAATGAGATTTTGGAAACAAGTCCAATCGCTTTAAAACTGTGTGAAATGAGCACGCTGATTTTCATATCAAGAGATTCTCTATCCTCTCTAGACAGACCCCATGATTATGGGAACCACAGCAAAAAAAAAAAAAAAAGCAAAAAAAACATCTAATTTCACTCGTACAATTACATCCTCTAGAATGTATAATTACAATAATCTCCTGAGGGCAGAAATAAGTTTTCTCCCAAACCATTAACCTTGGGTGCCCAAACCTCCACTGTTGTATTTTTGACTTTTTTTTTGTCAAGGTTAATTGTTTTGCTGACAACACATGCTCTTATCAGCACCACCGTGCCTCACAGACAGGCACCGAAGATGCTGTTAGCACAACTTTCAACTTTTATATGACCTCCTCAAACAACAGCTTCTACCAGCGACTGACACATGCACTTGATTAGTATTAGTGCTAAAAATGTAAAAAAACATGGGGTTGCAGATGGTGACCTTCCTTTTCTGAGCCTGCAGGAAAACCAACACGTTCTAATTCCTCCTCAATATGGCCCTCTGGCATCTCATACAGACATACAAGGATCCCCTATTGTGTTTGTGTCTGATGCACAAAAACCTGACCACCACAATAGATTTCTAACCACAGGATTCACATTTCTTTCACGTGGTTTTGGTAAAAAAGGCTCAATAGTTTAGTTTTTCAGTGTCATACGGGGCTCACACTCAAATATTCTGCATGGCAGTCATGTGTGTTTCGCACAGGTGCCTTCGAAGGCTGTAAAAGATGGCAAAAAGCGTGACAAAAGCATCGATATTTGATTGGGAATGAGACTTTGAAAGCTCTGCAGATATGAAAAGCCAACGACAGAGCCAGTTGTGTTTGTCTTTTCAAACACAGAGAGCACCGTGAACGAGAACCTGCTCTCTCTCTATAAAAATAAAAAAGGCTCATGGCTTTTAAATGGTTTATTTATCTTAAAAAGAAAGTTTTTTAAATGCATCTTACAGTGAATCAGAAAAATTCAAATTCATTATCATCAATTTTTTTACAAATTTGTTTTTTTACTGCACTGACATTTCTGTGAAAGGTGTTATCTGAAAAGTAATAAGTAATTTAAGCTTTCACTCAAATGCACCAGAATAAAAAGTGGGCCTATTAGTTTATATGAGGTAAAAAAAAAGTTTGTGCAAATTTTTAGTTTCATTCCAACTTTGCGTATTCTTAAAAGATTTTATTGAAAACTTGCACCCAGCAGCTTTTTTATCCATCCACTGCGAGTGTTGGAGGGTCTTCACGAGTGCGAAAAACCGTGATGAATCATATGCGATGTTGTTTGCACTTGCTTGTCTCAACACAGTACAGTGTGAGTGTGTGTCTGTAAGTGTGTGTGTGTGTGTGTCACAGTGGTGCGCTGAATTATTAATCGGTGACACTCGCTTTGTGCCACCTCGTGTACATTCATCAAGAGCCACACTCTCTCCGCCCTGCCGGTTGATTGGAAGGATGTGAAACGCAGACATTCCCGGTTGAGTCTGACTTGAAAAGCTCAGACTGTGCTGCATTGTTGTACACTTTAATTTACACCGGCCCATCCAGAATGACTCCACTCCTCCAGATGCATCTTAAAATGAGATTAATCAAGGGGGACTGCCATGTTGAGATGAGTCATCCACCTGCCATCGGAAATGTGCCATATCAATCAAAGCTGGCACGCTAATGATCATCTAGCAGAAGCTTCAGCAGAGGGGAATTGTTGTCCCCCTGGCGCAGTCATTTGCGTCGATCTACGACCACAAGCGCATTTGGCCTCCTCCACAGCCCTAATGGCTGTGCTGCTTTGTCGCCCGCCGATCTGCTCTCCTCAGCTAAAAGATTAATCCTCCCCTTCACTGTTGAAGTTGAACAGCCTGACGGTGTTTCTCTGTGAGTTTGTCCCCCCAAAACGAGATGGAGCCAAAATAGTGGGAACATGCAGAAATAATGTAGCAGAAAAGGAAGCACTTCAAAGCGGGGAATAAAAAAAAAAGTTCACTAGCAATCTAGTCAGAGCAAAAGATTTTTTTTTTTGACTTTTCACAGCAGCTGACGAAACTCGAAATCTGCCACTTTGCTGATTTTACCAGTAATTTCAGGTTTTATATTAAAAAAACAGGCAGAGGGGCGAGGATTTCTGGTTTGCTGCCAATGAGGGAAGCAAGTCATCACCCCCCCCCCAAAAAAAAAAACTCAGCACCATTACAGGAAATGTCCTGACACTATTTCACTTTTGTCTGCTTATTTGAGCAGACACACTGTCTGAGAGTATAGAGAGGACATGTTCTGTCTTTTTTTCTGGCAGTGAAAAACACAGTCAGAATAAGGATTTCATTTTATTTTATATGTCTTTCAATCACATATTTTTGTCGCACTGTAGGATTTTGTAGCTGGATGTGCAACAGCAGGGCCAGCACTTTATCTGCCTTTGTCCTTGACTTAGTATCTGAATGACAAAATTAGGCCGTTGGGCATCAAGTGCTGCAGTTTAGCAAGTTCTCTTTTAAAATGATCAGTATGGAGCTTTAGATTCTGTGCATACAGGTGCAGTCACCTTAGCCACATGCCTGCAGGTAACTAGCTTAAAAAAAAGACATTTTTTAATAGAATTAATGATTTTCTGTTCAATGCATAGACGAAAGTCCTCATTGCTATGTAAGGGCTGCACCCATATTTAAAAAATCTGGAGTTACAATAAATAACCAATGTTATTTCTGTTCTCTGCATGAAAAACTGTCTCACCTGAGTCATCATTGCTGTGATTTTGGAGATAATTCATTCACATCATGTGCTAATATAAGTGTCTTGCTGCTGATAAGTTTGAAGACACAGTCATAAGTGGACTAACTACAGAGCAGAGGACTGAAGGTGCATCCCTGTGCTGTGCCTGTGTTCGGAGTAAAAATGGAGGAGTGGTTCTTGTTTTTCCCCCACCAGATGGAAAATCATACACCCTTGCACACACGGAATGACCTAGGCACTGCTTCGTTGGAAAGATGGTATAAAATGCAGTGCTAAAAAAAAAAAAAAATCGATAAAAAGTAGTCCAACATTGGTGTTTCTTCCCTCAAGCTGCTCAGGAGCGGTGTGCAGGACATGCATCCTCAGCTGACCTACTTGGCTGAGAGGCAAACTATAATGGATCTCAGGAAGCAGGTGTGTTATCACATATGTATTGTAGGCTTTGAAAAAAAAGCTTTCAAACATAAAATCACTGTATTTCTGATGTCAGAGAAATTTGGCCTGTAATCATTTGGACATGTTAGCGTTTCCGTAGTACATTAACCTGGCAAAGCGTCAGTGGAGGAAATAATGCATTTGTTAGGGACTATTTCCACCTGTGGATGAACACACATTTGCTCTTGTCTTTAAATCTGGCAGCAGAGTGGTTTCTTGTGAAACTGAGTTCAAACTAAGTACATGCAGTGCAGAAATCTCAGCTTGTTTGTGTTTTTATACTGTTTTTATTAGATTTAATGAGCATCAGAGGCACTCGAAGGCATGAGGGATATGATGCATTAGGCATCGACTATGCATACGATATTTCATGGAACTTCTGGATATGAATAAACACATAACCTCTTTAATTTTTATTTATGTATTTATCTCTAAAATCCATCCATTCGGTGGACAGTAATCAAGTAAACTGGCTTCATATTGCAGTCACTTGTCATTCGTCTGTTCTGGTGGACAATAACAGCAATAACAGCCTGAACACCAACACACACACACCAAAGTTTGCAGTGGCAGATTTATAAATTAAAGTTGAGTTTTATCTTTTATACTTTAACACAACATTTCAACAAAAAAAAAAAAAAACAGTGTGGAGTTGCATGTTCTCACCCTGTCTGCGTAGGTTTCCTCTGGGTGCTTCAGTTTCCTCCCACAGTCCACGAACTTGCAGGTTAAGTGAACTGAAAACTAAATTGCCTGCAGGTGTGAATGTGAGTGTGAATTTGTTTGTCTCCATGAGTTATCTCTGTAATAGACTGCCGACTAGTCCAGGGTGTACTCACCCATTTCATGATGGGATGGACTGGAGTCCCCTGAGACCCTCAGCAGGGAGAAGACTGGAAAAGAGGTGTGTTTTATAACAGCTGTTACCAGCAAATGTATTTTCCAGACCATATTTGCAAACAAGGAGGGTTTCTAAGGGATCTGTTATTTTGAAGTTTTGGGGAAACTGAATTTTTAAGATGAAAGTGGATGTTTTATTAAAAAATATTCAGGTAGAAGTTTCACACAGGATCAGTTGCCTGCATTTAAAACTAGAGGTTTTAATGCACTGCACTTATAGGGTGGAGATTATCTGCAGTGTTTTCAGTTTCATCATGGGAAACTGTGAAGATTCGTCGGTCGATCTCACATTTTGTTAGAGGAATAATTTATTTCAAGCTGCTTGCAGGTCCAGGACATTTGCCATGTGGCTTTGTTTTGCTGCCTCCTGGTGTTTTGGCTTTTGTTTTGCATGTGGTTAAGACTCCATTCATTCTGTATCAGCACAGGGGAATTATGAGAGCAGGGACTTAACTGACGGGGTTAACTTTGATGAAACTTATCAAAAAAAAGGACAGACGTTTGAAATTTTTGTCCCTGCTTGAAAACCAGTGTTGCAGAGTGTTGCAGTCATACCTGGCTGGGTTCACCATGTAGTTGAGTTACAGTATAACAGTCCTGACCCTCGCTGCATGTGGTGGTGGACTGTGGTGATTCTGCTGGCTGTTTCACCTGATGTAATTCAGTACTAATCTGGAGTTGTTTCCGTCTTTTTTGCTCAATAAAAGTGTCAATAAAATCACTCCTCCTGAGTTTAACTGGGCATCTCTATAAGCTTATCAGTGCCAACAAACTGCCTTATTTCCAAGTAATTGAGTAGTTCCTTTGTGGGCACCCTCAGGAAGTGAAAACATTGGTCCAGAGCTCACAGAGTCTGAGATCCAAAGCCTTTTCTGTAGCACCTTTTCTGCTTTAATGAAGATCGACAGGGGCACCTATAGGATTAACTAATGAGGCGAATCTTACATGTTACACAATGCTGTCAGTGCACTGATGATGCATACACATGTTATTGGAATTATTGGTAGTTTTGTCAGGCTTATGTGCCACAAAAAGGTTGCTCATGTCATGGAAATGTCACAGTCCTGTCAGGTTTTGTTGTCACCATGTTACCAGTGTTTTCCCCATGTAATCAGATACTTTAATGTAACTGAGTTTTCTCACCTCATGTCTCTCACTTGAGCTTATTCTGCCCGTCTCCTCAGTAACACCTCGTCCCCTCGTTTGAGTTCACTTTGTATTTTAGTCCAGTTTTCAGTTCGCTCTTTGCTGAGTCGTCCACTCTGTTCGCCTGTTTTTCTGTGTCCAAGTTTTTGTTCTTTTCAATTAAATATTTCTGCTTTTGATCTTGTCTGCTTAGTCTCCTGCATTTGAGCCCACCTGCTCCACTCTCTTTGTGACAGACCGTATTAGCTTGACTACCCATTAGCAGCATTTGTCAGCAGTAAAGGAATTTGTAATCAGCACTTTTAACACTGTGCTAATTTTTTATTTCATTTTCTTAAATCTTTCAATTTCTCTAAAAGAAAAATAGTCTAATTTTTTAACAAAACTGAGTTTTTTCTGTGTGTTTTTTCCTTTTTTGTCAACACATAATTCAGTTTTTCGCCATTGAAAATGTAAATTTCAGGCACACATCGACACTATGAAAAAAGACCCTGGATATGTTCACTGCAGCCAGAGTTTTTCAAAAGATCCAAGCATGCATCATTATACATTTACATTATTCATTTATTCATTCATTCATTTGCTTATTTATGCATGAGGAAATCTGCTGGATCTAATTTACTAAGAGGTCTTTTTTTTTTACATGTTAGCACAAAATACCCAAAGGAGGTCCTTTCATACATCACCAACACCACCAAACCACAGTCTCTGCTGTCAGTGTTACAGGTCTTGGACAAGAAATGGATCTCTAGTTTTAGATAACCTACCAGTCAAAGCTTTTATTGAAGCCTCGGATTTGTGTTTCTATGTGAACAGAAAAAAATATTTCAATGTGAACTAGAGTTGTTTTAAACTGAGGGTAGGAAAGCTGATCTGAAGATTTACCAGTGTGGACTGCCAGAGACTGACATTAAGTTTGTTTTTGGGTGTTGTACATATTTAACAGGTGATTGAAAAGGTTAGCTTGTCTTTGTTGGTTTGGCGTTGGGAGTCCACACCGATGATGGTGGGCTGATGGCCCAATAATGAGAACAAAAGGTTGCAGACACTGCTCAGTGCAGCCCTTCGGGGAAAGTGGGACGTGAAAAAAAGCCAGGCGACTCTTGTGCTAATGTGCTTTCTGTGCATCCCGAGACAACTAACAGTGCTGAAGGGAGGCCGCACCATCTGTGCCCACACTGCAGGTGCACGAGTCAGGAAACTATCACATTATTTTATTTCGGTGACTAAACGTCTTTATGTGCTGAACACTTAATCGCAGATTATTGCTGGTGGATTAATTAGAAATATAAAAGCTCCTCTTCTTCTCAAAACAAGCTTGAATGCATTTCCTTGAAGTTGAATGTCAGTTTGGTTAATTCCTTAGAAATACATGCAGATTAATATTTGTTTGTACAACAATAAAATAATATACTGGTCCCTCAGTTCTTACTCCACACTGTCAGCCTGAGTGAAGGCTGTTATGCATCCTGACATACGTTCACAAACCTAAACTCAACCTTCGCTCTCATCTTTCTGTGCTAACATGTTCACTTTAACTGCCTCATAGAAATATAAGTTCTGTTAAACAAACATTATGAGAGCTGCAAGGTCACATATTTTATTGAGATCAATTCAATCTTCAACACATGGAGGGACGACGCCTGCAGACCAAAGGTTGCACTGAGTGATGCACACAAGCACAGCCATTGCCTCCAAGTAGGGCAAGGTTTTTATGTGTGTGTGTGCATGTGTGTGAGTGTGTGTGTGTGTGAAAGAGAGAGAGAGAGAGAGAGAGAGAGAGAGCATATTATGTGTGTCACTTTGATTTACCCTTTAAAACATTCTATTCCAAAGCATTTTAGCTTTATTTAAAATATGCTGTCAATGCAAAGCTGAACATAAATGTATATAATGTGTTGAGCAGGTAGCAGAAAGCAGGCGTGTAAAGGCATAACAGGCAAACCAGCAGGCAGAAAATTAATCATTTGAAACAATATTTCATCCCTGCAGTGTAGACGACCTAAAATATTGAGACTCTAAACTTTCCTCTGTTTACACTGAGATGTGGATGAGCGAATTGAGGATAGCTGAGCAGGCAGGCGAGGGGATCTGTATGAGGGAAATTCATATAAAATAGGGTGAGTAAAGGGTAAATAAGGCTTATATGTCAAACACATCTAAAACAGACAAGATACTAAATGCATTTTATTTATCTGTGCCTTTATGAAGTTTTTTTGGCAGTGAAGCTCCAGTATCACAGCTGGATTGATGCTTAATGTTGCTCTTATTATATACTCTCATGGAACTTAACACATTTTTTGTTCCAATTGCATTAAACTTGCAACTGTGGTGTAAATGATGACCAGTGTAGTTCACATTGCAGAATAAGTGTGTTGTATGGATGTCAGACAGGCCAAGAGAGAAGACTGATAAGGGCTGTGGAGAAAAAAAAGAGGGAGGAGGCAGGTTAAAAATGAGAAAAAAAAAGGTTCAGGAGTGGTCACAGGTAGAGAGGCAGAAACAGCTCAGGCAGAGAAACAGGAACAAGCTCAGACCAACAGACGGGAACAGGTATCAGTCCACAAACAGACTGCGGGTGAGAAGTAGCGACAAGCTTTAATGTCATGTTCAGACTGCACAATATTTTGTCTGTTTTTAGAGGTCGTTGTGTCAGTTTAAGGGATCGTAGTAATAAATTCACACCGTGACTTGGCCAAGAAACATGACAGACTGCATGTTGGTCCTCGACCAATGATAACTTGATGTCTTTTGTGCCCTTCAGACTGTCATTGGCTAACCGGTGCTGAGGACTGGCTTCAGGGAACAACAGTGTAAACAAGCGACGGTGCCCATATCAGTGCATGCAATTCTGGCTGTCGTGTCTTTAGAAGAAGGTAAAGAAGACAGAAAATAATAACCTTTCTTCTGTCTCACCTTTTTCCACCTGGCAGCACCAGCTCCATCCCTCTTTTTTTTCCCACCATGTTTACAGTTATGCATTGAAAAGTGCTCTTTGCTCCTACTGGCCAACATCACAGAACACTGTTGGATTTGTCTTACAAGAGAGAAGACAGAAAATACTGACACACTCATCTTTCTGTGAGGACCTGGTGAGGCGTCCCAGATGTGGCATTGGTTGACGACCTGGACGATCAATCACACCTGACTCTCATTTTCGCTCCTGACATCCTAAGGTTGTCAGATCACGCTGTTATTGGACTGATATCTTGCAGTCTGACCCGAGCATAACAGAGACAATGATACAGGTGCTGATGTATAGGTATCATCATACTACACGGGCTCAGTCAGAGAAGAAGATACAGACCGAGGAGGGAAGCAGAAATACATACAAGCGTTGACAAAGAGCCCATTTACACTTAGTCATTTTGTATGCAACCAACAAGCCTTCAAGACTGAAGGTGGTGTGAGACGCAATCTAGCCAGATATTGAAAAGGTGTAAATGCATCCGTCTCTCCAAGACACATACACATACACATGCACAGTTCACAGTACTCCTCCTCACCTTCAGGCAGTCAGCGAGGAGCCAGAAGATGCATCAAATAAAAGATTATTGTAACTAAGGCACAGTCCACACTAATACGGGTATTTTTAAAACAGGACTTTGTGCTGTCATGAGCATGCCACACCAGCAGGTGGTGATATAACAGTAACTCCAAAGAAATGTTGGCCAATTAAAGCCTGAAAAAAAGCTTTTACTAGTAGTTGAACTGCAGCCAGATGTTTGACTCATTCTCATTTAAAAGCTGCAACCACCCTTGTGCTGGACTTTGTGCATTTTCTGATGCATCTCTCTTTTCAATACAGGAAAATAGTGAGTTCAAATTTATGTGCAAACATTGTTAAAAGTCCTGCTAGCAAGTTTTGTTCCAGGAACAATTTTCTCATGACAACAAAGGAGAAATGAGCGCATGCTCTGACATCACTAGCCAATAACTTTCCCTGTTCACATGAAAAAACTGCAAACAGTTTCTGATAATCTTCACCACACATTTTTTGTCCACATGCTTGTTTTCAGTGGTTTAATATTGGATTTGTTTGTGAATGAAAAGCTAAATCCCACAATATAAAAAAATACCCATCCACATGTGGACCATGACTAAAACAGAAAGCACTCACCTGCTCAAAAACAAAGGAACTTATCTTTCAGCAGAGGATATCACCTTCTTTTATAATATTACCTTCACTTAAAAATGTTTCACTGGTGTTCATTTGCTACTTTAAAAGATTGCATTATGTCGTAAAGTGCCCCAGTTATTGTAACCTCCCAGAGTGGTTAACTTCCTAGAAATCTTCATTTGCCCCACAGTTCCTGTAAGATAGTTTCTGTTCGGTGCTAATTTGTATTTCCTGCAACAGCTCACTGATCTAATCTTAAAAATACAGGGGTCATTTCGATTCTCCTCTGGGTTCATTTAAAATACAAACACCAAAGCAAATGCTACAAATGGTGTAGCCAGACAATACTGTACGAAATTAAAGTGTGATGCATATTCATTTGTAGCACAGTTATGTCTGTTAAGTCTTATTTTGGTGTGCGTGTGTGTGTGCCTCCAAGGCTTTGATTGAAGGTGGGCACATTTAAAGGTTCAGCTGTGATTTGACGTTCTCACTTTTTGCAGAGTGCCAAAAGTGATGTTAGACAAACATTGTTTCCAAATGAAGACATTATTTTTGTTGTTGTTGTTGTTGCAGTTTTTGCATTGCACAGATAGGTGCACAGACATTCTCATGAGTGGGAGTAAAAGAAGATTCACAGCATTTGACACAATAACTCCTATTCAGATCTGTTACATAACGGATTTTTTCTAAATGTCACTGCAGCGTTACAGACGTGACAATGACAAAAACATGCTTAGATGCAAACGAAACCTGCAGACAGTTTATGATAAAAATGTGGCCTCGCGGGCTATTTGAGGTGAAGGAGGATGGAGCACAATGCCGTGATGATGCTCCACTGTTGCTTTAACTCTGTGTGCTCTCACTCGTATGAGGATGCTACTTCTGTTTGCAGAGCGGTTCGACCAGCACAGCATGGACGGATAAATTCTGCCTTTGTCGTGTTGTTTTGACAGATTGTTGAGGTGCAAAAGGTTCTTCACTCGCACATGTGCACCCTCACTAGGATCAGCAATTAAAAACTTAATGCCATTATACAATGATTCAAATGCTGATTCGCTTTATCATGTACTTCTTCACTCCTACATGATGTCAAATCATTTTAATTTCGCTGTAAATAATGGCAAAAAGCTCCAAGCAGGAGATCTTCTGATGTTCATGCTGCGTTTTGATAACTACAATCTGTCCGTAATGTGTTCTTGTGATGCTCTCACTCTCATGTCGAAATTATCCACACTGTTCACCACAGCCAGCCCGCTTTCTCATCACTTACCTCGCCGCAGAATTATCTAATAGAACTCACAGGACCAGGACGGTGGTTTCAAATGCGGAGATGATCCTGCTGTCAGATCTGCACCCCAGGCTTTAATTGGTCAGTGAGAACTGTACAGTATCTGCTTGATTTGAATCAATGATCCTAGTGGGGTGAATATATTAATGCATAAAATATAAGCCTTGTTAATATTGATTAGCGAAATTTCTGTGTTTCCCCTTTAATTCACCGCACTCATCCGTGACCAAAGCAGTTCAGAATGGTACTGAGGCTGAATATAAGAGCATCTCTCACTCTTGAATTTATCAGTAATTGTCAAACTTTCTGACATATTTTCTAAAAGATCACTGACAACATGTTGACGGGATTTGTGTGGGGTTTTTTTTCATATGTTGCTCAGTCACATGACTGTGGATCGACAGATGTCATAACCTTTGGCATGTTTGAACCAGATGTTAAGCTGTGAATCCTACTGATGATCCTCTGGCTTTTCATCTTGACCTCACTCAGCATCACTGATGTTGTGGTTGTATGTGTGATCAGAAATGTGTCATTTTTGCTCCTGTAACCTCACGGACCAATGAAGTCTCAGTCTAAACCACTAGAGCTCAACATTTCAAGACAAGAAAGGTTGTTTTGGGTTAAACTTTGCATTTGTCGCTGGTTTTTTTTTTGCAAGTCGACATTCAAAGCTTTGCTGTCATTCCCACAACATATGGCTGAATTAGTTGCACTTGCTGTTACTAACAGGAAATGCTGATAACACTGATGTGCTGCCTTTGCCTACACTTGCACATATTTGCTTTTTACCATGTCACATTTTTAAACCAACAAGTTCTTAGTGTCTCATAGTTTTTCATGTCTTTTGTGCAATAAGAAAGACTAACTTCCATCAGTTAGCGTCGGATGATAAGCTTATTTTTAATCTAAACTTAAGTTCTTCTTGCAGAGTCATTAGCAATGGAGAGGGTTTAGTGCAGATTTGAGGCTTTTCTTGTTCAATATACATTTAATGTTTCTTCGCAGCTTTGATTAAGACCAAAGGCCATTTGTGCACCACCTTTTTAAAAATATGCTGCACATCACAGATATCCTCTGTAAGTTATATTTGCATATAGTTTAGAGTTCACATTTTTCCATGAGAACTTTTCCCCTTTAGAAGATATTTATCTTAATTGAGGTCATGCCATTGCATTTAATTTCCTTTAGTGCAAAGAGAGGATTTGTGCTTGCAGCTTTTTAAGGCTATATGGAAAGTCTAGTCCAGGAAATTGTGAGAGAAATGGAGGCCAAATGTGCTCAGATTATTGGTTTTCCTCATTTTAACTCACATGCTCTGATGAATAAAAAAAAAAAGGTCCTTGAATATCTTGAAATAAAACTCACCTTGATTTTAAATATTTTTTTAATGTTATTTTGAGCTTTATGGTGATTAAACATAACCCATCAGAAAAATCATGTCAAAGATCATTTTAAATTAAAAAAAAAAGAAAAATTTCTAGTAAAGGCTGTTTGTATAAAAGTATTTTTTTATGCCGACTTACAACGTGGAGCTGAGACTACGACATCTACGAATCTGAGTCAGTGGGAAAGTCCTGGTGACAGATGTTTGCAGTTTGGAGTCTTTCAGTGAGCTGATTGGCTGTTATTAACCTCGCTGGTGGGTGCAGAGGTGCAGGGCTGGAGATGCAGGCCATCAAATGCATCTGACGGTAGCTGAATTAATTTTCCGCTCTCTCTCGCTCTCTCTCTCTCTCTCTCTCTCCAGGAAGAGCAGCCATCTCATTTTCATTTAGTGTTTTGTTTACTTATACATGCAAAGGCCAGTGTCTGCCTGTCACTAATTAGCTTTTTGGCAAGGCCCTTGGTACATGTCAATACCAAATGCAATTACATGCATGTGCTCGTTTGAGGATGAAGGTTCAATATGTTATTTACCGTGTACAATGCCCTTTGGGATTTGCCGTGCGAGCATTTTCAGAGACGTGTTTATTGTAGCTGCAGTTGATTCATTTGCTTTTTTTATACTGTTTTTTTTCCATTTTGTTTCTTTATTGCTGTTTTGTATAACTATAATTACAGAGCAGTGATTGTGCATTACGTCTGCTGTTGTTCGGCATTGACCTGTTGGTCTTTTTTTAAAAAACAAATGTACATGTTGAGCTGTTCGTCCTCACAGTCTGAGAGGAAACAACACAAGTTTAAAAAAATTAACAGACAAGAAATGTGATAAATGTAACTTTTCCCTAAAAAGATCTGTTTTTTTGTTGTTGTCTTACAAGGGAAAGGTTAACAGAGGGGGGGAAAAAAAGCTTTGGGGGTTTTTATTATTTAGTTAGTGTCAGTATTATGTTGCATGAGAGGTTGGCACAAATGCGACTTCATATTTTTCTTGTATTGTTATTTTAGGTCAGACGTTTTTTCATTATGAATGTTACAAGTAGTTGTTATGAAACTCATTTCTCAGACATTATGAATGAATAACTGTGTTTCCAAGTAAAAGTTTTATCCCATCTAGTAGACATCTAAAAAAAAAAAAAAAAAAAAAAAAAAAAAACCCAAGTTGACTGAAACCAAGCTCTTGCCAAGTCATTTAAACTGCTCTGAAACCATTTTCTAATGTAATTCAGGCTGTGAAAGCAATAATTATTTTCTATTAATTACGGTTTCAGCACAGAAAGCTTCAGAATTGTGCATTAGTCTGTCACTTTCCGGAGCGTGCGGACTCAAGTTTCTCTTATTAAGCCTGTTAGATTTAAATTGCTCCACATATGAAGGCTTTTGAAAAAGTAATGGCATAATGAGACCTTTCACCTTGGACTGATGGAAAGAACGAATCCTGAAGGTGGTGGAAACTACTTGACAGGTTAATTGAAGATCACTTCATTGTGTGCTCATTTCTGTGTGTGCCAATATGTGAGAGCATTTAAATTGAAAAATAAAATGAAAAAAATATATAACAAGATATAATATGAATGCATACATTATGATCATTTTCTCCATTAATGTTTTTGGATTAAGAAAGCAATTTATTTCATAAAGATAAAGTCTCTCTTCGGCCAAAAACACTTTTTCTGAATTAGTTTAATTTTACCCAAATCAAAAATTGAAATGAGAAATAATTTTATTCTCTATAAAAGTGATAATATCTGAAAGCATAAGTTCCCTTTTAGTAGACTTATGCACCATCCGGTCTCCAGTAAGAGACATCAATAACATGTCATGCTCAGTGAGACGCATGCACTGACAACACGAGCCGACGGTGGCATGTTCTTTAAATTTTCATACATACCTCCTCTGTCCTCTGAGGTATTTGCTGCAAGTCGTAACCGGGAGCAAAGGCCTGAACACCCGTGTCACACCGGCTGCACGACCAGTTGGAGCGTGTACCTCGCTGAACTGCTGCAGCTTGCACGCATGTTGTGTCACACACATTATTCAATCTTATCAGGGGGGAAAAAAAGCACTCCGATGGCTCTTGATGCACAAGTGCAACGCAGGAAAATATCCTTTGTATTCTTTGGGACCAGAGAATAAAGGATATAGAAACCCACTGTGCACCTACTGGGAAGGAATCTCAGTGATGTCTTTTTTTTTTTTTTTTTTTTTTTGTTAGGAGGGGAGGCTTTCAGAGGAAGATTAAGGAAGGGCGATGACAGCTGAATTTGAGAGCATATCCTCTCCTCAGTGTTTTGTCTGGTCAAGGGGGAAGAGGGGCAGAGACCTCCAGTCACACAAAGTGATGCTCTGAAGGCAGGTGAGGAGTGTGTGTGTGTGTGTGTGTGTGTGTGTGTGAGGGAGGGGGGGTTAAAAGTTAAAGCTCTGCTCCTGTCATCTCCCTCCCTGTCACCACAATCAAACTGAGGAGGGAGACATATGGATGTCCCGGTGAAAAGGGTCACTACAATAACGAAGCACTTATTGTAGTGACCTATCTCTCAGAAGCACAGTAAATGGAGACTGATGAGGAAGCCACAGCCACAGAATGAGAGTCCCGTACTGTTCCCACCGCAGGTTTTGATCTTTGCTATTAAATGAACTGAAAGCAGTAACATGCTGGGGGGGAAAAAAAGAGTTCCTCGTCGCAGATAACACCGCGTTCCAGCTGGAGTGCCTATGCTGATTTTTTTTTGGAGCACATACTGTTCTGCTGCAATGGAAAGCAAAGGCCTGAGACATCCAAAGAGCCCAGTCACACACTCCTTTATTACAGTTAAATTTCAGGACTGAATCAGCTCATTTCAGGGAAATCACTGCAATCAACTGAGGAAAATACACGTCTTGCAGAGCTCAACTTTGGTGAAAATTCGAGGCCACAGTACTTACTTTTAGGAGAACGGGGAGAGACACGAAGAGCTAAACATGCAAGACGCTGTCTCATTAGCTGTGTCATACTATCCGATCGCCATGTGCCCGCTCTGACAGAATATAAACCGCTCCACAAAAGAGGTGTGGCATGCTTTGCAATCGGTTGTGACATTGAGGTGAATGTTATCAATAAGCTCCCTTGATTAAAATGTCTTCGGGTAAGTGAAAGAGAGTGCAAGTAGCCGCTGTGTCACTAAGCCAAGCTTCCAGCACCGACTCCTCTCTGAGGAGCGAATTTCATGCGGCTTTTCATTGTGTGTGGCCAGGCTGCCACTTTAGTTTGCATTTAAAGTATTTCATCTGAATTGAAGTCCCCGATAGCGGAGAAGGCTGAGGGAGCCCATCAAAAGTTAGGCTTCTGGCTAGTGTTACACCTTGAGCATTGTTAGCAGCAGTCAACTGCATCTGCAACAGGTAGAGCTCCTTTGTCCCACGGCCAGATTGCCACCATGCAGCAGGGAGCTCGGGCCTCATTTGGAAAGCTTAGTGGTTGGAGGCAAAACCTGTTCCTTCCTGATTTAGTGAAAAAATTGCACCGCCTTGGGACAAACATTGTGCAACATGGCCCATGTAAACAAAACATCAAACTACAGGGCTGAGGTGGCATTGAGCAGTTCAATGCCCCTGCAAAACCACACAAGTGTTTTTTTTTTGTTTCTTTTTTTTTTTTTTTTAAAAACCCCTGTTCAGGTACAACGGAACTAACGGGGGAGTAATGGACACATCAATCAGTCGTTCTCTGTAGACGCCCACACAGCTCTGGAAAAAAAAAGGTCTAAATCAGTCAACATAACTGAGAACACCTGTGTAGGTGTACCATGGATGTGTAGGGGATTTAATGTTGAGATGTCAGTTTCAGTTTAAACCTGCAGTGAATGTTAAAGCACATTTGGATCCCTTATTTTACTGTCAAACACTTACATTGCCATGTAGCATCATTGCGCTAATCCTATGTTACATTAATATTATAAGCACTGGCTGTGTTGCAGAATAAAGCTAAATGTGTTTGAACTGCAATTAAATCAGAAATGGTTTGCTCATCTCGCGTAAATGAGGGATAAAAAAAGAGGAGATCCTCGAATTAAAAAAAAACCAATTCTGTTCACAATCAATGCGACTTAGCAGAACTTAAGGTTTTAATTCTTTCAAACACAGACTGTGAACAGATTCATAAATGACCAGAAAAACAACAATATACTTAAAATGACATTCACACCAAAACCACAGCTACACACCTACATTTGCTAAAACAATATGGACCTCAGGGGGGTCTCGTCAAATTGAAGTGAGAATGAATGAAAATTCTAAAGAAGAATACTGGATTAACAGATACCATGTATTTTGTTCTAAAGTATAAATTACATAACAGTATTTTTAAATCTTATTTGCCCATTTTTTCCAATTAACATTGCTCCATAACCTGCACCTGTAGTACACCTTCTCTGCTCCTCAAATGGACCCAGCTCACTTGTTTGCTTTTCCATCATTTAGCTGAGTTGTGCTAACTCACAAAAAAATGGCCGAACTTATTGTAAAAATGTCAACCATATTCTCATCACTATCTTGCTGATGTTGTTTGCTTTCCATCAGATGCAAATAAAAAATGCACAGGATGATCTCCTGGGTGTACGAGTCTACCAGAGGTCAACAAGTTTATGTGTGAACGTAACTGTATGAAATGCTGTTATTATTTTTTATCGTATTGTGAGAAGGATTACAAACTTTTTATTTTTTTGTCTAGCTCTGTGTTGCACAAGGATGAATAAATAAATTACCTTGTACCTCGCACCTGTATAGAGTCAGCTATAGTCAGCTCTGCGTGTTGTAAACAAACCAACTAACAAGCGGTTTGCAAGGCTGAGGAGGAGATGCAAACAAAGAGAAAGATTTCATTTCAGGCCAAAAAGTAGAAAAACACATGCTTTCAAAATTTAATATCAGCATTTTTCTGAATATGTGCAAATGTGGCAACTCCAACCTTTTTAAGAAGAACAAACATCATGACAGTAATCAGAGTACGCATGGAACATGAATGTAAACAGGGACACTTGTGAAATGTTCATTTTTTTATGTTTGCCAAGTAAAAAGCTGAGAAGGACTTTTTTGGGGGGTGAAAAATGTAATATTAGACATGAAACGGCTGTCAGTGATGGCTGGTAAGTGGGATGACTGTTAAACTGGTCTCTGTGTTTGTCCTCTGTGGCCCCTTCAGGTGTTTTCAACAAAGCTGAAAAACAGATTGAAATACTGAAAGAAAGGTGGGGAAAAAAAGCACCCTCTTGCTGCTTTGACACAGAAAATGTTCAAAAAGGGAGACAAACACAGCTCTGTCTGTCCGTCTGTCTATCTGTCTGTATGTCTGTCTGTCTGTCCACTGGGGGCCTCTTTCTGCACTGATACACAAGTTTTCAATGGGATGAATTTTCTCTTGCAACTTCCTAACAATGCTGAGCGTGTATAAAAACTCAGCACAGTGGGTGCTCAAAGTTAAAAAAAAACAAAAAAAAAACAACATAACACTCAAACTTGAGTCAAGGTGCCATTCTTCAGCTGGCTTTTCTGTAGTTGCATAGCAACAGTGGGGGCTGAGACTACCCACTTCCTCCCATTTGGAGACGAGGTTTTTGTGGGAGCATTGTAGAAACCCTTTATTAAGCACAAAAAAAAGACTTTTTTTCTCCTTTTCTTTCTCTCTCTCTTTTAAAGAAAGAGATAAGAAACATAACACTGAAACACATAAGAGCTTGACGAATGACAGAAGAAGAATTTACTTTAGTTTGATCACAGTCGCACAAACCAGTGGACTCTTTGCGACACAGTTCTGTGTTCTTGGTTGTTTGCTGTAAATGTAGATTTCTACTTATTATAAAACTGACTTTGCCACCAACTGTGTGCGAATCACTCTCAGCATTGTGTTTGCCACCAGAATAACGTGTCCGTGTGTGGATAACGAGCAGCTTAACTGCTGTAGGCCATGTTGAGTTTGCGGGAAAGACAACATAAAAAATTCTGTCTGTGAAGATTTTTTCCTGCAGCAGGTCAATATTCCTACTTTAATATGTTTATATCTACAAGGGCAACTGTTACCAAAGGCATTTGAAAGTAGCTCGACCTGGGGCTCATTATGGCTCCAGACAATGCCGTCATTAGTGTCCAGCAGAGTCTTCGCACCATGAAACCAAGCAGCTCCTCCAGATGGCTCTCCAGTCTCCCCTGGCTCTCCCTGTGCATCTCTCAGCACTCTTACAGGAATTTGGGAAGCAGGCCAGAGGGTCCCACATGTTTCCAGGAAGAGAGCGAATATTCAGCTGTGGAGCTCAAGTCTAAAACCATCCGATCCGAGGATGACAAAGGAAGCACTTACAGTAAACAGAGGAGGAGGAGGAGTGATGAGTCATTAAAACCACAGCCAATAAAGAGCTCCCTTAATAAGGTAGCCGTCCTCTGTCAATGCACACAATTTGCTCAAGGTCAGTCTCGATGTGCATGCAGTAACATCAGAAGCCTCATAAAGAACTGAGAGTTGTTGCAGATATTTCCAGTCAGTCAGACATGATTCCCGTCTTTGACATAAAGTTATTAAGCAAAACACACTGAGCTTTATGCATGAATGAATGTTAACAATAAAAATAAAAGGTCTAGAGTTTATATCTATCTATAAGGTGGCATACATCTGTACATACAGCATGGTTTCTGGTAAATGATGATGTGAATTTCTAAAAAAAATGTGCTCCACAGAGTTTTCTCTCTGAGATGTTCTTTTCTTGCCATAAGATTCTCCAAAGATACACATGTAAATGTCTCTGCAAACCTATGCAGAGAGGGGTGTTATGGGTAGGATCACGGTGGCTGGACCTGCTTATCAGACAAGTATAAAAGAATAAGCCCACTACCACTACTACTACTACTACCACTACTACTACCACTACCACTACCACTACTACCACCACCACTACTACTACCACCACCACCACCACCACTACTACCACCACCACTACTACCACCACCACCACCACTACTACCACCACTACTACTACTACTACTACTATTATATGCAGCTCAGAGACGCATGTTTCAGCCTTGACAAGTAAAAAGTGTAAAGAATGTCAAAGCCTGGAAGTGTTTGCATTGTACCTGCCTCACGCAACCACTAATTTACATCTAATGATATACTGTGCCAATGTAAAGAAAGATGAACTTACAATCGGACTGACTGACTTTCTGTTGGCTCTTCAAGACAATAAAAAGTAGTTTTTTTCTCACAATACAAAGAATCACTTGTTATCACTTAGAAAAAATTAATAACTGCTTCAAAGTCCTTTCATTTGGAAATGATTGTACATCAGAAAATGCCTTGTTGGTGATCAATTAACCTGGAATTGACTAAATGGCCAAACCGACCGCAAATGACTGTTGTCAGTAATAAACAAAGATTATTTGAATAAATCATTAAATTGTATTCGTCCTTATAATGTGAATGCGTCTGTTCTGGTACAATTGATATGCAGAGTGTGAGATTTCTTTTTCAGCGCCTGCATCAGTTTTGTGATGGGAATCTTTTGAAATGACAATAATGTTGGTAGCAGCTGGCAACAATTCAAATAAAATATGAGCATTTTTTTTCTTCTTCCCTCTTCTGATTCAGAGCAGACAGTTATTGTCCTCGCTTTGTGTTTTATTATCCGACGATGCAAACCCAAATTGTCTTAATTGAGTGTGATCAGCTTCTTCTTTATTTCCCTTGGATGTTATTTCATTCATCATAACATTAGCCAGCTGTTGGCACGTTGTATGAGGCTGTTTTTGTTAATCACCTCCACAGACGAATGACCCCTTCCTGGTTATTTACTGTACTTTTTTTTTTCTTTTTTGAGCTCGTCTTTGTAGCACACAGAGTCAAAGCTCAGCCTGGTTCTGATGGTAACCGATCTAAGGTGCCCTGTTCATTAATTTGCAAACATAATGTACCGCGTAATGTCTGTTTTTTTGAGCTGAAATTGGCCCTTGTGCCAGCTCTCAAGCCAAGCCGGTTAATCATACTCCCACACACAGTCCATTCAGTGAGGAACAACAATTATCATCTCTGCAATGAGCTCATACCGATTGTTTTTCTTCTTGGAGATTTTCATTAACATGAAGCAGAGAACCGCGTGGCATCTTACTGACACCGATTATGAAACCGATTATCATCCTCATATCACAACAGTTTTGCTCCGTCCAAATTTTACTCGCGTCAAAATTGTTTTTCTGCGATTCCATTAACTGAATATTGGGAACTGTCACCCTAAAAGTGCTGAGGCATATTCTCTCCCTCACAGTTGATTATTTTGCTCATCACCTCTGAAATGGCAGCAAATTATTCTAAATGTATAGAACTTACTCATCTAACCAGCGATTCACCCAACCCAACCTTCGCTAATTAGCTTTGTTCTGTTGATATTGACAGTAATTACATGAGGCTGTTTGTCTTTGCATTGCAGAATTAAACACTTAACGACTAATTACTCCTGTAAGGTGATAAACTGGGCACTTCTAAGAGGAATATAAGCAGAGTTTGTAAAGAGCATTTCAGAGCTGTCTGCTGTGTGATTCAGTCATCTCATCACACACACAGCGATACGTCTGTCTCACCCCCCCAAAAATTGTAGATCTTCTCCACAGCACACAGAGCATCGACTGAAAGGATGAGAATGAAAGAGAGGAAACAAGGTTACAAGTCAAGGCTTCGAGAAGACTGCTCATAGAGAGACTCTACGCGGTTCAAATACTGTCAAAATTTCAGTAACATCTCAGTGTGTTTCCTCTCGGAGCGTTTAACAAACTCTGTTATTCACAGAAAGATGTACGAGTTCAGTAGAGCAAAATTAAGTTTCCCTCAGAGTGAGTATTTTGTTTCGGAAATAAAAATAACTGCGCAGACACATTTTATATGGACGTAGATATAAATGTAGATGAAAAACAACATTTAAGGCGGCATTTTATTTTTTAAAGAATTCAGAATTTAAGAGAACTTTTTAGTTATCTGAAGCCACAACACAAACACACTGCACGGACATTACATTTGTTCTTTTCTCTCTGTGATTCATATCTGCTTTTTCAGGGCTCCTGTGCTTTTTTTTTTTTTACTTATTTAACACAGAACAAAACAGTCATGTACTTTAGTTTTACTGCAGTGGGGAAAAAAATGGTAAGAAATGAGTAACATGCTGATGACTTCACTGATACAGGACATCCATTTTCACCTCAACAAAGACAACAGCAGTTTATCAGCAGCTGTTTGCACCTCAAACTAACAGCGACTCAGACTGTAAACAGATGCCTCCAACTCCTTTTAAAAGTGTCATTTCCAATTTTCTTCTCTTTAAAGGTGTCATTTATGAAAATGAACAATATGACCATTATTTTTACCCAGATTAACACTACTTTTGCACTTCCACTGATGGGTCACGAGACTGCAACTGTCACTCTTCATCTGCAACCAGCTGCTGTTATGTACTGTAGGATGAAGAGCGGGAGGAGCCACAGTTGTGTTATTTTGAAAGTTTTTTTAAGAATAGGTTCTCAGCATATTTCAAAGAATTTTAAAGATTATATCATCTATAACAGCTTTTTGCACATGTTTTATATGTTTGCCTGTGTGTGCTGGAGATAGTAATGATGAGATTTAAACTCAGAATTTTGTCATAAACAGATTAGATTCCCTGCATCCTTGTGTTTTTCTTTGTCTTTAGCGTGGCACACAGGTCTCTCTCCTGCATTTTCATTCAAGTTCACCAGCAACGAATACTCCCAATAATCATTGTTCCTTGTGTTCCTTCCTTCCTTCCTTGTGTTAGCAACTGAAGCTAATTCTAGCTTCTCTCTGTGCTCCAGGTTCATTCCCCAGTTTGCTATTAGCTGCCTGCCACAACCAGCTTTGTCCTCTTCTCCATTTCTGTTCTGGTTCTTCTTCTCACCTCCTGCCCGGCTCTGCTGAAGACCCCTGACTCACCTTCTTCACTTTATCTGCTCCATCGACTGTTTGCCTGTTCTGCTCCATCTGCTTTTTCAGCCTCTTCCTGCCCTGCTTCTTTTAAATCAGGTGACATGTAACAAATCTTTTACAGTCTTTACAATATACCCTCTCTTAAGCATGATCAACCTTAGTCTATTCTGCATTTTTTTAAACAAATTTCCTTAAATTTCCTCAATTAATGTAGACAGCTTTTGAAAACTCATCACTGTCACATATAATAAAAAACAGCCAAAAGCAAACTCATCATTGTGATATTCTTCTGTTTTCTTACTATCAGGACTCAACCTGTCAGATTAAAAAGACTCTAAAACTAAAAATGTCCTCATCAGTTGTGCCAAGAAAAAAAAAACAAACATTTTAAGCAGCGTCAGCAGATATTTTTTTATACATTGACCAATTTTTAAAACACAATGCTAACATGAAACAAGAGTCACACACACAGAGAATCATAACCTGTTTCTGCAGCTCACTTCACCTTTCCAGAACTTTATTGCAAGTCTCTGCTCATTGTTTAGCACAACTTTACTGTTTTGGTTCACTCTTCCTGCTTTCATAGCATTGTTTTTTCAGCCGCAGCGGGAAGCTGCTTTCAGTGACACGGCTCTAAAAGCCCAGTGCACACTAACTGCTCAGCATCAAACAGCAGACAGGCGCAGTTAGACACTAACTGGTGAACATAGTGGAGCATTTAGCTGCTAAAAAAAAACCAGATCTTTCATTCAGCTAACATCAAATCAGTGAAACTGTTGCACAGTAATTGCTGGATGCAACTGTGAACCATTAACTTTCCCTCCGAATGGCAAAAAAAAGTCAGTTAATGTAGGTTTAATGGGGAGAGAAGTTATAGTCGTCTACGGCGTTTTGACTTCCTGACGTCAAAACTGTGTAATCTTACAGTTCTGTCCAGAAAGTCCTCTCATATTTCCTCTTGCCTGCAACATCCCAGTCAACAGCTGATTTAGTAAAGTCCTTCATGAGAGTCAGCCAAGAATATTTAGAAGTGAAAGGAGAAAGGGAGTTTAATCTAAACAAACACCTTGTTCAGATATGAGCCAGGGTCACACCAAGTTTTCACCCCACAGGCTTTTTATAATTGCCTTTATGCTCATGCCTCTGCCAGTGAAAACAGCCAGCAGTGCCTCTGGAGTGGCAGCAAACGTAACGCCTCTCAGAAGGCTTTGTAATGTTTCAGTTTGTTGAATTGCCTCTGCAGAATCCCCCGAGTTTGTATTTTATTTTTTTGCTCCGGGTGCCGAAGTGGGACATCAAGGCTAATTTTGAATAAGTGCCACTGTTAGTCAGACCATCAACATTAGCATGGATGCTGCAAGGCTGTTAAAATATAAATACACACTGCTGGGGGATTAATCATTAAGATGTAAAAAGAAAATTAGCCGCCCATCATCTTGAATGATTTGGAAGGTTGATTGCTCCGCCTGTCAACCCTCTAGATTACATCTTGCAGTCCGGCATGTCTTCCCCTTTTTCCTCATTTCAGATTCAGAATTATATTTCTTTCCAAGCTCAGAATACATAAAACATCTTGCCTCAGTAGAGTTGATAGATAATATACACACAACGGCAAACACAGTCCATACTGAGCTGTGCGCGGCATGCAGAACATCGCACAAGATAAACAGCAACTCACCGACTGTCTGACAGGCTTACTGCTGGTAAACCGTGCGTATGACTCACTGAGGAGGTTTGTAGCGTTTCAAAAAAAAAAAGTGACACCTTCCTCCTCCTCTTCCTCCCCCGCCTCCTCCTCCTCCTTACAAATGATTAATACTATATTAAAAAAAGGTCAAAACCGGAATCGTGCGTGCGACATGGATTCTATCTGAAAAACAAAGTCTGTCAGACGCTATAATGAAAAATGCTTAAATATTTAACACTTTCCATAACTCTTCAACTGCTGTGCCTGCTGAATTATTTGTCTGCGTTGTGTGTGATCTGTGAGGAAACCTCAAGTGAAGAAAGTTTTGACAAAGCAGCCGGAGAGGTTATTCTCAGGGAAGTTTAATTAATAACTTTTTCTCTTCATATTTGTGAAATACATTGTTCGAAGCTCTGATAGTAAGTGTGGCTAGCATGACATGTATAATGTGCATGCGTAAATAACTGAG
The DNA here is from genome assembly GCA_029814765.1 of Acanthurus leucopareius. Taxonomy (NCBI): domain Eukaryota; kingdom Metazoa; phylum Chordata; class Actinopteri; order Acanthuriformes; family Acanthuridae; genus Acanthurus; species Acanthurus leucopareius. The sequence continues at coordinate 20,340,609 of JAQMCX010000058.1, read as the reverse complement.
AATATATGGGTGTAAGTTTGAGTTTGTGTGTGCTTGTGGGGGCGTAGTGATATTCTTCCTATATAGACATGTACATGTGTGCATGTATGTAAAGGCATGTGTGTACATCATGTTCGTAACATGGACTCCAGGAAGAGGAACTGTTGTAATGTTACAGCCAATCGGGTCCAAATAAACATTTATAAAATAACAGATGAATGGATGGATAGATAGATAGATAGATAGATAGATAGATAGATAGATAGATAGATAGATAGATAGATAGATAGATAGA
>JAQMCX010000058.1:20314953-20340235 GCA_029814765.1 Acanthurus leucopareius | reverse complement strand
AGATAGATAGATAGATAGATAGATAGATAGATAGATAGATAGATAGATAGATAGATAGATAGATAGATAGATACTTAAAGCATCTACAATGTAAAGAAAATGGAAAAACCAAAGCTAAGGTTGTAATGGTGAATGTAAAAGCAATCAAAGTCAATTGATGCTGCTGATCATTAAGTAATTTCAAAAGTACCTGAATGTCAGCTGAGTACCACCCATCTGATTTTCTTGTTCTCATCCTATCAGTCAGACACCTGCAATCAAAGTTTTCCTTTTTATTTACCCTTTACTTCATAACCTCCAAGTGTTTTAGTTTTCCCACCAGTCCTCTGCTACACTTTTATTAGCATCTACGATCTATTTCTTACTTTACCTTTCAAAAGTAACCATTTCTGGATATTGTAGAAAGCTTTTTGTCAGCCCAAAGACAGTATAAAGCCTGTACACACACATACACACACACACACACACACACACACACACACACACACACACACACACACACACCAGTACTTCAATCGTTTTGATGGTACACTGACTTATAATCGGGAAAACGGTGCCTCCATCATTCCAACTTTAGGTGGGCGGGTACAATCTCTTGAAAGAAGTGTGGTAGCTTTATGGTACAATGTCACACCCCATCAGCTGTGTCTGTGAGACTTGATCATATTTTAAAGGAAAAAAAAGAGTTTTCTGGTTTTCCCTCCATCATGTCATCATGTCCTCTGGTCGCTCTGCCTCAATTCTTGGTGCTTTGCTGACTTTTTTGACAGACAGATGGCCTTTGTTGTTGCTAAAGAGATCGCTAACTGCTGCTACATGTAGCTGTCGGCTCTGTCGGTGCAGCCAGTCGACCCTGCACGGAGCAGACTGGAAGCTTATAGCAGTGTGTCAGTGTCCATGTTCCCACCATTCGCACATGAGCTCTTGACTACATGGTGAAGGCGTATTTTTTCAGGCCTGGCTCAATGGGGACCCAGTGGGGGACGCAAGCATGAAGAGATGTCGACATGGACATTTGATCCGGGCTCAGCAGCCTTTACAGACATCATAAGAGAGACAAAGAAAGCACAGACAGGGAAGGTAAAGCAAAGAAGAGAAAACGAAAGAGCTGCAAAACAAAAAGGCCGTACGAGAGTGAATTTTAGATTGGCTTTTAATCATCGGAGGGAGCTCTTGCAAAACAAACAGGCTGCATCAGACGTTAGGCTTCGTTATGTTGGACGATGAAGTGATATTAGCCGACTTGTGTCTCATGTTGCAGCACCGCCCTCATGTTTGACTGTGAGCACACACACACACACACACGTCGCTGACACACAAAAAAACACAAAAGTCATGTTTCATTTGTTTTCACTGTTTTAGTACTGTGAGGGACCGTTTTCTCTGTCTAAGCACTGTGCTGAATAATAAAACTGTGTGAGCCTTTAGTACAGCGGTGTTCAGTCCTCAGTCTGAAGGTCACGTTCCTCTTTCAAATGAGGGCCAGAGGGCACCGAGTCTTGGACAGCAGGACACATCCAAAGGGAGTTTCCACACATAATGGGCTCTAACACCCGCTGCAGACAGAACAGAGGATGTTGACTTTGTTGACTGACCTTGCACCCTCTCACTTCCCTCCAGGACAGACATTGATTGTTTATGATCTATTCCAGCATCGAAGCGTCCAGTTTTCTGAAGCAGGGTAAAAGAAAAACAGCGCATGCACTTTTGACAGAGAGCACTTTTTAAAAAATTCAAATCATTTTTTCATCATTACTTCTATTTATTTAACAGTGGAAATATACGTTTTTATCTCAAACTTGCAACAACGTAATTAGGTCTTAATTAAACTTTACCTCCCTACAGAATTCATCTGAATCACTTCTCATACACAGTTGATTTAAATATATCTTTAATCACAGGTAGTGTATGCAAAACAGTCATTAAAGAGATTACAGAAATAACATGAAAAATTCATGCTCAAACGAACTAAACTAGATTAATTTGATTTTGGATGAAACTTAAAAGCCTGTGGAACAGCGTTTGCGCAGGCTTGTTTAAAAGTGAAATAATTGTGATTTATTAAAGGAAAATGGGGGCATCCTGCTGATGTGATTTTGGGGCCTGCTTGATGTTATCCTAACTCAAAGTTGTGTCTCTTTTGCAACAACAATCCTTTAATGCTTCCAGCCTTCGGCAATGTACAAAATATGGATAAGAACGCAGTGTGCCGACAATAATTACAACAAAGCTCCTGCTGTTCTTTGATTCCTTAAATAATTACATTATTTGTTGGACCTGGTTTATGATGAAAAAGCAAACTTTTGATAACATTTTAATATCCGTCCAATGAAATGCAGCCAAAAAAAAAAAGACTGATTGAGCCCATGCCAAAATAAAAAAAAAAAAAAAAACGCCTGTGTCAGTCTGAGTCTTTGGGGTTTTTTTTTTGTGATTTGGAAAAAACCTTCAGCTCCATTTGAAAGTGCTTTGAAAAGGCAAACAGCAAGTTCAGCAGATTTGACAAGCAGGATAAGGAGCATGATAGATGACCTTGAAAATGCGCAGCCCTGCTTACAAATCCATCCATTGCAATGCGTCAGCCTTTGCATTTATACATGTGAATGTGAGTGTTTTTTCCCTGTGCCATGAATGCAGAGGTAACGGTAACAAATGGATACGATCTGCATCTATATTTCCCATGATTCATTTTTCATACAAGCAGATGCAGATAAATCAATTGTTTTTCTTCCTGATAAATGAAAATAAATGCATTGAACAAATACACAAGCAGGTTCAGAATGCAGCGGTTTTCTTCTCTCCTATCAGGCCTCTTTTGTTGAAATCCTTGAGAAAGGTTCCTTTTTTTTCCCTTTTCTATGCCGCTGAAAAGCTCTCATCTGAATGTGATTCTTGTTGATTATTCTCCTCTCAGTGCTGAAACACATGAGGCCGGATCAGACTGGGACAGGGACGTTTGAGGAACCAACAACAGCATGTTAAGGCTGAGTCTATGATCCACCTCTTTCTTCTTACTTCCTGTATGAATTATTCGCTGTCATGTACAATTACAACGCAGCACAGTAACGAGGACACCAGTTTGTTATTTTACATTTAACATTTTTATTTACATCAAAAAAGCATAAATCAGATAAAGTAGGCCATGCAGTGGAGATGAAGCCAGGATGGCTTCAGTCAGTGTAGTTTGCTCATCATCAGCTGAGGGGCCTCTGCTCTCCTTTCTTCAGTATGTTAACAGCATGAACATGTTGATGATCATAAATTCCCCGCTTACATCCCCTGATAACTTCTAATAACAACAGTGACCTATTTTAACATTTATTTAAAGCTTCTTGAAGTGAAAAGTAACTTTTCTGACTGGGATGCAACAGAAAAAGGAGAAATGAATGAAGGAACTGAAGGTTAACAAAGGCTACTGACACCACTGTGCATCAGACCGCTTTGGCATCCAGGTTGTCCATTAAATCCTGCTAATGGACACCTCGTTGGGCATTTCTCCCTTGCTTAATGCACAGTATCCAGCTTACTGTATGGAAATTGAGTAGAAATACAAAAAAAAGTTGAATAGAATTGTACAAAACTAGTAAACTATGAATATAAATATGCAACCTTTGTTTCCACAACACAAACAAGAGTAAAACTGAGTTCAAAGTAACTTGAAAAAGGGATTAAAATGCATTTAAAATGTATTTCAATGTACATCAATTCATTTAAAAAAGATCCAATGTGAAAAAATGACGCACATTTGGCCTGTTACACTTCCTTTAATTAATTCAGTTCAATGGGATCAGTGACTCAGTCCAGTGGCCACATGTTGCTGGTCTGCACATCTAAACATATCTGGATCACCAGCTAGCATTAAGTCTTAAGTGTTTTGTGTAAATAATCAACCAGAGCAAACTGCTTGATCTGAGTTTGGCTGAGATTTAAGTGGAGACTGCAGTCACGTTCACTGATGCTAATATACTATATGACAGCGCTCCAGCAGCCTCCCACCAGCCATCACTTCTAACTGTCGCCAACATTATTTAGCTATTTAACGCCGACAGTAAATACTCGTGTGTCTAAGGGTGGAGGATTCTGTTGTTAATATGGTTGTTTCTCTCTTCACTTTAACATTAAAGTGTCACTCTTCATCCAAAAAAATAAAAAAGAAATGGGCCCCTGCTTATGACAATGCCCATCTCGTCTCTGAGCAAGACGAAGCATTAATGTTGTCAGTTAACAATCTGAGTCATCAGTTCACTGAATGACTGTGTCAATGATATCTGATGTTTTAGCTTCTCTTCTAAAAACCAAACGACAAACTGAATTTTACAAACGAGTAAATTTCAGCTTCCGAATGATTGACTGCATCGATGAACACAAGTAGCTTTGGTGACGTTAATGCTCGACGAGCGCATGAAAGAGACAAAGACGGCAATTCTGTTCCCGCAGTCAGAGATTTTGAACTGTTAAGTGGATTTAATGTGAGTCAGTTTGCTTTAATGCTGCGGCACAGACGTGGTCATGCTGTGTGTGAACAAGTTAACAGTAGCTTGCTTTTCTGCCTTCAATAAACAAGAATGACAACTTAATTGTACACAACAAAGATGGTAACGACTGCAGCTACTTGGAAGACAGAAAATAAATAAAATTAATCAGAAAAATAAGACTAAAAAACTTTTATTTTGTGGACAAAAACATTAAATTTTAACAACAACTTTAACAACTTACATCTTTTCGTTGTTCCGACTGACAAACCCCCTGGCAGTAGAAATAACATACTTCATATTTAAATTGTGTGAATGAAAAAAAATAAATCAGACTCACTGCTTATAGCTGAACTTGCACTGACAATGTAGAGCATCATATTAAATATGCACAGGCATTGAAATACTCATACTACCATAAAAAAATTCCAGTCTGAATGAAATGAAAGGCGTGTTTGAATGAAAAAGAGCACTACCAACCTGTTTAGGCTGAAACTAGGTTACCACAGATATTTCTCTTCTCCAGCAGATATCTTTTTTTTTTTTTTTTTTTTTTTTAACATGAGGAACAGAGATCTATAGTCCAGTTTGTTTCTGGTCGCTGATAATAGCAGGGACATGAGTTGCTGGCTGGACCTGCACCTGCTGAACACCTGCACGGACCTTTTTCAGAGCACACTCTCTGACTCATTGTATAGCAGCAAAAAGCACAGGTGGTAACATTAATGATGGCTCCGTTCCATGTGTGAGACTCGCTCAGCCAGTATACACATAATCAAAGCCTCAGACTAAATGGATAACAGTCATTCCTGATTTTAGTAATTACCCCTGTGCTTTTCCTGCTACGACACGTCAAAATGTCTGCTGTGAAAACGACCTTTTGCGTAAAGACTGCAATTAGTTCACCACACACACGCACACACACACACACACACACACACACAACCACACATACACAGGCTGGTCATCTGAGCCGAGCTTCCTACCTTATGAGAATCAGATCAAAGGCAGCCGCCTCTTCAGGGTTACAGCTGCTATTTCTGTTTAAAATTTGCTCTATGAAAAGGTATGTAGTTACATTTTAAGAAAGAAAAACATCCCTCAAATGCAATCAAGTGCAACTGGGATACCCAGACTTTATTGCACAGGAACAAATTGTCCAAAAAGACTAAGAGATGGTGTCAAGGTTGTTACAAACTGTCTCCTACATGAAAATGTTCAAAGAACTTGGGTAAGTCAAGTTAACAGTAGAGAAGAATTATTTAATTTTAAGATAAATCTCATATAAATAATTAAATCTAAAAGTTTGATTCTTATCTATTTGAACTGAGACTTTGATTTAATTCCTTTAATTTTAAATCCATCTGATTGTTCACTTTGTTCCGTTTCTGCCAAGTGTATTAAAAGGCAAATATTAACATTATAATTTAATTAAAGCCAACATTCGGTGATACATTAGACTCAGTCGAATGTGCTACAGTATAAACAGGTGCTGTAAGCGCCCACGCGCACTACTCCACGTGCACAAACACACACACACACACACACACACAAAATCTCCTGATGACACCTCATCAGCCCAGGGCAAACTGCCAGCCCCCTCACACTCTGCCTGTCTCCGAGAAAAGCTGTGGATTTGTTGAGGTGCACCGGGGTGGACGTCACTATCACACAGCCACCAAAACAGACTAGATGTGTTCTGACATTCACAGCTACTCCAGTCTTCCCTGTCCAATGCCAATTAAAAAAAAAAGAGGGTAAAGTCAAAAAAGCCCTTTGCCAGCTACATGTGAGGTGCTCCAAAGCTCCAACACTGTTTACAGCTGATTGACAGCATCCTACACAGATGTCTGGTTGTATTTTATGTAGTCTATGGATCATTATGGAAAAGATATTTCCTCTCATCCTGGTGGGAGGTTTAGTTACAGAAAAAAAAAATCTGTTGTCTTCCTCAAGGTTACTTCAACAGCAGGGATGTTTGTTGACATCAGGACCCGAGGCGTTTACAGGTTACACGATAACTAAAGCTGGCTGGTTAAAATAACCTGAACGGAGAAAATGAAAACCAACAGTGTTTTTTTTTAAAAAAAAAAAAAGATAAAATAACTCAATTTTAAAAAGTTCATCTCAATTGTTAAAATTTCCCATTCGTTTCCACGATGCTTCTTGTGTTTCCATTTAAGTCGCAACAATGTGACTGCAGCCCACAGATTCACAGGGTGTGAAAAAAACAGATGTCTCATTATCAAAATGTTCACAGTTTCGGCTGCCTGACACTGACAATGCAGCCGCAGTCACGCTGTCAACAGGGCAGGTACAACATGAGAATAGTTAATGATATCAGTTAGAAAAAAAGATGTCACCCCTTCGTTAATAATAACAACAAAAAAGTGGCGGAAAAAAACTTGTAAGAAAATTCAAATTCGATTTGGTTTTTTTTTTTATTAAAGGAGACTGTGTTTCCTGTCTGTCTTTACTAACTGTCAAGGTCTTTAAAGGTTTGAAGAGAAATATTTTGCGTGGGTTTGCGGGACTCAAAATGTTCTAAGGACTTTTTTTTTCCTTTTACTGCCATTAAAAAAAAAGCAGAAATATTTCTGTTGACACGTCAAACAGCTGTTGGGTGACCATGGCTCGTCCTGTGCAGAGTGAAAAATCCTTCATCTATACAGAAAACTGGCAATCCTGCTTTTATGCACAACCACCTGCCCAAGGTCCATAAATTTAACCACTGCATCACTTAAGAAATGTCACAACTCCAAAGCTAATATGTATCATTTGTGTGTGTGTTTATGCAAATAAGACTCCATTAACATTTAAGAAGAAATTTTGTAATTTAAAAAAATGAGTAATAAATCTCTGCAATTTATCCAAACTAATTCTGGTATCATATAGAACCTGTAATGGATTCGTGTCATCAGGAATAACTTTCTTCACCATGTATATCCATACTAAAGTACCACTATTGTAGTCAAAAGTGTCAGGTGATGGCCAGTTATTTCAGTATATGTGATCCAGTCTGGTAGGTCATGTAAGGACTGAAGTAGGAGTAACAGTAACATGCATAAAGAAATAAATAAAGCAGCCCTCGCTAACTTCAAGTCATAACTGTTTCCTTTGTCTTTTTATTCATTTATTCTACAAAAAAACGCGGTAAAACAAAATGTAATGGGTGGGTAGAGATCTAATTCTAGGTGATGGATGATAATAACACCCACCCTTCATCCTGCTAACCAGCACAAGAGCTGCAATCAAAATCAATCAAATCACTAAAATAGATACATAAATACAGAAAGTAACTCGTTAACTGCCTCAGTGCTTTATGATCCTCCTCTTCACAGGCTTAGTGCTTTCGTCTCCCAGTGCAGATGTTGACACTCTGTATCTGCTGTTACTGTGTGACTGAGCTCTTTCCAGTGAGCGAGGGCAATCCGAGGCATTATTGCGGCCAGGGCTGGCTTTGGCTGTGACTTGTGGTGCAGTGATTCAGCGTTATATTTTCCTGCATCTAATCTCTCTGTCACCTACGTCTCTGAAGCGGCCACATCTATCCTCCATTCTGCACAGCTGGTAACCCAGTTCACTTGTTCCTTGTCAGTGCATGAGCCTTTCATCATTTAGACTTGTTATAACACAGATTAATTAATTCATAAAAAACAGCTACAGTCATGGAGAACATAGCAGTTGGCGGTTTGGAGAAGGTTTCTGCTACAAACAACATGTCATATCATGTGGGGAAACATAGATCTACATTTAAGCAAATCTTCTTTCCCAACTGTAATTGCAATTCTGCTGAATACTTTCCCGCTGCACACAGAGGGCATAATTGAGACTACCTGTCAGTTCTGATGCCAGAGCATGACTATCATACAGAACACACCGTGCTGCAGTTTTCAGTTTGAGACATGAATGTTTAAAATCACAGCGAGGCATCTGAGTTTGCACTCCTAAAGTGGACCGAGCACCAGCCGACATGTGACTTGAAACCGGAGTGCATCTGCTCTTTGAACAGATGAAGCTAACCTAACTGTCTCTTTCCCTTTTGCTGCCAAACTGGTACCAGCTGACATCCTTCCACTTCATTGTTCATTGCACATAGTGTAAAGACATTTGAAGGAATGAGAATAGTATTGAACCCTCACGGAAAAGCCTCAAAAAAGGGAGACTCACAGCTGAAAAAACTGTTAGGTTTATTTTATTGGAGTGTTTAGTATGAAAAAGTGATTGATCCAAGGACTCAGTCTTCCAAACACACAAACTGAAACAACAGAGGATAAAATGTACAGTACACCTGGATGCAAACATGTAATAGTCATATACTTTACCTAGCTACAGTATAGATACAGTACAAAGTAGTGTTCACCATAGTGATTTTATCACTTAAAATTTGAAATCTTTGAGCCTACATTAACTGATATTTTTGGAGCCACTTTGGGTTCAGCAGAAACACGGTAATCAATACCGTCAAATTACAGTAAAGGTGTAAGCAAACGGGTGTCTATTCACACCTTCAGCATGCACAGATAAAAATAAAAACTTGTTCTGAGATGTTTTTCTGGCCTCTTGATAAACTTAAATACAATAAATCCATTTTTAAAGTGATTTTTAGCCTTTTTCTTTGAGCTCCTTTGGGTCTTCACAATTTCCTGAGTAAAATATGAGGCTCTTTAGCTGCAAAATGCCCAACTGTGTTCATTAATTTGTCTGTGTGTTGATTGGTGCTGGGTAGGTAATGTACAGCAGGTTTATCAGAGGTATTTTTTTATTTAAAATAGCTGCCTGCTGTGGCTGGAAGAAATTCAGTGAGCCAAAATATGCTGAAACTCTCCGAGGGAAGTTTAAATGAGGGAAACTGCAGAGTCGGTAATAATTCTGTGGATTTGTCACTATGAGCGACTGAGCGATCCCTTTCACATAAACAGTCATTTGGTCCATTGTTAACATAAAAAAACACTCATTATTACAGCTTCAAAGCCACGACGATTAGGCTTTTGAAATATTTAATGGTAGCGCCCAGCATTGAAGGTATTAAAGTTTGCAACGGGGGATACATCAATGCACAGCTAGCACCCCATACAGAGATAAATGAGCTGGAAGCAACAGTTCTGAATGTGAGGCTGGTTTTTTTTTCTACAAACAAGAACATATGCCGTCCAAAAAAATATGAGAGGTGCTATGATTGCACGTTATTTTTCTTCTTATATGTTTGAATTCATGCATCTCAATCCTTCCATAGCAAAGGTTTGCTATTCTGCATCAGTGCATCGTGGGTATGTTTTCACCTGGATGATCAAAAGATGCTCTACTCACAAATTATGATTAATCTATTTCCAAAATCACTCTTTTTTTCCACCTAGTGCACCACATACTATGACATTTAAGTGTCTGAATTGCCAGCTTTAAATATATGCACTACACAGAGCAAAGAAAAATTACTACTGTGTGACTAAAAATAGCGATGTCCAAAAATGGCCTTTTATAGATCTGAAAATTACAGATGTGTTCATCTCTTTCTGTCAGTGATGCTGCAAAATGATATGTGGGATTAGGAGGCGGCCTTATTATATTTTACAGCGACAGTTATAACTGTTCAACATGAAATTGTCTGTAACGACCTGGACTTCAGCATGCATTCGGGATCAAACACATTTAAAAGTAATGTACAGTCCCTGTTGCCCTCCCCTGCAGTTCAGAACCATCACAGCTGGAGTGGTCAGCCTTGGAGGCTGCAGTCATGTGTGTCAATGTTCCCTCTCTCTCTCTCTCTCCGTCTCATCCTGTTGCATATTTCATCCTCACTCACCTCTTGGTTGTTACGGAGACTCCAAAATGTCAGAGATTTTTATCATCCAAATCCCCCGAAGCCCTCGAATGGACATTATAGAAGAAAAAAAGAAATCATCTTACACTTCAAGAGCTACAGCACGACACAAAACACACCCGTGGGTGCACTGCACACCGTTTATGATCTATATCACAATTAGAAATCAAAGGTCTCGGTACTTGATGAAAAATGTCAGTTGGGTTTGAGCGAGTTCAAGTCTTTATTCTCTGCCTGGTGAGGGAATAGATGGTGAAAGGGTAAATGGTTATGATTCTTTCTAAAGGTTCTTGATGTCTTTTTAGATCTCTCGAGTGTTCATGGTCGGGGACACAGCAGCACATGTTGCTAATGTTTTAATTACGGTCTCTTAAGTATGTGTAATTAAAGACAATTGCAAATGTATGAAACTAATTACACTGATGTTTTATGAGACCTTTACTGATGTGGTAGTCCTGCATAGCGAGCCCTTTGCTCACAGCACTGGGAAAAGGTCTGACTGCAACAATTATGCTTCCACTGTAGCTGAAAAATGCTAGTTAATTTGTAATTCCTTAAGCCAATCACAATCATTATGGGCGGGACTAAGGCAGACTTATACTCGCAGTCTATATTCAAATAGTCAAACTACTCATATGGTAATATTATAAAGAAACATTAGAGAAATACTGTTGTGGTCTAAACAGATGAAAAAAAATCTCCCATTGTGCAACACCATATTTTTTTAAATAAACTTTTTTGTACATTAAAATCTTCATTTAAAAAAAAAGTAGAAAAATCCATCATATCTACAATTTTTTTTTTTTTTGGCACATTTAGATTAAACATAATAAAAAAAAAAAACAGATTTCCATATAATTTTATTCTAAGTACATTTTTTTCATTGTTGTGTTTTAATTTTCTGCTGTCTGATGTTTGATGCCGACAACTGCATATTTATCACAACAGAACTGTTTCAAATTGGAATTGGACACTAAGGACAATAAGGACCAAAGTTTTAATATATTTTTGTTATAAATCTTTTTATCCCTAAAAATAATATTTTGTGTTTCTCTTTTTATTAATACTTGTGTTGTACTTTTCTTTAAAACATGCAAGTTACCTCACAGAATAACACTAAGTGAGCTTTAAAAAAATAAAATAAATTTGATCCTATTCAAGAGTATTAACACAGTTTTAAGATAAGCCGCTGTCTGTGAAACCTGCAGCTTCACAGTCGTCTGAGTGACATTCTGCATGAAGCAACATGCTACAATGCTGCAAAACCCAAAATCCCTTCAGGGGATTAACTTCAGGCAATTGTCCATTTTAGCTCCTACTGCTGATCTATAAACATGTCACAGGCACCAAAATACACACATTTTATGGGAGGATGACATTTGTCTAAATACTCAGATGAGAGAGCTAAATCCTTGCATTCAAGCTAAATATGGCTCTGACTCTCATTGCAGCTGTGACTCCTGCTAATGCTAATGTAGAATACCACATGTGTGACATTAACAATTAAAGAAATCAGACTGGGAATTCTGCAACTAACACCTGTAGTTAATGTGATATCACTTTTCTACCCCCTTCTTTAGCTCCATTGAACATGTTGTAGTCTTCATATCATTTTATTACATATTAAGTGTTCACACTTTTAAAGAATCCTACAAAGATCAGTGCTGTTATAATCCACTTTTAACTAAATGTGTCCTCAGGGCATCTTAAAAATGATGGCGTCTGCAGAAAAATCAACATTTCCTCGGTGCTATATTGCAATATTTACAAAATCTGTTCTTTGGAATAGCGAATGTGTGGGAATATTGTTGAGAAAATGTGTTTACAGCAGATTTTGTTTGACAGGTGATTTGAAGGAGAGCACTGTCTAAATCGGTGTAACAAAGCCTGTATCAGTAGAGTCCTGCCCAAGGCTTTGAAGCTCAAACAATGGCTCAAAAACAGTCAGAAGGTCTCAAACGTAGCTGGGGGGGGCCGTGCCCTGACAAGCACTAAAAGTTATCAATCAAATTTTAAAATCAATCATGAAAACTGACAGGTAACCAATGTAAGAACGCCAGAATGAGAGTAATGTGGTCCCGTCTCTTTGAGCTGATTAAAAGCCCTGCACAGCTCTGAGCGGCGGCTTGTTGGTAAATAAAATGTCATAGTGATACAACTGCACATAAAAAGCCCGTATAACTCTTTCCTGTTAGTAATAAAAATGGTTAATCTAATTATTGCAACATGTAAAACCGCACATAAAATTAATGAATAATTGCTTTAACCTTGGTCCCTGTGGTGTCTACAGTGTTTTAGACGCAGTAAAAAGAAGGAGAGGCTACTGAATTTGTCAAGTTAGCATACTCACACTCCTTGAAGGACTCCTTGTGGACATCCGGTCCTTTTACGGCATCCAGAATTCCAATATGTCCCCTGAAAGATTTGTATTATCTTGCTGTTTTACTGTGAGGTCAGAGCCCGTTTTCAGGGTTGAGAACATTGCTGTGTACAGTGTTACTGTGGTGTTTTATGGGCTGGCTGCCTTGCTCAAGGGTGAAACAGACTTTTCTCATTTTAAGTTTACTGGCACAATCTAGCAAACTCTTGAAAAAAATGACAAAAGGGGTTTCATTTTAGGGTTGCATCAAATACTAAAATATCTAAAAATATTTTACAGCACAACTAAGTATGAATATATTCTGAGCAAAAGTTGTCAATTTGTGTACTGATGCAGTGAAATAAAATCCTTATTGAGTTGCTGTGTCAGCGTAAATAATTAATGCACATACACACCTGTAATTAATGACACTGTGCTTTACTTTGTGCAAAAATAAAAACTCTTTTCCTAAAAAACATAAATCAGGCAAGTATCACACACAGAGGCATCACTTTGTTTAAATGTAAATTTTAAAATGTAAATAAGAAAATAAAGTTATGTTGACTATGAAGATCTCAAAGCTGCAATTGTAATGTTCATTAATTGACTTCAGATATTCAAGTTTTATGTTCTGTAAATACAGCAGCTCTCTTACTCTTTCTGTAGTACTGATTTTAAGCTCCGCCCCTCTCCAAACACAAATACAGATCATTCAGTCACATCATCATCAGTTACAGACATCCTTCAATTGGCGACAAACTACTTGTCCCTACTTTTTTGTTTTATAAAGAAACTCTTAGGGCTTCTGCATTCATCTGAGTAACTTCACTGACCTTTTATCTGTAGCCGTTTCTTTTAAGCATGGTTTGGTGTTACGTACTTAGTTTTTTCAAGGTTTTCTCCAATACAACCTCCCTTCTCACGGTGAAGCTGTATGAACCTGATCAACTTGAAAAACACATTGAAAAAAACACATGAGAAAACAAACATTTCTCATAATAACAAAATTGGTCTATTTATCTTTCTGATCCATCTGACCACACTTTAAAAAAATTAGACTGACAGCGGAGTTTTGTATTTCACAGCACAGAATGTTGAATGAAGGTATGAGGCTGAGCGAACCATTAAAAAGTTCTCTTGAAGGTCTGTTTAAAGACAGAATCAGTGAATGAATCTTTTTTTTATTTCTGGGCCATGATGTCAAAATTTCAGTTCATTTGAAAACCTGCTTTTACGTCTCGTACAAGTAAAAATTTATAAGCAGGTATTCAAAAGGTCATGGCAAGTATGTGCTTTAGTTGTGCTTTATTTTGTTTCCAGACAATCCATAAAATATGATGAGTCGAAAAAAATATCTCTAGTCGTAAGCTTTAAAAAAAGGATATTTTTTAAGTTAATCCTTGGTTTTGTTATTTTCATCATTTTTTAACTTTAAATACATATTTTTACCTTAATACCTAACAGCTTCATTAAGTATTAAATATGTTATTTTTCCATATAAAAATCTCATGAGCTGAAACTACAGTCTTGGCTTTGCAGCATGACACATCGGGATTTTCTCCTCTGAACCTTTACAGTTGATAATAAACTGTTAAAAACACATCAGTGAGCTGCACCTGTCCACCAGGTGGCACTATGACAAACATGGGAACTGCAGCTTTGGGTCAATAAAACATTAGAGCATTCACAAAATAGAATATTGTCAACTATTCGATTTGTTGGGGGAGGCTATTATTTTATTACCCCAATTGTGGGCCGGACAAACCTGGGGGGGGGGTGAAATAGCAGAGTCCTCCATTGGCTCTGAGAATCTATTTACAAATGAGTTGATTTCTGATTGAACTGAAACTAAACATAACCAAGATATCGTCTGACTGCAGGAAAAATGGGACTGACTTCTTTCAGGCGAAGCAGGAGTGTTTTATTTGTTTTTATTAAATAACTTCATTTTTTTGGTTTGGTTTGTTTTTTTACCATTGCATAGCATAAAAATAAAACAAGTAACCAGGCAACCTCAAGCAAACGTCTGCTCCGGTAATGATGTTCCACTCTGTTGATTACAGTAAAGCAATGGGACATAACTATGTGTCTCTCTGCATGTCTATCTATAAATGTATCTACATTTAAATAATAACAATTTCCAGTCTTTGAACAGTTTTATGTTCAGGTGTGTTTGTACCAAGATGGAGAAGTTTGCGTTGTTACAGCTGTCCGTCTCACTGACAGCATAATGAGTGACTATTTTATCACCATCATTCATAACAGGTTGGCCTATTGGTCTTACTGAACTGTAGTGGCTGCATATGAATGTCTCAAAGAACTATTGATTTGTGATTAAAACAAGCCTGAAGTCAAACCTGCCTCCTGCATCATGATAAAAGCTGCAGGGGACCCAGACAACCTCTCTGCACATGCTCACACCGTACACGAGGTTTAACGACTGATTGCTCCTCAACACCTTCGGCTGCAGCAGAGTTTAAGAAACCTACTGGGTCATTTTATGGGAGCATGTGAAAGAGGACATAGTGGGAGCTAAATTGACTTTTAATTGACATCAGCTAACTAATTAGCAGGTCATCGACATGCAGGCATATTCAGTATAAAGGCTTCAAGGCATTAAAGCCATCAATAAGTGGACTCTGGGAATAAAAGCCCAAACACTGTGTGGTTCCTTTCAGTACGCTTTAAAAGGGTGATATAGAATTGTTTCTCAGCTTTAAAAAGGCACTGTTAAAAGAAGTGCTCTTCAAGATAAAAAAAAAAAAAAAAAGAAAGCCTAAGGATTTGGGGCGCTCGCTAGAGAGCCATCAAGATAGAGCCTTCGTCTCCTTCTATTTGAAAGTGCTGTATCTGTTTCACAGGTACAACAATTAAATTGCAACTGTCAGCAGTGGAGATATTAAACTCGTTCCCGGTTCTGTCTCCCTTTTCTGCTGACGATGACCTTGGTGGGGGAGACGAAGGCTGGCCGCCGAAGCCTCATGCTGGTTGAGAGGGTTTCGCACGCTCTGTCTCTTGGAGAGCCAGCCATCTGGGGAAGGGATATTCATCACAGTGAAACAGTACACACACACACACACACACAGAGCCACTGGCACAGACACTATCATCATCATCATCACCATCATCATCATCAACACTCGCCAGCATCATCACATGTTCCCGGGCTCTGTGAAAATTCTGGACCGCCAGCTCTGCTGTCTGACAAACTGATGTCATGCAATGTCATCTAATTACCCAAAGTGCGAGTATTGGCTGACTGACAGGATTATCTTTATCACTTATATATATATATATATTTTTTTAAAGTCATTAATAATACAAGCTAAAGACTATTGTCCAAAAATCTAAAGGTATTTAATAGAACAACCTCTTGAAAATCCATGTAAACTGTTGTAAATATGAAATTTCTGGTGTGTTTTGTTTGTTTTTCATACATTAATGAAAGAAAATGCATTTTTAATCGGTCTGTTGCTTACAGTTTTAATAAATGTATGAGCCTCCACATTTCCACACATAATCTTCACATAAATAATTTTAAAATTGCTTTCTCAGTCTGACCCGAGGTAAATCTCAAGTGGATATTATGATAAACTTCATAGAAATCCAGATTCAGGTGAGCTTCTGGGTCAATGCCGTTTGATGTTGAGGGTTGCTTTCAATTGTTGGAAATCAGTAAATTATAGAGTGTAACCTAAACCTGCTCTTTATGTAAAGTATCATGAAATATCTTGTGGTTGATTCTTGTGATGTGGTCCTTAATAAATAAAACTGACTTAGTTTGATTGACTTTTAACTGACTTTTAACAAGGTTCAAATATAATATGCCCTTTAAGATACTGAAATTCCTGTACCTGTAATTTCTCACTGCAGTCAGTGAAGTTAATGCCACTTCACTCCTCCAGCATCTCCACCTCCATTGTGACCAACATTAAGGTCTCTTGATTTATGAAACTGAAGTATCTGAATGTGGTTTTGTTGCACTCTGCTTGTCATGTTTAGGGTGAGCTCACACACACACACACACACACACACACACACACACTATAAAACATCATAAAAACACTGTATATAAAAAAAGAAAATATCGTTAAGTGTTTGACAGTGCAGCTTGTGTCCGCCGTTTGTTTGATTTCCTATGACAGTTCTTGTTGATATGTTGTGCTTTATGATTGGCCGTTTTCCTCCTTTGAGTGTATTTGTGAGACCGGTTATTATCGATTGACATTTGTCAGGTGTGTGGGTCTCTGATTGATTTGGGTGACAGTTGGCAATTGGTCCGTTAGCTGGAGGCACTTGCAGCTGATTGGTCGCCCAAACAAACATCAGGCAACGTACACAGAGCCAGGCTGACCTCTGATGCTGGAGAGGGGGGGTCTGGTCTCCATCACCTCCTGACCTTTGCACACAGGGGATTGTTGGGGGTACGTCGCTGTGGGAGATCTCTGTTGGTAAACTGTGTGTGTGAGCTGTATTAAATTTATCTACATTTTCTCTTTGTACTGTGGTAAGTAATTTTTTTTAAGTTTGTTTGCTTTTTCTTCCTCCGTCTTCGCCTTATCAGCCTTTAAAATTGAATTCTTCTCCGACCTGATATGTAAAATTGTAAATAAACAAAGACACTTTGTATCAGTTGTTCTTGTGTGTCTTGTTTTGGGGTATTGGGAATCATTTTGTTCACTTTACAGCATCCCACAGTGTTCCATGTAATTCCTCCAAGGTCACAATATAATTATCTTTACAAACGCTGTACTGGTGCAGTAATGTTATGTACCGAGTGCTCATGATAAACTTAAGAAATAATAATAATCTGCGTATTTAAAAATATTTTATACTGCATGTATTTTAACTTGCTCTCACATTATCTAACATCAGCTGATACGCTTTGACCTACTGAATAAGAGTCTGTCCTGAAGGATTCGCAGATGTTGATTGTGGGGTTTTCACGTTTTCCTTACACTTGTTTCGGTTTTCCCACGGTGCACTGGTTTCTCTAGCCCCCTGTGACCCCTCAGAGGATCACTGCAGTAGGGGACATAATAGACCAACCCCCCCGGTTAGCAAAATGACTAGAATACATCACCTTGTTAACCTGTCATCCCCCATTTCTGTCCCCTAGTAGCAGAGAGCGAGTGCAGGGCAGAGGGGTTGTTTAGCTGAATATGTTAGTCTAGTCTGCCTGACTCAATGATCCTTCACCCGCCTGAGGTTTGTGCATGTTGCAATCTATGGCCCCCAAACATGGCTGCAAAACATCAGCGGCCAAACTGTGTTGTGTGCTGATAAATCCATCATGCTGAGGTAACAAGATTTTTAACTTCACCTTTTTCTCTCAGTCTCCTCCTGCTGTCTGTATCATCTTGGATTTAAAATATGGGACATCACTCTGTTAAAATTTAACAAATCACCAACTGGATAAGTAGGAAAGCTGACTGACTCTTTTGTAACAATATACCTTTTTTCCTCATGGAAGTACATGATGAAGTCTCTAAAGTAAATAAAGCCGAGGTGAAGACCAAAAGTGTCCATGTTATTGAGACAGTTGTAGAAAATGATCATCAGAACCCAAATGAAGCCAGCTGGACCTTCGTAACACAACCTTCTGCTGTTTTCTGCAACATATCATTGGACTGTTTCAAACAGAATGGATTCAGGGATTTAAGTGTTAACCTTCTGGAAGCTCAAAGCTGCACTGGCAAATGACTCAGAAAATAAAACTGATTTATGTCACATTTTTTAAATAACATACTATTCAGTCTTTGAGGAGGAGATCAAGTATTTTTAAGTCAAAAGCATCAAGTTGAAGTGAGGTTATGAGTCCTTGGTGTTGAAGTCCAAGTCCTGTTGCAAGTGTTTTACATTTACAGAAGGTTTATTTATGGAAGGTAGAACTGAAGCTGGCTTAGATGTGACATTATGACTTCCGGTATTGCAGTAATGTGTGATATGATGACAGCAGCTCACTGATGGTGTGTGTGGGGGGGTTAAAAAAAAAAGAAAGTGTCCATACATATTTCACTGACCCTTCTCTCCTGTTAAGCCCGCTCTGTCTGCCTGACTGGGTGGCTGTGAAGAATGTTTACTGGTGAATGACAACAGCTCTTCCAGAATGGCACCCTGAATCGCATGCATTAATGGGAAATGTCAGCTCTGCCTGTGTGTTTGCTTTCCCCCAAACCCTGTGACAAGCTGACTACGAGATGCACTTGTCATGCATCATCACGAGCTTGTTATAAAATGATACCAGTGAAAGAAATCTGGGGACTAAATTCCTCCGAAATAACACATTCATGGGAAATGGACATGGGCTTTATGGCTGTTACTTCCTTATGCACTGAGCCTAAGCAGGAAATCTCTTCATTAAAGCTGCCTGAACTGGATCTGATGTGTATTCAGCAGAATTAAATTTGCTTTGATTCTGTGCTAATGTTTCTGCAGCTACACTATTATTAAAAGAATCAAGAGGGGAGAAGACGTCATCAGCACGCCCACGCCGACTCCGGCCGCTGATAGTTTCAGCACGTTAAGTTTCTCTGCGACTTGCTTTAGGTGTGTAGCTGTGAAAAAAAAAAAGTTTGGGACCACTTCAACCCCGTCTGTGAACGTTGCTGAGATATTATAATCTGAAAGCACTTAAAAGCAGAGGTGGAGCGGCCATCTGGCGTTCTGAGGCGAATCCTGGTGGACGGCTGCATCAGTGTGCCAGTGGGCCGTCAAAAAAATCCATAAAGTTTTTACCGGCCATCCGGCTCTGTGTGTCCCTTTACCGGCACTCTCTTTGTGCCTGCCATTCAGGGTGTGTGTACGAGTGGGTGTGTTGTGAGACTGGGCTCACACACACACACACACACACACACAAACACACACAGTGTACACCTACTGTACTGTACAGAGGCAAAGTAGTTCGTTGTAAAATTATGCAATTTTTAGAATTACTGAGTGAGTAGAAACATGATAAATTTTGCAGGACAGCTTTGGCTGATTCTTAATCCTTTAACCTTTTTTTGATAATTCAGCATTAATGGCAGCATGCTGCCAAAGAGTGCTGTCAGAAGAGGTCTGCTTATGCAAGACTGCTGCTTATCGAAAAGTGCATCTAACCTGCAAACATTAAGCTGTTGGTTAAACACACTTTTTCAACTGATATTAACACTCACACAAACAAATAAGGACAGAGAAAACTAGTTTTAATTGACAGTAAATATGTCAAATTGTAGAAATACAGTTAAGGGTAATATAGGAGACTTCTGTCTTCTCCAGACTTCCCTAAGAATTTTGCAATTTTCCGTTGTTGCATCAGGAGAAACTTCATAAACTCTGTGAAACACCGTCTACCACAAAGTCTGAATTATTTAAGCCTTCTTGTAAATTCTGCAAATGTTGTTCATTAAATCAGCTACATCAGCAGTGATTTTTTTTTGGAAATGAAGTGACTAATTTTGTTTTTGTGGGACTGTACTTGGCTTGAAAAAATTCAAAGTTGTGAACTATGAATGTGAATTGGTTCATTTTAATGTGTGTGAACTAGACTCTAAGTAGCTCGCTTGTGACACATTATAATGCCAAGTGTGAATCGACAAACAGCCATTCATTGTATCCTTACAGTCTGTAGCTGCTCTTCACATCATCCAAGGTTACAGTGTAAGTATGACTGTGTTGCAGTCTTGGTCATAGCTAGTCAAGGACAAGTGAGTCTCATCCTTTTTAATACAGATATGTTTTCTTTTTTTCATACTACATAGCAGTTAGCACCATTTTCCATAAACTTCGTCCAACCCTCACTCTGTATATTCCACGTGGTTTAATGTATCACAGTTTCTTTCTTAAATTTATTGGAATCCATAGAGGATAGTGATTTGTTGTTGAGCTCTAGGTGAGAGGTAATTTCCAAGATGCATGACTTTATTTGTCCTCGCAGGCATGTACTGTGTGCTTCATTAATACAGGTGTCACACCTGAGGTGCTGTGATGTCAGATGTTAACATTTATACTAAATGACTTTATTCATAATGGGAAGTTTTGCCGGAGCTGTACCTGGCTCACACCCTGCGAAACACTAGAGACTCTGACATATTTCAAGATATGAAATCAGTCAAAGGATGATTCATGGAGATCATTGCTGTTGGATTCTTTTTAATTAGGTTTTCTTGCAAGTTTGTTGCATCATTGTGGCTAATCTGGATTGTTGAGAAAGTCTGTAATTAGTGAAAATGTTTGTTATATTTTATGCAGACGGTCTGTCTGAGGGTCCCAGAAGGATTGTACAGCTTTGATACAAACAACCAAACCGAGGCTGTTAATTTTCATGAACAAATCAATGAAGTCACACTCTGTGAATATTTTATATTACATTAAAACTCACTTTCATTATCCTCTTATTGCTCCATATTGCAGAAACAGTCTCTCTTTTACTGAATCAAAAGTTTGCACGGTCATTTACATATCCAGTCAGTTAAATGACCTTTTGACCCCTTAAAATCTGTGACTACGCGTATAATTTAAAACAGGCGTGACAGATGATTTTCACAGAGGAACCATGCTGCATTGTTTATGATTCTCTACCCGCCGTGATCCATTTATCACGATCAGTAATCCCCTGGATGATTGTGCTGTAGCCAGCTATTGCAACCGAAGGATCAATAGTGTATTGTGCTCTATAACAAGCTCTGCTGAATGGCTGATAATTAAGACATACCGTAGTGCATCAGTCTGTTGTGTGATCTTGCGTGCTGAAATGAAGGCTGAAGGTTTTTGTGTGTGAAAAGAAATGAAAAACCTCTCCAGTAAACTGTCACACAATATTGAAACACAAATGCATCAATACACACCGCACAATACAACTCAAAATGATTTTTGTTCTGAGTATTTTTAATAAAAGTCAGTCACATTTTATTAACGGACTGATAGAATCGATTGATGGCGCCACACGTTTGTTGCCGAAGAATTAATCTGGTGACTTTCTGTATTTTCTTATTGTCAACAAATCCCAAGACAAGACCAGAGTCAAGATTAGATTGATCCAGTAAGTGTTGCTTTTTTTTTTTGTTTTGTTAAAGCCTGAGACACCTTATTTCTGTTACCCTCAGACCTGCATTGATGGCAGAGATTAGCGACAAGTGTGCGGCCATGTTAGAGTCCATTCAGACCAAATCAGGCAAAAACACGTTCTCTCAATTATTTTAAAGTAGGTTGCAGAGGATGCAGAGAATTGAAAATGCATAAAAGTAAAGAAATAAAAATGTCTCTATAAGTCACATTGTGGTGGCTGTTCGAGCTGTTTATTATTAACATGGACATTAATATGCAACAGGGTCAACACTCCCACCAGCACAAAACCAGCAATGATCACAAAACACCTGATTTGGTCTGAAAAGAACCTTAGTAGCATATTGAGGTTACAGACAGGGTTGCTTTGGGCTAAATGCTAATTTAAGAATGTAAAAATGCTAAAGTAACTGGCTATTTTGTGTGTTACACTCCGTAAACATTAATTCTGGGAGACAACGACTGCGTTTCCCAGATGTTTATGCATTTATGGTGGCCTCCCACAATATCAGCATTCCCCACCACTTGTTGATTCTCAATTTTTGGATAATGATGTGTTTTATTGCATATAATGAGTCCCACCAACCAAGCACATAAAAAAAAATCATGCATGTAAACATGATACAAGACACAGAAAAATATCTGCGAGCATAACAGAAGGCTCATCAGGGAGCGTTTCTGCTCCACATGCACAAATGCAGCCCCGCCACCAGCTAGCAAAATGATTAGGAACGGAGGCTCCATACTGTTTTAAATAGAGAAAAAGAAAAGAAAAAAAAACTTCAAACATGATCAATTTATACACACATTCAAACAAACACAGACAGTAAACTAATGGTGTCGACTCTCTGAAGACACACAACCAACTGAGGAAGAAACAGCCTCCTCCTCATGTAACCTCCCAGTCAGGCTGATTGCCACCAGCTGAGGCAGAACATCACAGGTGAACTCAATAACTCCTGATGAGCAAGTGTGAAAGAAACTTGTAACTGAGATCTCAGCATCCGTTTGACTAAAACATGTTTATCATGTCTTGTATCGGTGGGATTCATCCTCCAGAGACCATGAATGTCCCCACAAATTGTAATGGAATTCCAATAAATAGATACTAAGAGAAAAATGTAGGTATTTTAATGTGATTTAAAATGTTTGACTGAAAACTTATCAATGAGCCACACTGTTTTCCTGGTTGACAAGTTATTTTATTACACAAAAAGATAAGCATCACCATTTTTTTAAGTAAATGAAATTAAAGATCTTTGATGTGGCAACTTTTTTTTTTATCTAAGTTTGCTGCAATAAAGCTGTTCTGATGATGTGTTACTTTTCTTCTTTAGATTTCTTCCACGCATCAGCGATCTTTCTATATATACAAGGAACAATTTACAAAATTCATTATTAATATAACACTGTAACCTGTATTTTAAATGTAAAAAAAAACAAGAACAAGATCATTTGTTAGTGCTGTCATATGACACGGTTTGTTAGTGTGATATTCAGAATGAGTAACAGTTTGTGTTTTAACCAAAAATCACCTTATCTTTAATGAAAAAAAGGAAAAATGTGGAAGACATGAATATTTTCTCATTAACGGTTTGTTTTTTCTGACAGCTGTGGAAAGGACTGGTACTTACTGTGCTGTAAGCCACTTGTTTCCTTTAGAGAAGGCTCTGCAACACAAACACACCTAATAACAGGGGCACTCAGAGGCTCTCCTGCCATGATGTTGGAAAAATATTCTACTTGAGTGCCCACGCTGCTCTTGATCTCATACCCCCCACCTCCCATTTCCCCAACCCCATCTATCCGGTGCACTTTCCTGCCCCATTCTCTCTCCATTTCCTGTGTCACTGCTTCCTCATCATTTTTTTTCTTTCTTTCCCCTCTGACACCCTTCTTCATTTCCTCTCTTTCCAATATCTCTCTCTCTCTTTCTCTCTCTCTTTCTGTCTCTGTCCGAAAACTTCTGCTTTGCTGTCTCGGTGAGGATGCTTTGAACCCACACCGTATGTGGGTGAGTGACCCCTAAAAGCAAAGGGCTCCTCTTGCCACAGGTAAATCACTTTGCTTCGCTTTTATCTGGCTTCATCCAAGTCCCACAGAGTCAGACATTTGTGCATGACCAGCAGCAGATGGTTTCAGATGTCAGCGTTGTCTGTTGTATCACTAAACAGCTATGAATAATGAAACAGAGGTGAGATATAAGAGGCGAACACAAAGAGGAGATATTCAACGCACATTTTCCTAAAGGTTTTTTCTTTTAACAGAAATAGATAATGTTACATGTCCTGAAGTACACTGAGTAAACACATAAATATTGTGTTTGATCCCATTTTCATAAGTTGAAATAAAATGCCTCAGACCTTTTGTGCGCACACAAAAGACTTATTCCTCTCAAATTTTGTTCACAAATATGTTTAAATCCATGTTAGTGAGCGATTCTTTGCCAAGAAAATCCATCCACCCGACAGGTGTGGCACACCAAGATACTGATTAGACAGCATGATTTTTGCACAGATGGTCACAAAGGCCACATGAAAACGTTCCGCTTTATCACACAACACAATGCAACAGATGTTGCAAGTTTTCAGGGAGCTAAAATTGACATGCTGACTCCAGGAATGTCAACCAAAGCTGTTTTTGAGAGTTTAAATTATACTGAATGTTCTTTTCACCCCCGTCAACCTTCTCAGATGTGGTTTCTGAGAATTTGGCAGAACATTTATATGACCTGACGTCTGCAGAGCACATGTAATCACGCCAGTGCAGGACTAACGAAAAATAAAAGCAAAAATGATTGTGTTCAAATTTTTTAAAGTGATTTGAAGGGATTTTTTTGAATATTTCTTTTACAAAAAATAACACATATTTGATGAAATAACTTTTTAGAGCCAAAGAGCACAAAATTTTCCTCTTGCTAAAGTAGTTCCTGGCTGACATATTCAAAATCCTATCTCAAATTCCACTTCATCCACTCCTCAATTGCTCAAATTCTGATTCATTCCATCGACTTGCTCTGACACTTTTTCGAGCCCCCTCCCCTTAAAAAAAAAATCCCGTGTCCCAGCGAGCTTCTAAACAGTAATACTTGCCTGTGATATTATGGGAGACATCTCAAGGTCTTCCAGAGCAGCTCTCTAGGGTTGCCTAGCTACCAGGCAATTGCATGTCTCACAGCTCCCACTCTTTTCTTGTGTCTTGTTCAACATGAACTGAATGTTTGCATCTCCACAGACAGAGAGAGAGAGGCCGGCTGCCAAACACTACAAAAGGATGGAATATCAACACATGTTCATCGCAATAAAAATCCATAGTCCTTATCGTGAAAAAGGGAGTTTTTCACTAAATAATTAAAGGCTGACTGGGATTGATGAAGTCGGTGTTCTGTCAGAAAAGCCTTTAATAAAGTCTCATTTTCATATTATGTAACTGTGGCTCAGCGGCACATGTCAGTGTGTGATTGGTGTTACATAGACACAATGATTTTTAATATCAAGCTGTCGTTGTGTCATTATCTATCTATCTATCTATCTATCTATCTATCTATCTATCTATCTATCTATCTATCTATCTATCTATCTATCT
>JAQMCX010000058.1:20244188-20303203 GCA_029814765.1 Acanthurus leucopareius | reverse complement strand
ATTTGGTTAAAAAATCATGGTTTTTTTTGCGGGGTCTATTCCCCCCCCCCCCCCCCCCCACACACACACACACCACCAACACCACCACCAAACCCCCCCCCCACCACCACCACCACAAGACTAATTTGCACTCTGCTTACTGCATCATATTCATGTGAGTTCTCTCCACCTCCTTGAGCCCCCCCACCCCCTTTCTACTTTTTGTGTCTTTACCCCCCCCCCCCACCACTCTCTCCATCTCTTCCTCCAGAGCCAGTTGAGATCCAGCTTACACTCTCCGTGTCCCGGCAGTTGCAGATAAACGTGTTTGTACCTCATAAATCTCTGCCTGCTTGTACCTTTTGTTCACAAGCAGAAAAGCAGAAGTGACGTTGCTGGCTGTTGCCCCCACCGCTGTTCCCGTCCTCACAATGAGACGGGACATGCAAAACATCTGCAAATCCAAAGCCATGTGCTGCGTGGAACAGCTTTGGACATCAAACGAGAAGAAGGAGGATTAAAAAGCCGCCATGTGGAGCGCAACTGCAGTGATCGATGACTGATGTTTGTTATTTTTAGAAAAACTATAAAGACCGCAAAGTGAGGCGCCTGTTGTTGTTCTACAGCAATTTTTAATTGATCCACCCACGCATATGTTGTTTTTGGTTTTTTTTTTGACCTCCACTTGGAGGTCTATCGAACAATCCAACTCCATTTTCCTTGACATTGCTCTTTCAGACGATAATGTATGGACGTGTTCAGTGTGTCATAAAGCAGCCAATGTCATCATAGAAAACCATATACATGGCATTAAGTATGCCTCACTATATTTTGCATAATGCCAGATCAAGGACTCGTCTATTTACTGCACCACTATATGCAGGTGCTTTTTACAAGGTGATATAACTGCATTCACAGAGCTGAGGTTAGAGTTTATTCCTGATCTTGGAAACAGCAGCTGAGCGAGTCTCATCACAAGATCCATTCAGCAGCTAAACTGGAGTTTTTGATCATATCAGATCATCTTTGTCAGTAGATGTGTTTTCTTAAAGTTTTTCAAATTAAAACAAGTCAATACTGTTGTTAAGGGCTAAGAAAATAAATCAATTTTAACATCTACAATTTCATAACATCTCACTTCAGTGGGTCAGTGATCCACCACTGGATAATCAACACTAAACACAAAGTATGGATGAGGCTCATGTGTCTGGTCTAAGGTTCGTGGTTATGTGATCGTTAACCGAGTTAGTATTGAATGTCAAGATCTTTCACACAAAAACCACCAGTGTCACAGTGCAACATCGTGCAACAGAGGAAAAGTCAGGGGATCGTTCAAGCTATTGAAGTTTTACGTCCAAGGACCATGAATGCATGTGCAAAGCATGATGGACATTTTTCCAATTGCTCTTTAGATACTTTGCTCTCCACAGCGGACACACAGCCACATCGCAAGCTTGATTTAATATAAACAGGACAAAGAGGCTTTTTCATACAGGTCATGAAGTAAATATGTGAAGTGTCTTCTACCATATGTGTTTGACGGATGTGTGGAAGGTGAGCTACTTAACTGCAACGTGCACTCTTGACTCTTGAATTGACATGTTTGTCAGCGTTCAGAATAAATGCAGAAACAGGCAGGAGAGCATGAAATAACGGAAACAGTTTTCTGGCGAATGATACCAATCAGATTTGTCAAGTGGCAGGTCACTTGCATGCAGTGGAAACGCTGACAGTAGACAATTATGACATGAATGAATAACAAAAGCATGAATAAAAGGATGATGCACAGCCATTTGTTCCCCATAAATGCCCTTGTTTGGTCTGTTTTGTCATTGTTAAAAAACTATGTGCTTATATTCATGCAGACTGTTGCATTTCATGTGGAAACATGCACTCAAAGCGCTTCGGAAGAATCCGCTCTCCATTAAGTGCAAAGCCAATCAATATCTGGCTTTACTAGCACTCAATCAAATACTTTAAACAAATTTACAGATAATTGTCCAATGAATGGTTCCGTTTGATGATTTTCATTAAAATCATCATTTTGCCCCTGCTCTGGGCCACACTTAGCTAATAGTCATTAGATGGGCGTCATTAATTATGTCTTTCCTGCCAGAATGAGAATAATTTGCAGCTGGTGAGCTTCATGCCAATGGA
The DNA here is from genome assembly GCA_029814765.1 of Acanthurus leucopareius. Lineage (NCBI taxonomy): Eukaryota > Metazoa > Chordata > Actinopteri > Acanthuriformes > Acanthuridae > Acanthurus > Acanthurus leucopareius. The sequence continues at coordinate 20,301,067 of JAQMCX010000058.1, read as the reverse complement.
CCATGTTTTAAAGAGCTACTCAAACTAAGAGTCTTTCTTTAGTTTGAGTAAAATTGCTGAAGTAATGGAAAGGGTCATCATAGTCCAAAGTCCAACTTGGTCCGACACAGTCACGTCTCTGTCTTGTAAATACCTTTGTCCTTTACAGTCTCCGTCTGGAAAGGTTAGAGGATTTTGAGGGGTTTAAAAAAGGCCACCAACCAACCAGCAGAACCATTTGAAGCTTTATAACTGTTTCCCTGAGGATTTTTTAAATTCTAAACCACCAGTTTGTATCAGTTTTGAGTTTGATCCTCCTTCAGTAATTTCCAATAAGACCTATCAGCTTGCAGTCATGTATTTACTTTACTGTGATTGTGTGTGAACAAGAACAAGAAGCTGTTTGGTAAGACGGTCCCTTAATATAAAGTGTAAAGGTCTGCTATCATTAATGTGTTGACATCAATAAATGTGTGTTAAAGGAATATATATCATAAAAAATTTTAAAAATTGGTTGTAATAAACAGCCACCTATGGACAGTTTGACATTAACTGCAACTAAACACATTTTACCCCCATTTCAACACCAGACATGAGTGAAATATTTGCAGTGTTTTTAATAGTGCTCACTCTCCATCATTCACAACTTGAAAGCTTTTTATCAAGATTCTCACTAAGATAATCATGTGCAACAATGAGAGAAAATCTTAATTCATTATAAAGCCTCACTTTACACTCACAACAAACCTGATGACAGAAATCTTTTTGTCTGACAAGGACTGCAATGGAATTGAAATTCAAATATATTTCACATTAAGATATTTCTTGTTTTTATTAGGGTTTATAAGCAGTGAGGCGCTAAATTTTTTTACATTAAATGTAAAGTGATTTATCTCAATTTAGTCATGCAAACACCTTTAAGAGGCCATAAACTCCATTAGAAGTGCTTGTCTGAATCTCCCATAACAACTTTCCAGCTTTGAGAAGGAGGAGAAAATGTTTTCATTAGTTACAGAAACCAGCGATTAAACATTCACACCTTCATCATGTTATGGTTGGTTCACTGTGCACAGGTGAGAAAGCATTTATCAAGTTGCAGACAGAATTAATTAAAGAGAAAACTTCCTACTGTTGATGAATGACATAATGGGTTTTAAATGGTTAAAAAAAAAGGGAAATGTAAGTTATTAAATTTTACAACTCAGTGCAACTTTTGACTGGTTATCACATGAAAAAACCACCGGCATACTTAAATTTTTCATGTTATTTGTTGGTTGTATGTAAGCTGCTTATGCGTTCACTTTCACTGACAGGGTTCAGATTAAACCAAGATGCTGTCAATAAACACAATATGTCCCCTGAGAGGAGAGACACTGAAATGGTGCAAAGACTAATGATTTTTAAGTCCCGTTTTTTACAACCGGACATTTGCTAGCCACCACTGTGGTTGGATGACCTTTTTTCTTGACAATGCAGTCACACAGATTGCATTTTGCAGTCGGCTGAGATCTGATCACCTCCAGATCTGATCTGACCATTGAATCCTGTACTGATATCAAAGTGTTCTGTGTACATTTAGACCTTGTATTAGCATATCTTATCCAGACAGGATATCAGGACACAGATTGAATTTAATATCAGGTCCAAATAGGATCTCTGTTCCTTGTATGCATGGGCGAAGCTCGAAAGATGCTGCAATTTCACAAAACCTTATAGCATTTTTTATTAGATCCTCCCTGTCTGATAAATGTCCATGTCCTTTCAAGTCAACACCCCCCTCCCAGTTTACCAACTGTATATTGGTGCGTCTAGTCCCCATCAGTCTCCTGGTGGTGTCAATTCTTGCAACCATTTCCTCAAAGTGCTGTCCTCCTTCTCTCTTATTACAGGAACCGCAGGGGGGGCGATAAACCCATGAAGCCTCACTGCAGTGTTTCCCCACCCTACGGTACGATCTGACCCCCCTGGGTTCCTCGTCACAACACCTCAAAGAACCATCGATCTGCGTTCAACCCTCTGATCCTCCACTTCTGAACAAAGTGACACACATTCATTGTCCCCTTTTCATTTCCCCTTAAATAGCTTTAAAGGTTGAACAGTTATCTTATTTTACTCTGTCTGAGAGAGTTTCATCCACATGGATCATCATTTTTCCGGCTTTTCATCGAAGTTCCATGTGAGAAATGAGGTGCATGTCCTAAACTACGATTTTTAATGGCTGCAAAAGAACATTTAATCGTATATCCTTCCGTGGCTATTCTTTTGGTTCTAAATGAAGTTTAAAAAAACTCATTATTCATTATTTTTCCCATGATTAAATATTCTCCCTCTGATTGATTCCAATTCGTCAGCAAGTTTCTGAGATATCATCATGGTAGACATAAAGACTATGGGACAAATGGGACTGAAAATATTACTTTTCTTTATGGACCAACAAAATGCCCAAATTAAAATTCAAAAATTAAAAATTTACCTCAGTGGTTAACAATCAGGTCCATCATGGAGCAACTCCTGTGTTAACAACTCCAGCTGTTTCTGTTGATTCATCCAGTATTTGCTTAAAAAAAGATGGCTGATGTTGTTTTTCTTGACACTTCTGATGGAGGTTAAATGTATTTGGAAATGTTTCACACAGAAATCTGTTTTTTAAAGCACAGTTTCACTTACTAAAACATGAACAAGGCACAAGTGACTGAACTGCAGTCTCGGTAGGAAAAGATTTTTATTTTCTTTTATTTCTCTAGTGACATGCTAAGCTGAGCACAGGAATATTCATGCTCAGTGTGTTTAAAGCAGAGTACAATTTTTTTTTTTCCCCTGGAAACTCTTGAAACTTAAAATGAACTTCGTGGGGGGGGGGAGGGTTGTTTTTTTAAAAAAAAAAAAATTTATTACTGTCATTACACGACCAGCAGTGCGCTACGATAAGACTTTATTGAGTGACCGAGAAATGCTGATAACAGGAGAATTAGGTTGCTTCATTCTGTATCTCTCGCCATGCAAATCAATGATACCCAGCTGTGAGACACAACAACCCCATAACAAAGAGAAGCTGCTAAATAAAAGACGTTCCCTGTGTAGTATTTCACTGGGAGCACAAGGAGCAAGCTTCTGCACCAGCACATTTACTTTTGTTTTGCATTGCAGATGTAATTGCATCCTTAAAAACCATAATGACTCAAGCAGGAGGAGCATGAGTAAGCCTATGTGCGCATATTGTTTGAGGTCTTAGGATAAGTGGAATACAATTAGAGCAAACACTTGAGTGGAGTGGTGCAATGACAAGCATCAAGTGCCTTATCTGGTTAATTTCATGTAGAAATGTCTTGATAAATATTAATTATGTGAACCCATTGCTTCACCTTACGAAACTGACATGACATTGAAGTGTTGTGAACAGAACTGTCTGTTTTCTAAAAGGGAGAGCAATACTTTCATCGCTACAAAAAAAAAAAAAAAAGGATAATGATACAATTTGAAACAAGCTGCAGTTTGGCACAGAAGATAGATAAGTCTGAAGTTGTTATATTTGGTCAATCCGAAGCGTTCGCTGCAATTCATGAAAATCTTTCCCGGCTAACAGCTGATAGTCTATCAAGGCAGCAGCCAGCAATCTGACAGTTATTTTTGAGTCTGGTGTGAAATTTGAGGGATCAAAAGTATTGGATGCGCAGCTCATGTGAAGCTTTTATTTTTAACTTTCTTCCTAACTTTCCTTTGGTCTGTCAGCTTGTGCCTCACTATAACACAGCTGAAACAACCCCGTCTCAGAAAAATGAACCAATTTGCTGGACAAATCTTCAACAAATCCAAAAATCAAATCATGTTTTAATACAACTTATCTGCAAAAAGTGAAGACCATTTATTTCCTTATAATATACATTTGACTTTAATTCATGCAACTTGTGCACAATGACTTGTTTTATTGTTACATAAAAGTGACTTAAAGCACTTTGCTGAGGTAAAAAGACATAATGGTTTGGCGAAATATTGACCAAGTAACACTGACTTGCAACATGACACAAAATAAATTGACTAGTCTGTTAAATGCAAGACATTAACTCTGATCTCTGGTGATTGAGTCCTAAACTTAGTATGCTTGACTATCTACCAAACCCTCCCCTCATGACTTTTGGCAGTGTTGAACACACAGTAAATACTATGATACGCTTTAACTTTAACTGTATTTTTCCTTAATAAAATTGAATAAAATATGTTTAAGATTTTGTATTTAGCAAAGCATACCAATACTTTATAAAATGAACTTTGTTTGAGATAAAAAACACAAACCATCAGTGTGAAAACAGGCTAAACACAAAGGAAACACCAGTTTTTTTTTCCTAGTTAAAAGTGTTATCTCTCAATTGACTACCTGAAAACTAAAGTAGCTTACAGTAAGGCTCAACTGTGACATGAAGCATTAAAGAAACACACTCACACACACACATGCACACATACATACACACACACGCGCGGGCACTGTTTTTTGTCTTTCTTTTCCATTCACGCTTCCCTCTCCCACCTAGATCGTCCTGCAAATGGATCTTGCAAGGCTTTACCTTCACAGACATAATTGACTGTCAATTCAACAGCTTGCCTCGTTCAACTGGAAGTCCCCTGTAGCTTGACCTGTTTAGTACCTCCTGTGCCAGACCTGGCAGGGCTGGGGCGAGTTAGTCAGGGTTGGGGGTGTGGAGATTGCTCAGCCATGTGTGGAAACTGACATTTTGCAAAGCTGTATTTAAAGCCATTTGCACCCGCTTGTTGGCGCGGTCACCTGCTGGTTGCTGTGGCTCGAGCGGTTTGATGGCTTGTCAGCAGTCGCTCAGTTCGTAATGGCAAACTGATTGACCGCAGAAGAGACGATGCATGAAAATCCAGCCACTGTCATATTGAGGTATTAATGGAAATACTCACCTAAAATCTTTCGAATCTCTGTGAATATAAAAAAAATCACAAAACATGAGATCATGCGGAGACGAATGTGCTGCAGCACCTGTAACTTTATCAACATGATCTCTTCTGATTTTTTAAAGAAAATGAACACAAAGGCTTTTAAGATGAGTCAATAAATACAAGTGAAACTCCTGCATGACATTATTTTGTCCTCACAATATAAGATTACATTTTGTTCTGTTCTGTCCTTTAATGTGATGTACAAGGCTTATTATTGTGTTGACAAATTGTCTAATTTTCCTCCTCACTGATTAATAAAGCCTCTATCTAATGAACGTAATGAATCTGTCGAAAAATTGGCCACAATTTGGTCTTTTTCTTCTTTCTGCCCATGATTATGTCAGATTAAGGCAACAGTCTAATCTATGATGGAACACAATGAATGCACATTTGTTCAAAATTCATCAGGGATGGAGTATTCATTAAGCCATCATGCTACAATCTAGTTAAAAACCTGTCAATATCACCAGAGACAGAGAGATACGGTGAATGTGAAAAAATCATTATAAACCAGGGAACATCCAGGATTTATGTTACCACTATTTGGTCATATGATCACTCACACTGACATTTAAACATTTAAAGAAACAGGTAGGTGTACTGTCAAGACAAAGCTGTTGTGTCGCATTTTATTTTGAATGGGGAGGTTGTGTGTTTTGGCAGAGCATCAAACCAGGTTTCAGCATGATTAACCAAACTTGCATTACATTCCTCACTACAAAAACCCCTTTTCTCCCATTGTAAGTTTCCATTCTCACTTCTCATGACTGTAAATGCAGGAAAAATCCTTCCCAACAATTATATTGCCATTCATGCTCTCTTTGATAAAGCAATTCTCACACCAACAGAGCAACAATTTAGGCAGCATGGCCTCAGAACTAAAATTTTAAACTATTAAAAGGTTATAAAAGTGGAACATCCACATAACTTGGGATTGGGTATGTTTGTATAACCTTGAGCATTTTCTGTTTCAATTCTTTTTTTTTCTGTAACTATTTCTGCTTTGTTAGAAATAATTTTAGTGCAGGACCAAGAGTCCATAGCCTTGCACGCTTTAATAGTCTGACTCAGCGGATGCAGACTGTAGGTATGAGTCTGGCACTGGGCAATTGTGCATGTTGCTATTTTTGCAAGACCACACTCGCTGCATCCCTGAGCTTAGCACCACCCAAGACCATTGTGTTTGGTTTGAAGGAAAATAACAAACAAGTTGGAGCTTTTTCTCCCCATAGAAGAATGATAATAGCTGCAGCAAGACCTTTGTTATAACACTAAAACGACTGTGAAGACAGGCCTGGCTGTATGAAACCAATGCTGCAGGAATATTCACATTACAATGTTAAAATGCTGATGATTTCAATCATTACAAATAAGTTTAAAGTAAAAATAATGAACAATATTAGTAGGAAATTCAAGGGATACAAAAAATTTGATCATAGTCAAAGTCCAGGGATCATTAGAGTCAGTAGGGTTCATCCTCAGGGAAGCATGAACAATATTTCACAAGAATACATAAAATATAAACTAGAATATTTTAGTGTGGACAAAAGTGATGGACTGACTGACATACTGACATTGAAAACCTCACACCTGCACAGTTAGCACGGCTCACGGTTGTAAAAAATTTGGGAGAAAAAGCTTCAAAAGTCAACAGGTGCCAGGCAGACAGTTTGGAAGATGGATGGGACTCTTCAATGTATCATAAGTCCCACTTTACCTGATCACTCGCCAGCAGAACCTATTCTCTTTATACCGCTTGCTATGTAAATTATCTGTCTGTCGGCTGTTAATGTGTCATTACAAAACTCTCCGTTGGCAGACAGCCTTAGCTGCAGGGCATGTGGAGTGTGGGTTTTCATGAGGACAGGCTATTAAAAGGAGTTTAAAAAACACATATACTGTAGCTCTCTCAAGGGACTATGCAAATTAGATTACAGAGTTTTACTCATCCAATAACAAGATATTTTTTTTTTAAAACCAAATACTTACTGTCTTTCCCTGAAGGTTTCTTTATGCGTTTGAGCTAATGTGCTTAATTGGGCCTGATTCCTGGATTGCTGAATGTGCATTTTGAAGCTGTCACATTAGCCTGTTATGGCTGCGATTGATGGTAATCTAGGATTTAATGCGAAAGGTGCAATCAGAAATGAAGTTTGTCATTACTGGTCTGAAGCGCAGATGAAAAGTTCATGTGGTTTTTTGCAGATTTGGTAGATTAATTATCTCTGTGACAAACAAGAAAGGATGAGTCCTTGCAGGGCTTGCAAACAAAGGTCACATGACTTCTTAAGTAGCTCATGTATTGATCAGAGATGCTGTAACATAATATCCCATTAGGTTAGAGATGTTGGTCCTGTGGCCAAACTAACCTGAAGCCATTGACTGCAGATCGCTTGTGGGACAACTGAGACCTGAGTTTGAGACATCTTGGTGCCAATTATTTGATGAGCCCCCCCCAGTTTACAGGCCGTCATTCTGCTCTCCTTGAAACAGTCCTCTAAAGTTTGAACATACTGTTACAATCTAGGTGTTAAGTGGCACATTTTATAACCCCAGTGACATTTCTGACATGTTTCAGCCAGAAGTTGGACCTTACAGGAGTTTTTGCACACCTTGATTTTTTAAAAATTGTATAACTAGCGAGATTTACTTCAAAAAAATCAGTTACATAACAAAAGAAATGATATTTTTAGGCTGCAAATCAAAACAAATTCAAATGTCCTTGAAGTTAATTAAAAATAAGCACAACCAACAGATGCTGGACTGTATCACAGTGTATCACTTCAACTTTTTTTCTCCAGAAAAAAAAAAAAACCTGTCATAAATTTAAATTCAACCATTTAAAAACAATCAAAACACAAAACAGACCTGAATGTTTCTGATTTTAAACACTTTAGCTAAATGGAAATCATGTCAGGTACTGCACGTTATCAAGTCTAAGTTAAGATCGATTGTTGCTTCACCTGCAGTGATAGATGGATTTTTTGGCCAATTAGAGGAGATACAAGGTGTTTTAATTGTCTTTGCAGCAGTTGACTATTTACACATCAATCAGACACATTGACGTTTACTTAGAGTCGTGTTGGTGTCAGATATTTACATTTCTTTGAGCTCTGATTTGATCTCCACTATCTTATGTGTTACTTTGGTTTGGTGCTGAGCAAATATCATTACATGGTTTAGTCAGATTTTCTAAAAAAAAAAAAAAGCTGCATAAAGTGAATGAAACTCAGAATTGACCCCTTTCACATTACACACAGTCATTTGTTCTATTGTTAACATAATATATCGACCACAGAAAGGGGTCCAATTTGCACCTCTATTCTGGCTTCAGTCAGTGTTTCTGTGACTCAAACTATTTTACATCGACTGATTTGCCCCAGAGAAGTGAGTAACAGTGTCACTTGTATGTTGGGCAGGCAGTCCACCCAAGCTTTTTCTCATTTTCATTAAGATGGCAGGAAGCTTAAGAGGGCTAAACAGAGTAAACAAGGCGCAGGACACTCTGATGAGGAAGAGTAAATACAAAGCAGCGCCGTATGGACAACAGGATCATTTGAAGCCGGTTTGATAAATCAGGCATTTATTTACCCACTCACAATTACTTCGGCAGCGTACCTCACACTGCCTGAGAGTAATTTAAAGAGCACTAACAGCTAAAGCCACAAAGACACAATATAAATGTGCGGAAAGTGGATCTGACAATAAGACTCAAAGACATGGATGATGTCTATTTGTTCCAGATTTCTAGAAGACACTCAGCATGACTTTCAGCATGAAAAAAATGGCTGAGTGTTATGTAAATCCACACAATACCCAGAAATAATGAAAATAACTTCCAATAAACACAGATATTCAGTCAGTCTTTCAACGAGTTTCCACAAGTCACAGCGAATTCCACTTTGCATCAACAGCCGTCAAAGATCACACACACAAGACCGTATGTCAACACATGGTAAGCCAAATCATATTAAAGATGCATTTTGGAAGCATTGAAAGAGGAAAGAAAGAAAGACGGAGAAGCATTTTGTGTACTTCTTATGATTCATGACTTCTGGTACTCAAGGAACATCCAATTCGCATCCCCCACTGAGTATTTCATCCATTGTGCACAGCGGCAAATCTCTGCCCCACTTAAGTGATACAGCTTACAAAGACTTTTTGGAGTGGTAGGGTTTTCCTGGGGGGTAGTGCTCCTCGCATGAGGATGGGGCTGAATAGAAGACTGGGAAGCATTGCCAGAGATTTTTTTTTTCATTTTTATTTGTCTGGGAGTTGTTTGGAGTGTCTGTGCGGTAGCCAGAACCACATACGTAGTCTCTCTCTCTGCAAATATAACCTAAAAGATTTCGAGACCTCACACTTAAGCCAGCAGTTATTCCGCTTAATTCCTTGAAAAAGCACTTTGCCAGTCTCTCATTCTTACCAACACAATGATTAACAGGATACTAGAAAGGCAAGAAGAACTTTATTTACACAGAGGAATTCGTGGTGCTTCATAGAAGAGCAAGACAGTTTCCATCAGCGCCACACATGGAAAATTACTCACACATGGTCATGCAGACATGGAGGCATCCTGGCAAAAACCCTCATTCATGCCTGGTTATCGTTTCCAAGCTTCCTCGTGAAAGAGAAGATGTACAAACAAGAAAAAAAAAGCACAGAAGAGAAACTATAGATAGACACACAAAGACTTGTTGATGTCCCTGAGTCTCATCACCTGTTTCCAAAACCTTGAGGGACAAGTGTCCCAGCATGAAGTGCTGACAGCAGGCAGACTGATCCGCCAAAGTGACATTCTGTAGTGTATTATGATCAGACAATAGTTTGAGAAACGCTATTGTACGTGGTAGTGAGGTTTCAGCCTTGGATCAAAGCTACAAAAGGAACAATAACGCCGGGCTGAGTTATTGTACTGCTGTCATGAGAGAAATAAGAAAAAGTCTGACGCCTTTTACTTTATTGAATGGAGCGTTTCAGTATGTGCAAATACATGGCTTTCATCTTTGGCTGTCTGTCATCTATCTATCTATCTATCTATCTATCTATCTATCTATCTATCTATCTATCTATCTATCTATCCATCTGTCTATCTGTCTATCTGTCTGTCTGTCTGTCTGTCTGTCTATGTTATTTTAAGTACTGACAATTTTGTTTTTTTCTATATTAAACCTAATGCATTCTGGGAGGGTTTGTACGCTGTCAGGTAGTTAATTTACTGATTAAAAAAGCAGCATATATTGTGATGAGCATGATGAAGTCCACAGTCCACCAGCAGGGGGGTTCAGTATCTGGTAGGGGGTAATTTAATTGCGCCCCCCTCTCCATATCTAACATATCTTTTAAAACACAAGTGTTATAGAAACCACAAAAAAATTTTTAATGATAACATAACTGTCAAGGATCGCCGGCGGGGGGGGAGTCCATGTGCTGTTTTTTTTTTTTTTTTTTTTAAAGATGACCATCGACCTGAGCTGAATTAATGAAGAGAGGTTGCAGGAAAAACTTGGCACGCCAGCTGTCAGCATCGGGGTGCAGCACAGTTACGCTCGTCCCTGTCAGAGCAGGTCACTGTTTCACTGATACGTCTGCAACCAAAAAAAATGTCAAAACATCTGCAAAAAGCAGGATGTGGCCTCCCCCGCAGTCGAGATTTACAGGGTCTCATGATTTCCTTTAGTGGTATTGTTTTCACAACTTGTGTGCAAAATATGTAATCTAAAACATGCCTCGTGGTTAGATTACAGTCTGTGGTCACTCCAAAATATAACAGAGGGGAACATTTATTTTAAAGGACTTTCTTATTCATTTTTTACAACTACTTTAAGCGCAAAAATATGGAATAAAACTACTCCACTGCATCTTGTAAGTGTCTGTGAGCAGTTGTGCGATCTATGAGAATCATCCTCATTCAAAACACATTTTGGTGCTTGAGTGGGTGTTTCTTCTTGGGTTGAACATCAAGTGAGGCTCATATGTACATCTGCCATATGTCTGGTTAACCTCCTCTTTTAATGTCAGCAATAATGTTTTTTGAAAGCCAGGCAATAAAAACAGCATGCAAGTCATAACATCTTTACACTGGTAATTTTATCCAATTTCTACTGTAGCTGATGACTTTTAACGGTAAATTAAGCAGTTTTTTATGATCATTTGGTAAATGCTGTGCAATGATTCCAATGTTTACAAAAAATATAGAAAGGCAGAAGTGATTAGTTGATGACTTCAAATTATTGCCTTTGTAAATTAGTCCATAACTTCCTCCTCTTATGAAATAAACATCATACATCAGGCTTATAGAGCACTGTGACACACGGTGGTGCACAGATGCTTAGAATTATTCCTTATCCTTATGTAGAAATGCAGAAATATAAAAATATGCCATCACTGGTCAATTGACAACTTCGCTTGCATACTGACAGAAGTATTTGATCTAAAGTAAAAACATTCAATATGCAGAAAGGCTCCTTTTATCCTTTCATCACAATATCATGATCCAGTGCAAATGACAGTTGTCAGTTTCAGTATATTCATAAGGACTCACTTAGTAGCATGAGACTCTCTGAGCAAGAAGACTATCATTATGTTTAATATGTTCATCCTGTCTTGTTAGTCAGCAGCAGATATAAAAAGAAAGAACAGAAATAAAAATGTACGCGGTAAATGTCAGGTTTGTGAAAAGCAAACATCTAACCATAAAGCTGCTTGAATAAATATTAACCTTCTCTTGACAGATTGTGAATAAAAAGCAGGCCCAGAAACCTCCACAGTCAAAAGTTGCTCGCCATTAGTCAAATACGTGTGATGCCTTCTTCTATTCTTTCAAAAAGGAGGTGACCTTTTAGCAGGCATATACTGAAAGACAGACAACAAATGAAGATGCCCCACACAAAGGTCATGTGCTTCTTTAAAAAGGACATCAGAGAAAAAACACCTGACTGCAGCCATGAGGAAAGTGGTTCAGGACTGAGTAAAACCAGTTTTTCTTTGGCAAACCAGTTTCACAAGGGTGATAACTATTATTTAGGGTTGAATGCCAGACAAAAGCTGGCAAAAAAAAAACAAAAAAAAAACTGTGATGATGCCTCAGTCTCTATTTTTTTTATTTTATTTTTTGCAAGAAGTGACTGTGTGTCTCTGTCTCTGTTTGCATGTGTGTGTGTGGATGCGAAATCTTGACGAAATTTAGTCTGACAAGTGACAGTGATGCTTTACTACTTCAACAACCCACGACAGCGCTTCAGTGATAAATTTTGAAAGGCTTTTGTGGGAATTTCAGGGAAGAATCCTTTTTGCTCACGTCTCCTGACCATGTGATCCTGCCATCTGGCTCTTGAAACGCCTTAAATGGGTGTGTGGTTTGGGAAGCATCCTACTGTTTTTTAGTCAAAAAGCTACTGTTTTCAAAAGTGATGAGTGAGAGTGCACACAGCCTGGAGGGGGGGCCGGAGGGCTCTCATGAGGAGCCTTCATTTTGATCTGCTGAATTGGAGAGACTGTGAGTGACAAGAGTGTATCTTCTTAGCATAGACCGAAAGTGAAGGTCTTCACACCAAACTTAGCTTGCGACCGAGGGGGCCACAGAGAGCCGGGGCTGTCATGTTTGATTTGGATTTGCTCAACCCAGGTAGTGTTTGTTTTTGACATACTGCATATATAGAAAGAGGTAGCCTTTATATAGAGTCTCTCTGTACTAACAAATGAAGTGATTCAGGACAAATCTGTAAAGGTGTGTATTGAAGAAAGAGGGCAAGTAAAGACAGGAGAAACAATGTTGTAACAATATCACTTTTTCACACATTGATCATTGCATTTCACATGTTTTATATTATATTCATCACACGTGAACTGGAAAAGGCCTGTTAACTCATTATCATATAAACTCTACACGAACCTGTGTTGTCATTAGTAAAGATTCACATGCATGGAGATTGACAGCTGTTGTCAGGAATGCACCATTAAATTAGTTTTCTATAAGTATGAACAAGAGCCGCTATGAACAATTTAATCAGTGAGTTTGGGAGCGTTGCCAGTTCAAATTTACCGTAAGCTGCAAAGTGATTATGCAAATGCTGTTTAAGAAAATAAACACAATGCTATACGCTACTGTCACTGACTAAAGTTTACGTGGTGAAGCTTATATATGCTTTCTCTATGTGAGCATAATGAGCGACAATATACAGGTTGCTCAAATATGTAAATTACACAGATATTCAACAAAGCAAAATACTCTGGGAAACATTACCTGCAATTGTTCAAAAAACACAATATTAATCAGCCTTAAAAGAAATGTTTTCATCTTTATGACACGAAGAAGCACAAATAAATAAAAGTTTGTGCTTCCTCCATTCACACATAGAATATATGCAGAATAGAATAGAATAAAAAAAGAACAAGAATAATACAACAGTTTTTTATATACATATTTACATATACACTTACACACCCAGGAACCAGGGTAAAGTAAACAGCAACAAGCCTCCATCTTGACTCATTGTTTTTCTGAGACGCTATCATCCAAAATCATTTCCAAGTTCATCCTTTGCAGGTCTGACTATAAACACATTTTAAGTGTTGTGCTCAGCATCTGCAGCGCCGAGGTTCCCTGCTGACCTTGGCCTAGTTCTGCATGAAATCTGTGATCTCTCCTTGCACCTCACACAACATCAGAGTGACCTCTTTCAGACTGTCAGTCTGATGAGGCCTCATTAAAATGGACTGTGTGGAAAAGGTTAGATGCAAAACTCCGATCTCTCCTTTCCTTTGTGTGAACATCAAAACATGCCATCAGATACAGACTGGAAGAAAAAAAAACAAAAAAAAAACACAAGATCTTATCAGGACAGCTCATGGGTGAAATGAATGTGCTTTGATTCAATATATTCTCTAAACACATGAAATTTTTATATGTTTGGAAGCATATTGTTATGTATCTTTGCACTTGAGCAGAGAGGCCTGTATGGAAACGCTTTTATGATACATCATAAAAGCATGTCGAAGCAATTAGAATATGTGGAGCAGTAAAACCTTATCAATGTTGTCGCTTGATGCACAGATTTATTAAAACAGAACAACCAAAACTCATTAGTTTAGAAGTCATTTAGTCTTTTGGTGCTTTTTGAATCAAAATGACAACATAAATTGAGCCAAAAGTGAAAAAAAGACTGAGCTGTGAGGAGAACCACTTCACTTCTCTCACTCCACAGACAAAAACGAGGTTTTCTCTTCTGGCTCGTGACATGAAACAGCAGTTTCTCATCCACGAAAAAGCAAACATTTAACAAGCATCACTGTGACTAAGAATTAGTGAATCAGTGTCGTGGGCAAGACTAATGACATGCTGCTGTCAACTGTTTGTCAAGAGATGTCCATTAGCAGGTGCATATGAAGACACAGCGGCTACAGTTCACACCTATTATATGATGCACAATTGAAATGGTTACTGTTTGGCACCAAAACTACTTTGTAAACTCTGGAAAAATATCTTGGTGGTGCGTCTTATCGTTCCTGAGACTGCAGACAGACTGTTCTTGTTGTCAAGCTGTAAAACAGATCTAAGAAAGAATCTACAAAACTAAGCCAATAACATTTTTACAATATTCTGTGACTGCATTGCCTATTTTTTTGCCTCAGTTGTTTTCAGCAACATATTTAACATACTGCTAAGCCGCAATATGAGGTTTTGATGTTTAAAATGGACGAACTAGACCAAATACAGACCATTTTGCAGTACATTACCCATCAACAGGAGATTAAATCGATCCAGTGAGTCCAGATACGTCGGTCTCTGGTGTTTGGTTAGGGAAAATCGAATCCCCCTCCCCCATGGATACTGCTTAGAGTGGAGGCGATGTCAGACTGAAGATATGAAGGGAGTTTACAATGCAATCTGATTTGAGGCAAGAAAAAGGCTGCAGTCACTTAAAACCGAGGCACAAAAATCAGGCATGAGGAAGGCTGCATCATGTTAAAACTTATTCATTAATATTTCAATTTTCCTCAATTTGACCAAAATGCTTTGACGCCCAAAAACAGGCAGGACTCAGGATGTAAAAGCTGGACTCTTGAACACCAAACATCTCCGGACCACCTCTCTGTGAGTGTGGTACAGTAGATAGAGATAAACAAAGAGCTTCATTTACTCAAAAATACAACACTTTTGAAGATAAATGAGGCAGCTATTATGTTAGCGAAGTCAGAATTACATACGTTTTTTTTTTTTTTACAGACACACCAATGCATTAATGTTGATGTGAGTCTAATAATACAGCAACTGTGCTATATAATTTGAACTCCCTAATCTTGTCATATTACTTTGCATCAAAGCAAATTGAGTTATTTCACACTATGTTTAGCCCTTCATCACAAAGCCCCTCTCAAAGGACTGTGTCAGTGAATACTCAGCAGCCACAAAACAAAAATGATGCAACACAGGATTAAAAAAAATACCAAGGCAGAAAACATAAAAAAAAAAGCCCCAACTGAACTGATAAAAGCCGCTTTATGAAGATGAAACTATGCGCTTAGTTTTTCTTTGTTTGTTGCTAATGTTTTCTTATTAATAATTGCACAGGATCATCAAATATTAAGGTCATTTCTGTTGAGAGGTTGTTTAAAACACATAAAAGCTAAATTCTACTTATCCCCCGCTAACGTCCCCAGTTTCTAATGAGGAAAGCGAATATAAATTGAGGTAAATTAAATGAAACAATTTAGCTTTTTTTACTTCAGGAGTACTTGCTGTACCTGTCCCATATCACAGAATAACTACAATACTTGGCATCACAGATATTTGATTAAAATGTCAAAACATCAGCACTCAATTCAATTTGCCAGTGTCTGGAATTTCTGCAGCTCATTTTTTAGAGTTGCATGAAATTACAGTCACTGTTTTATTCCACAAACCAGTCAGTAAACCCTGTGGAAACGGCTCAGCTTGAGTGTCCTTTAAATAAAACAGTTCTTCAGGTATGATGGATGAACAGAGGAACGCGTTCAAAATTCATGTATGTGAAAAGAACAAACTCAAACTCGGTGTCAGTATCAAAACTTTGCCGTATCAAAGGTGTACAGTGTAATCCCTGCTTCCCCCTCCTCATGTATGTTCCAATCCCTTTCCCCCCCAACTTTAAAAATAAGCTCCTCTCATTGGAGCATGAGCACCAGTGATTGGCTGCTTCATATGTTTGTTTGTTGTTTGCTTTGACCAGAGAGACAGTCTTTGAGTACCTTTGATGTGAGGACCTTCTGTGATTTGAAATGGGAGCACAGGCACTGGCGAACGTCCCAGCTGACTCATCCCTTCTTCAGTGTTATTGGAGGCTCATCCTATCAAACAGTAGGAAACAAAATCATAATTAAGGACATTTGTAGTGGGGATTCAACTTTCATTATAGCACAAGCCAGCATAAAGCCCCCAAGCCTGGTACATGCTCGGCTAACAATGTCATAAAGGACAATATGGCTGCTGTAAGGTCCGCAGTGACAAGACCAAATGACTCTCTAGCCAGAGATAATCAGCTTTGTATGTCATGTTGACATGAACAGAGTGTTAAGGCATATTGCACTTTGATGCTGGCAATGGTGGCACAAAGCTGATTTCGAAAAATGCAATAGGACAACACAAAGGGAGACATTCCCTCAGTGCCTGACTGGCATCTGCTTTAAAACCACAATCAGGGAGCATGTAAGCTGGTTAGGAGCGGCTTGGTGCATTAAATGAGTGAGGGCACTTTATGTGTCCGTCCTGCAAAGCTCCGGGCTGATTCTGGATCCATTCGAGGAGTTCTGCCTTTTGGCACATCCCTCCAGAAAGGTAGATAAACGGCTGGCATGGTTACCAAGAAATGAGAAGCACTGATGCACTCCTCCGCAACAGTCATCAAATGAGCAGCATCTAATTTTGAGAACAACCAGTGCCCAGGCACCGGTTGTACAGAACATAAGCAATTTTTAATAGGCGGTATTTAGGGCATTACTGCTTTATGAGGAGCAAACAGAGTGGAAAGATGCAGGTGATGACAGGACAAGAAGGGGAATTCGCATGCAGCCAAGGTTCTGAGTTCGATTTTTATCCACCTTGTCATAAGCAATGTAGTATGCAATCCAGACTGCTGAGCCACAGGAATCCTCGCAGGGTTTGAGAATTGTATCGGTAGCAGTGATAATGAGACAGAAACCTAACATCTTCAGTGTTTTTTTTTTTAAAAGAGAAATGACAAAGCTGCCTCATATACAGTGGCAGTAGTGGTTAATCTATTCCACCCACAGACTATTATACAACCTGTAGTTGATGCTCTGGGTTCAAAACATTGCCTGAATCACCCTTGACTGAATTCTTTATTCCTGGGCTGTATTTGAAACCAAGACAACACATATTAATATTGCATGTGCACATACACTTTAGGTATATATCTGTGCAGACTCAAGACATAAACCCTGGAAACTCAGCTGCACAAATCAATATCAAGACCCAGTTTCTTAATTTCTGCAGTCATTTGACAAATGAGGGGATGGGGGAAGCAGAAATATGAAGTGGGTAATAAAAACACAGGGAATATCAATGAACACAGCAGGAAGCAGGAATGTTATCTAAGGAGGACCTGAGCAGGACCATGGGTCATTAAATTACCTGTGAACAGAATGTGATTTCCTGTCCTGAAGACTTGTAAAATGTGATTATCATCTTTTGTTTGCTTCAAACATAAACTCATCTTATCTGCACAGATGATGAAGTGGGAGAGTTTATTGAAACATTGCCGATAAGGGTTCCTTTATACAAAAATGTGGTAGGTGAATGTGTTTTCTTTACAGGCTGACTGCAGGGCAGACTGGATGTGACGCTTTAAAGTCTCAGCATGGCAAGAGTTGACAAAACCTGGGCATCATTTTTTTAAATCTACCATAAGTCTCTTTACATAATGATGAGAGCAACCCCATTATGAAATCCATAATAAACAAACTCTTAATAACATTTTCCACTGATAGCTGAGAGCTGCACCTCTACTCCCCTCTTCATGAGGCACAAACAGAGGGGCACAGTAATGCCTGATAGGCGGCATTTAATTCCAATCCATTATTAAGAGCAGGTATGTATAAGATCCTGCAGCACAGCAGCCCACACTTTGTATTCAAAAGCGTTTTCTGGCCCCATGCAGTTGTATTACTTTCAGTTACAGCTCATGAATAACATCAAACAGACCATGAAGTGCATAGAAATAGAAAATGTGATAACTATGAGGGTGTATCCAGCCACTGTTTGAAGTACCTTTGAGCCTCCGGATCTTGAAATGTGGGGACAAGGAAATGCACATTGCTGCAGTGCTGTGTAATAAAAATCACTGGGTAAATTGGTTGATTAGGAGATTATGGACATAGTATGAGAGAAGAAATAGCCAAAGGCGTTATAATAATAAAATCAGAGGCTGCAGCTTTCTAATGTTGGCTTAAAACCAATATTTATTCAAAACCCACATCAGCTTGCCTTCTGCCTCTTGGAGGATCTTAGGAAAAGAAAATTTTAACATTCAGTGTATTTCATTATCTATCTCTCACCACTTACGTGAGGCACATGTGCTTATAAGTGTGATTTGGAATTCTTGTATTTGGGGCAGATTATCTATTGTACAAATACCACTGAAGCATGCCAAATGGTTGTAGAAATGCAAATTGGGTGTTTTTCTAAAGACCACATTCTGCATCTCAGCAAAGGAGCTACGAGGCTCATTCCTAAACACAAAGTGAAGGGCTTGCTCATCAAATTTTATAACACTGTGAGGTTAAATTCATCACATATTCAGGGATAACAAAGCACTTAGCTATATGGTCTTACTAACCATCCCCTGTCAAACATGGATTGGAAAGGCTTACCTTTAATAAAGGAAACGATTCATGACTGAGGCATTAAATTCCAAAATCACGATCGCAGTTTTAATTCTATTATGTGAAAAAGATGTTTTTCCCTTCAACTGACAGCGGGGGGGGGGGTTAACTGAAAGGGACAGGGTGTATTTTTAAACAAATTCATTCAAAATTCTCCCTTAAGTGTTGAATTGCACAACAGCGCACTTCAATAGTTAATTCACTCACTTTTCAACTGCTACAACCTACAAATGAGCCAATTAAAATGCTTCTGCACATTTTTTTGAAACCAAGAGAGGAAATGCACGTAAACCATTTATTCAATTTTTTTTTGTTTTGTTTTATACAATTTTACATCCTTTGGGTCTCTTCCATCGCAGTTTTAAATGTGTTTTTAATTGACGATAATCCTATAACGCAGTTAAATGAATTTTAGTCTTTTTTTATACACAGTATTGACTATGAATTCCTATTTTGATAATGCTGAGAAACACGGATTCTTCATTTCTTCTTCCATCCGAAAATCTCTGCAATCCTTAGAGATTTGGCAAGAATTAGGAAATATCCTTTTTTGCCAGGAGAACAACTGCTCTGTGACGACAAACATGGCAGAAAAACGTCCTGACATCTCCTCCTTTCATTGAAATGGGAAGCGAACGGTGGTTTCATGCAGTCAACATGGCAGCCATCTCACATAGCTTTCACACCTCCACCATCTCCTCCTCCCCCTGATGAGAAGCTCAGCTCACATGTTTTCTGAACTACATCACTATGGTATGTAGAACTAGTGATTTAATACATATTAGACACACAAATTTAATTTAGTCCAGAAAAGTACAAAGCTGATATTCTATTCTGGTGACAAAGCTGTAAAATTAAATATCTAGATAAAAATTTGACATTATTAAAGTAAGTACTGTATACTTTAGGCCGCTCAAAATTTATTTCTTTACAATAAATTCAAAGGGTTGCTTGTTGTACAAAAAAATGGCTCTGCACTTGACTCTGCAGTATCCTCACAGCTACTGCACATCTTTCAGTTTAAATATGCAGATGAGAGGCTGTATTTATATTCTGTGGAAAATAAATCATTACAAAGGCTCACAGTTTCATCTGTGTAAAAAAAAAAAACATTGCATTAAAATGCATTTATGGATGTTTAATATCATTAATCTAACTGGCTTAAATCTGATTCTATGAAAACCTCAGAGTTTAAGCTGGAGGCTTGAGTTTGATCCAAAGGAGGAAGTTTCCATTCATCATGTATGTGTGTGTGTGTGTGTGTGTGTGAGTGTGTGTGTGTGTTGTATGTGCTGTGGCTCAGAAGCAATCGATTCATGCTGCTTTTACAACTGGATGGTGCGGACTTATGTAACCATTGTTCAACTTTCCTTATTCTTGTTTTTTTAAATGGAGGACTCTCCAGATATTCTCATTCATTGTTTGTAGGAGTTTCCTTAAAAAATCTAAAAAATCTTATTTGCAAATTTTCTTTTGGAAAGCAGGGAATTTTTATTCTACCTATACCAGCATCTTATTTTGAAAAACAGAGTATACATTATAGATATGTACTTAAAAGCAAGCTACTTATTGCTCTGAACTGGAAATAATTGATATATCATGTAAGACAGAGAAAAAATAACATGCACTTCCAGAGGTAAACTGTGTGTTTATATTTAGTCTGGGAGTCTCCTCATGAATTTACCATTGGGTCATTATTACTTTAAATGTAATACTATACATTATTACATTACCTTAATTTCTATAAAGTTTTAATGTCCATAATCTTCTTTTTTTCATTTTATGTACATTTATGTAAAAAAAGTGAGAAATTAAGAAGAAAATGAGAAAAACACAAAGGAGGGTTTTTTTTGTTTTTTTGATTCTCCGCTTTTCTATGCTGCCCTGTACATAAAAAATATAGATTTATCCATCTGTTTTTATGTTTGTTTCATTTGTGTTTTAAAGACAAACACAAATAAAGTCATCGTGCAGTATGTGCCATTAAGCTTGACCAATAAATGCATTCTTACTCTGCCTTCCATTAGACCTCATCCGTCCCCACAGGTTGGATAAAGGTATGTATGCGTGCTTTGTTTAATCCATTAATTTGACAGAAAATGATTTCCTCCCTTGCATGTTAAACATTCGCTCTCTCAGAGCATTTGGGGAGTACAGACTGTGAGGGAACTGAATGTTTTTTTTTCCACGGCTTCAGAAAATATTTAAGTTATTTAAAAAATGAGAACAGAATAGAACTTGCATGCTGTACTTCTGATGATTTATTATTTATTATAATTCAGCTTTTATGTTTATCTCTCCGGAGTCGAGGCTGAACTTGTGTTGACTGAACTCCTATCAGCCTTGCAGGTCTTCACTCCTGCTTTGTCAGCTCTGATCCAAACAAAAGCAGTCTTTGACTAATCACTACACCCCGGTGCTAATACACATCAAATAAGGGCTGAAGGTGAGCCTGATTCAAATGCAATTCCTCTTCACTTCACAGAGTAGTGAGGCCCACTCTGTATTCAACAAACACTGACACATTTAATATGAAGCACTTTCACAGACACTTTTTCTTATTGAACACTTTCCGACTTGGCAGGCGTGCGGTTATTAAGCCGTAATAAATAACGGCAAGCGTCTCCCATAGGCTGTCCTGAGTGCCACCGCTGATGAGAATGCATATGGAAATCATGTAAAAATTACTCATAAAGAAACCCACGGTGTTGTTGTCTTTTCTTTTTTGGCATATATGTACATTCCTGTGGGCATCTGAACCAAACAGAAGACACAAAAGGTAGACAGGATGCACTGCCTCTGATTCACAGATACATCGCCAGGCGGGTTTCATTTTTCATCGTACAAGTTCGCTTTGACAAATGAGCCTCAATAATAGCTGGGAGTTTGTGCATGGCAATTGATCATCCGACGGAGCTGTGCTGAACCTGCATGAAAAGCTTGATCTATCGGCGGTGAGGTGGTGTGAGGAGAGCAGTAATGTTTGAGGCCCTAATTGGTGATCTAAATCTTCATTATTCACTTGTTTAGCAGACAACAATTTATGGCACTACTTGATCCTGTTTGGGCAATCAAAGGCATGAACACCAATAGCAAGATGGCTGCTCATTCATTTAGCTGCTCAGACAAAATAAAAAGAAATGAGTAATAGAGGCACCTTTGTGCACCGCACCACTTTAGCTTCCATTATTGTGGTCGTAACTTATTTCAGGCGTTTCATCCCACACAGCAACCTACCTGATGGCCCATTACTTCATCGCTCTGCTTGAGACACACTAACCCCCGTATACACATGCACTCATATTTTATTGCATGCTACCTGAGTGCCCACGGTGTCCACATGCTTGACGTATATTCTTAATTTACATGTATGGGCTGTTGTGCTGTGCTTCCTGCTGTGGTGCCTTATGTTGTTCATGTTGTGTGGCTGCTCAGCTGTCCTTATTCTGTACATTGCAAGGTAACACATGACCCATTTCTTCATTTTACACTCAAACAGCATCCAATGCAGTCAATTCACAGGATATTTATAATATTTTAATGTTGCAGTGTGACCTTTATTTTACATGCTGTACTTGACTGTACCTTCTTCCATATGTATATATTTCCAGCTATTTAAATAAATAAATGTTGAAAATTAAAATGCATGTTTCACAGTGTGGCTGTGATTGGATGTGTTGCAGCCAGTATTGGATGTGTGGATGAGGTAATGGCTTCCTGTGCACCTTTGTTTGAATTCCATCACACAACAAGAATTGAAATAGCTGACATACAGAATCTGTTTCATAGATTACACAGTATAGTTCCTGCCAAAGACGTGGATCATATCCACATTAATATTTATAAGATAGGGTTAACCATACATCTGTAAGCTTGTGTAATTGAATAGCCTTTTCCTATATCTATAGCTTTTTTTCATTACTTGTTTTGAGGTAATGTGTTCAAGTGACACATTTTCACATCATGCCCCTCATAAATCTCTCTGTCACAAAGAGCAATTTTGCATTAGTGCCACTTTGATTATTCGGTGCGCTTCTGCAGATTTAAATTAACTACGTGCCAAATCTGCAGCGACACTCAGGTGTGCCACATATAGATTCTGCTCACACATTTTTTTTTTTGCTTTTTTTTTTTTTTTTGTTACACCCAGGAGACCCTGTTACAGTTTAGGCTCATCACAGTGAGTCTTGGATTACTGTCATTCCCCATGTGGATGCTGTTGATTTCTGAGTGATCACCATGATGATTAATATCCATGTCGGCTCCAGCAACAAGTGTTAGACTCAGGTGAGTGAGGCAGAGTCGAGGTTTGGTTTGAAGTGAGGCTGTCAGGCATTTCTCCATCATTACAGAGCCACTTTCATTGGAAAAGTTAATTTGCAAAAACAGATACATGACATCCTTGAAACAAAAAAACAGTGATTATTTTTTCCTTTGATTGCAAAAAATATTAATTATGAAAATAAATTCAAGGGAGATGTCTGTTTTGCAAATATATCTGTTTTTCTCCTCACAGACACATATCAGATTGATGCACCAAGTAGCTGCAGATACCAAAAAACCCAAACTTTACTCTTTTTTTATGTAAAACTGTTTTTTAGAATCACACCTGCTGTCAAATATGTATCTGTCTTTCAAAAATATCACACCTTTGTTCAATTGTTTTCTTCTTTTCTGTTTACTTTTTGTTTCCATTGATAACTTTCTCATGTGTTGCTCCTCTGATGTCTTAAGCAAGTCTTTTGTGGTTTTCTCTGGGTTTCCAATAAAACTGATCAAAACCGGGTCATTTCCAGTTAGAGGCTTGTCATTTCAAAAACTAAAGTAAAAATGTGATTTTAAGAACAGTTTTACAGAGAAGACTTTGTGTCTGCTGAGTTTTGAGATTGAGAGTCAGCACAGTGAACAACAACACATTATCATAAGCTTATTCACTATAATGCAATTAAGAAATGATAAAGACTGATGCATTGTCTATCTGGATATGTGACAATAACAAGTGCTTGTGCGCAGAAAAGATTTTAATTGGATTTTCTGTCCAAATACACTCAAAAGTTTTGGGGTTTCTTTTGTTTGGCTTGTTTTGTTTTGTTGCTACAAGATGATGATTAACACAGTTTACAGAAAGCTAAGTTCTTCTGCTGTGTTGACAGAGTGCTTGCAGTCAAAGACCAAAGAGCATAAATGAGCCTCAGATTTTAACCAAAAGGAAAAAAAAGAAATGCAAATAAAGGACATCTCTTAAAGAAATCATGATGTGATCACTAATATTTTAGAAAAAATAAGATATGTTTGATCACTAAATACCCAGATTTGGCCAGCTTAGTAAATGTAACATGGCTACAGTGTGCAGCTGTCCATTCAGACTTGGGGCTCTTTTTTAAAGTTTTTAAGGCCAAATGCACTGAAAGCAATTATTGCCATTATTAGATGCTGCTGCAGAGATCGAATTTAAAAATGTCAAAGCCACCAGATCAGCAGTATTGTGAAGAAATATCTATAAATACTGCTCTGATAATAAGTAGTATTTATATTCATTTATAGTAACATGGACGACCTCATCTCACACAAGGAATCATAAAACAGGAGTGCACACACAAACACGCACACACATACACACACACATAAATGCAGCCTTCTTTTTTCTTACAGTCACAACATAATATTATTATGTTGATCACCATAACATATAAAACTGATAGAGTGATATTTTAGTATCTATATAAGTATATAATATAGCTTATTTGGATCATTACTGATAAGAGTTTTCACAGCAACGTGTCCAGCATGCAGTGTTTTTTCCCCTTTAGACCTTTGAACAGGTACAGAAGGCTGCAGGAAAAACAAAACTGCTCGGTTGCCAGGTCCTCATTTTTATCGCCAAAATCGAAACAAGGTCAGAGTCGAGCCTCAAGGCAGTTTGACGCGGCTCGTAACGCTTCTGGTTCACGTTCGCCATTTAAAACAATAAGTGCAGCCTTCTTCAAAAACGTGCAATTCAGCCACTTCCAGTGTGTTTTGGCCTTAAGACCAATACAGTAATATCCTAAACACCATGTAGCACCACAGATATGGTTGTGTGCAGGGTGTGATAACAATATAATACCCATCAGATTGAATCAAGTAAGCGGTACAAACAAATAAAAATCAATGGACAAGAAGATAAAAGGCCATATGGAAAAGCCCTGATCCGTCAGACAAGAATCTTATTATTCCTCTGTATTGGATCCAGAGTTCTTCACACGTCTGAAAACCACATGAAGATGATAAATATATTGTAATATTCTCCCTCAGTAGTTGCCAGGTCATAACAAACAGTAAATGAATAGACACTTTTTTATTTTTTAGCAATTTTTGGTGAAAAAGTGACTAATGTGGTCTGTGAGACATTTTTATTTTTTCATATATCAGATCCAGTGTTATGACAGACAGTGAGTACTTTTCCTTCCTCTCACCATTAAACCAAGCCTGTTTGTTGCCAGCAGTGTCTTATTAAAATGTATTTTACCATCTTTTCATTCTATGGAAAGCACACCTTGAAGCACATCTGTGATAAATTATACCACATAAAAGATATATATCTAAAGTGTTATATCATTGAATGAAGATTTAATTTCCTTTCCTTATACACCCGTGCGTGAGTTCTGCTTTGAGTACAGCCATACAGTGTAACACCGAGTTCACATTCATCAGACAGATTAATGTTGAAATTGATATATTCTTATTCACAATTAATGGCCAAGCATTACGGTAACTGTACGAAGAATTACATTCAGCTATTCAGCCTTATTATATTTAACAGCAGAGCTTAGTGTCCAACCTTATCAGCAGAATTAATGTTGATACTGTAAATTTCTGCAACCCATATAAGAACTTTACCTTTCTTCATGTTGAAATTTTAGAGTTCTGTTCTTAAGGTCTGGTAAGATTTAAGCATAAAAATCTTGTGAAAAAGACATTATTTTGCTTGATATATGTGGCTTCATCTCAACAAAAACTGATGGAAAATGTCTTGACTCCCCTTTAAAAATACTGGTTTATGTGTCCATAAAAACAGGCCTGAAAAATGTCCCATTGCACCATATAAACAACCTGATTTGTCTTCACATTTCTGGAAAATGTATCGACTTCTCCTCAGAAACATTTGTTTTGGTTTCCACCAAAACGGATCATCTGAAAACACTCAGTCTGGTTTCTACAAAAACACAATCAGAACTGTCCAAACTTTTCCCAAAGAACACTCAGTTTTGTTGCAACACAAATCTCTCTACGTTAGTGCGGTCTCAAACACTGGTTTGCTCCTAAAGTGTAATGCTACCATCGACGACTTTTCCTGATTGGTGAAAAAGTTGGGTAATATTGACTTACATTTTAATGTATCACATTGATGTCTTGATAAAATGCTATGTTACATTTGAATATAATGTAACAAATTTATGTATCTGGGCTTTGCAGAAACATACAATGGCAACATTTTTGTTGCAACTGGAGAACAGTGACAGCAAGAGGAAAGTTAACAGCAGATATGTTTAGAAAAAACAAAATTCTGAATAATACACTGAAAAAAATTAAATAAAACATCTCAGACACTGTGAAATGTCCTCTTAAAGCTTTTTGCCAGAAACAAAACAACAGACGGACGTCTAACCGGAGGAATTCAACAAACTTAAATTTTTCATTTCAAAATAAGATTACGTAAACCGGCTGTAACTTATACTGATTCCACTCTCGACTACGGAGAATGTCTGCAACTTATTTACGTAAAAGAATGGTCTTTTGTGACCAGTCCTCTCCGTTTGAGATCAGCAGGAGTTCAGCATCTATTGGGAACAATTAAAATTTAATCAACCCTGCATTCAATTATAAGTGGAGCCTCTGCGTTCCCCACATCAAATCAGGAAAAACATTAGCTGCAGTTCCTACTTGAGAGGGTAGGTATGTTTTCTCAAATCCCAACTCACTGCAAACAACCAGCGTCACTTCACTGTTCCCATATTATTGCAAATGGCTGCACGCTGAGATATTCTGTAAGGTGAAGGATGGGATTATGAACGCAACACTTTCCCTTCAGTATCAGTTTTTATACCTTTATTCTTTGCATTATCACCAAGTCATGCAATGGCTAATAAACCCAATACAGAATTGAAAGAGGGTAATAGTCTTAATTCTACCCATAAAGGGACTTTGCTACCACAGTTCTGGGGTGAATTTATGCATACTCTTAATACACTGTGTGTATTAAATGGCAAAAAGTCAAAGAGGATTATTGCAGTACTAATGTGTGCCTGTGAGCAGACAGCAGGGAGTTGTGAAGGACAGGACAGTCTTCAGGGCTTACTTGTTCATTCACTTGTAATTTTAAATGTTTAATCCTTAATGACCACCACATTATATTCCTTTTATTATCTATGAAGCTATTATCTCCTTGGATAAGTCTTGATTAAAGAAACATACTTACGACATCAAAGCACCCAGAGCTTCTGAATGCACTTATTCAGCAATTGTTGACAGCCTAACGCAGCACTTCAGGCAGAATCTCATACACAAGAGAGCAGGACAACCTCTTTCAAGGTTTGAGAGATAATTATAGATTATTATACAGTAAGTCGGGGAAGTTGGGTGGGATCCAGCCAGTGCCAGGTGCTTAATGCTGAGGGTCACAGTGGGGTCATGTTGACTGAGGGCCAAGGCAGTACAAGCAGGATGACTTTTAAATACTACACTCTTTGAATATTCAGTACATAGTGTAACTGATGGCTAAGGGCTTTGAGTGCATTTTAATTAATTAATAACAATGTTTAATTAATAACAGCAGCACACATCATGTACAGGCCACAATAAGGAGACAGCTTAATGAAAATAGCTTGCATGCCGATTAGTATTATTGTTATTAATAGTGTCTAGTTTTTCAGTTTAGTATTGCATAAGTACAGTTTTTTTTTTTAAAAAAAGAAAAAAAGTACTTAGAGTATATCGAAAAAGATTTGCAATCGAGGAATAGCATCTAGCTTCCTTTATTTTCAGAAACAATGATGCAGTTCAGTTAATCTACCAAGTATCAGTGCAGAAATCTATTCAGAAAAGACCTTTTAACCTAAATGTTTTCTCTGCCTCTGCATCACTAGAAGCTGCTCACATTCGGCTTACAAGACCTAAAATAGTATTTTTTCTCATTAAAGCGACTTTTTTCATTAAATTTCACTATTTCATATGATGATACAATTTTTCCCAAACTGGATGTAAAGAAGTTTTACACCAACTTGACTGTCTGTTACACAAAACCATCTGGAATCACTGGAAACAGTTTGAAAAGGGCAGAAAGTGTCAAAAAATACTTGGCATGTGATTGGATGAATCATCTGTCATCTATCACTGGCTAACTTTTACCAACCACAGCGCTCATTTTTTTCCTCTTTCAATGAAGAATATGTCTTTTTCTCCTGAAGAAATTGCCTTCAGATGTCAGACAGCTGATGCTAACTTTTTAATGAGTCAAATTATAGTTATAGTCAAATTATAGTCAAATAAACAGTTGCCTTTTTTGGTGGTTGTATGTTTCCTCGTAGAACGCTGAAAAGTTCACATAACTTTAAACCTTGATACATATTATCAGATAACCTAGTGATAGCGCAAATCCAGGGGTCACCTGAATGCATCATCACAATTTTTCTAAACACATACACTTATGACAATTATAGTGAGTACACACTATTATAATGCCCTGCTTTGCACTTTGGTTCGTACGTATCCACTTACATATACTTAATACAACAACATACACACTTTCTCTGATACAGTGAGCAAGAGACTGACAGTTTGTGAACCCTGTGGTGCATTGAAGAATGACACCCAGCTACAGAGCAGTTCTCATCAGACATTATCTTTTAACATCTGGCATATCTGTGCAGACAAAGGGCCATTCTAAAGGACAGTTGTTATCCTCAGACCATCAGACTGATCAGCAGATCTAATCCACTGCCCCCATGCAGAACGCATCAACCCCCCACCAACACACACACACACACACACACACACACACACACACAAACACACACACACACACACATATGCACACACCACGCCGAACACTTACAGACCTTTACACCCTGCATACAAATAGATTATGCACAGATATTTCGTAATCGGATACTCAATATCTCATAAATGCACATAGTACACAGTGTCCTTTGGATACCTTATTTATTTATTTACCTCTTACAATATTGTGTTTATATTCTGATATTTTTTATTATTTAGTTTTGTGTCCTCTGTTTACTGGATTAAATAGCTTTCAGTTGCAGGAGAGATAATTAGATTGTAAGGGTGACCCTGTTTTTAGCCGTACATGTTACAATACACACTTTGACTTGACGTGATACCTGCATCATCAGAGAGCTCATGTGCTCATGGCTCACCTTGTTTTTTTACATAAGCTAAGGCAAAAGTTTGATGTGAAAGTATATTAAACACTTTAACATTATCAATGTGAATCTTAAGTATATCTTTATTCCAAATTTAACCTGATAACTGAGTTTCTTAATCAATGTGTCAAAATTCTCTTTGCTTCAAGAAGTAA
Organism: Acanthurus leucopareius; assembly: GCA_029814765.1. Classification (NCBI taxonomy): domain Eukaryota; kingdom Metazoa; phylum Chordata; class Actinopteri; order Acanthuriformes; family Acanthuridae; genus Acanthurus; species Acanthurus leucopareius. The sequence continues at coordinate 20,271,675 of JAQMCX010000058.1, read as the reverse complement.
TAACTTTGTTTTAATAAATAATAAAATTCCCTTTTCTGTCAGCAAAGGAAAAAAAACACTGTTCGCATGAAACAAAGCATCAAAAGAAAAGAGAAAATAAGAACAAGCTTATCAGACAGGAAAGTTTTTCATGACAAGTCCACAGTATATTGTTTACTCAGTGTGTCTACTTTTTCCTCTCTTCTTTTAATAATCAAAAAAAAAAAAGAAAATCCAGTCTTTTCTTACACTCTCACACACACAGATACACACAGAGAGGAAGGTCATTCATCACTCCAAGTTTCTTTGTCACATCTATCACAGCCGGCTCATAAGAGGGTTTGCCAGTTCACACACCTGCTATCTGTTTTGCATGAAAACACTGTTTTTGCAGTTATTCACTTCACATTTTTTGCATTCATAAACCTTTGGATTGTTTTACTGGATTATTTTTAATCTACTGGTATAGACAGTATTAACAAGGCTAAAGCTTATGCAAAACTGATACTAGAGCAGTTTTATTCAATTAGAAACACATTAGGTGATCAGTGTAATAAATGAGTGTATGATATCAACACTCATGTGGATGGAGTCCTGCCTAATAATGGGTTTCTGTTGCTGACCTTTTTTGGCACAGTAGGAGACCACAGACCACCAGGCCAGTACAACACATGCTCCCAATACAGGGCAGGACTGTGCCATTATGCTAATACCAGAAAACCTGAGTTTAATTACTCTGTTTTGCACAGAATAGAATATGATAAAATGCATTTTGATGCAGTTTTGGTTCTGGCAGGCTTGGCGTTAGTATTTTTCTATTAAAACATACATTATTTAACATGTTCCACTAAACTGTCCAAACACAACGATGTTTTAGTTGGTTATTTTCTTAAGTTGTGTACTTATATTATATCAAATTTATCTAAAATATTTAAACAGAAATTCGTAAATTTCTTTGAGGTAACAGTGCCTTTTAATTGGACACCAACTTTTGCGGCAACAACAGTGAAAGTGTGGAGAAGAAAAGTGCCACATGTAATTAAAGTACGACTGTAACACATTACCTCTGCAAGCTTTTCTGACTGAGTCATGCAGGTAGATTTTCATCTGCGATAGTGGCTGATTATTAATAAAACATACAAAAACCATGATCCTGTGTTTCAATACTATGTTGTTATGCCTTTTGTTTTCAATGTTTTGATCATTTAAATCTCTGTTTTCACTTTTAAATCTGTAATGTCAATAAATTTGATGAGCATAAATTAAGCAAAAAATAATGTACAACAACTCTGACTCAAGGTGATAGATTTTAAACTCATCCACTTTCAGAAACAATCAAAAAAACCTAATAATATCCACATTGACTTCGTGTGTCACAGATGTGCTGAAAGGTTGTTACAAATGCTTGTAAATGTTAAGCAGTAAGCACAGCTCCACAGCTAAAGTTAAAATCAAAATGATTACATAACCTTTGGTTGAAGATGAGGCCACTCGGATGGAGATGCTACTGGAATGTCCAAATCTGTAGAGGACTGGACACTGGTGAGCCCACGCTCCTCCACCGACTCTCTCTCATCATTACAGATAAAGAGGAGTAACATTCAGCTTCATTTCCATGACAGTAGGGTCTTTCTTTGCAATACTGGTTAGAAATTACATTTACATGCCACTGACACACATGAAATGAGCCAATTTTAATTTATACCATTTAATGAATGTGCCCATAAGATGGAGCAAACACACACCAGAGTATATAGGAAGATATTTTACATGTCTGTGCTAATTCCCTGAGTGCAGCGTAGTGTAACAGGGACTCAAATAAGCCCACAATGTGCAGTTCATCTCAGATCATTTCTAAGAATTTTACTTGTTTATTTCACATTCTTCGCTGAATCTTTTTTTATTTGATGGTATCAGAAAAATCATTTCTGTCCTATTTGTATTTTCAAAGTTCTGATTTTTTTTTGTCTTGCTAATACAGAAAATTTTCCTCTTGTTATGTGCAACGAAAGTGTCAACAATGAAAAATTTACACTGTAATCTTCGTTTTTGTATGCAGTTTAACAGATTTGTTCCCAAATATGGCCGTACTTGTTAAAGTAACCACAACACAGCAGGACATCCAAGAGTGTGTGGAGTTTTTCCTGCCTGGAGGTAAAGTTAAGTGTAAAGTTGGAATGGAGACATCTACCTCAGAATCAATTAGACTGAGGATTTATTATCCTATAATGGGGCAGATAAAACTTCTGGATCACAGGAATGTGTTGGGTGTCTTTCTGATCTTTATTTTAATGAGGCTTAATGAGGTATGCCCCTCCTAATTAGTTCTCCCTTAACATTTCAGAGTTTCAATTCCACTGTTGATCAATGGGGTGGAGACAAGTCATTTCATTTCCCTCAAGGCTAAAAGTGTCAGATAACATTTTGTGGGAATCCCAAGCTTTAATGATTCCATATGCTGGGGCTGACTGTGCACCCAGAGCCACTAGAGCCACAAGATAAATGATTAACCAATAGCATAAACCACAGAGCATGCATGCCGCCACTGATACATGAACATAAGTGGCTGGGAAATGTTCATATTCAAAAATTATATCCACTTAAATGCTGTCCTGCTAAGGGTTAACCGATGCCACCTGCACCCAGATCACTTGCTCACAAAGAGAGATCTGGTTTAATCTTGTTCATCTGCCGTTAGGTCGTAAACAGATGAGACTGTCTCAGGGGCATCATGGACTGACACTGAGATTGGGAAAATCTGGTCTCTCGAGGATCAGCACATTAAATGGTTGAGGGTGGTTCGTCTTTTGAAAGCCAAAAACGATAATAATCTCTTGATGTTCTCAGAACTCAGCTCCACTTAGGGGCAAAGGGATCCGTGGGGGGAGTGTGGGGAAGTAAATACATTCAGTAAAATACTGCACTGACTTGAGCACAGTTTTTGAAAATATCCCGAGAGCTGAAATATTAACAAAAATATGGGGAATAATGACAAATAAGGATGTCACAGACCACAGTGTGGCAAAAACATCACTGCTAATTTAAGGTAATGTTCCTTTTGGATATGAGGTTTCATTGGAGGAACAGCCAAAAAATAGTGTTTCCAATGTTCTTTTCATATGTTCGGGCTAAGATTTCATTTATTTAATGGGATGAGCGTGTGAAATTCATGACTCATGAGTCACTTCCAAGTGGAGAGACACAGAGAAACAAGTTAGGAAAATAACGATGCTAATGACACAAGTGTATGTCAAAGTGCAACTGCAAATGTGGCAACAAGCTTTGATTGAGCTCCTTGAAGCCAGAACGAGGCAAACTGAGCAACACTGACTGTCGAATCATAGTTTTATGTGACATGTTTTAGCTCTTTACAGATTGAGTCAATATGCTGGTTTAGAATTATAAACACACACACGGTTTAAAGTCAGAGTTATTGATGGTTATTTATTGGGATGGTTCTACAAGAGCAATGCAGTTGTCTAGCTCGGTGCACTAAGCTTTGACTCACAGAGTTGAGGACTGTTACATTTGCTCAACAAAATGAATCAGAAAAACAAACACACTCCACTCAGCAGCAAGGCAGCTTACAACAGTACAAATGTACAAATTATAAAAAAATGTCAGTGGCCTGTGTTAAACTGAGTATCTGCTGATTTTTTTTCACGTTTTCTTCATCTGCTGGACAGAAGCAGTTAACCTTGTAATGATTTATAATGTGTAAATACTGAAGTATGTCCTAGAGGAGCTGCCGTACGACTTACAGCCATAAAAATGTCAAATTACATGCGCCACCTACTGGTCAGAGTTCAAATTTGTTCACTCAAGTCAGCCTTATCCTGTCGTGCACTCGAGCTTCGCACAGGTAAAAGTGGTCTACGCAAGTGTGTTTAATAATCGAGGTGGGCCTATTAAAATTGCATTAGTTGTTGAATAATTTATATTTATATTTATTTATTCCACTGAAATTCTCATGTCACACTCTTAAATCCGGTAGGTAGCATGAAAACACAGAGTTTCAGACAGGAGTTTTGCAGGCAGGATTTTACCTTTGTGTTTAATGTTTGGTGTAGTTTTCTGTCTTTATTACACTTCTAAGTACAGTGTGTGCTACTTTAGCCCCAAGGGTGTCTAACTGCGCCAGGGAATGGTGCAACGTGTTCTATTGACGTCCTTTTCATGTTTAAAGTTTAAAGAAGTCGTTGCTGAGAGATGAACGCGACTGTCACTCGATGTGGACTGGACAGAAAATACTTTTTTAACTAATTAAAGTCAGCAGGGTTAATTGTCTTGAACCACATGCTCCGCTAATGTCCTGCGCATCTGTGAAGCGTCTGATTTGTGACCGTCATGGGGCGATAAACAAAAGGGACTAAATCAACTGAAACGGCTCGTGTCCAAATCTAATTGAAGAGCGCGTGGGCCTGGATTGATGTGAAGTGACGTTGACGTTAAAGTGCAGAAGAATTAACGGCCACGAGCTAACTGTCGGTAAATAAGCAGCCAGAAGTTGCAGGTAATCCATTACATTGGTAGTCTGAATAATATGTGAAGGCATGCTTACAGCTTAATATGTGTATATGGAATGCAGTCTTTTCTCCATATTTCAATTAATTGACTTAGTTAATTAATAATGGCGAATTAGCTTAGTACTTAGCTTAGTTATATTAAGATAACAGATAGTATTATTGTAGTTAATAGGAAATGCAAAGTAAGAATCCCACTTAACGTAAAGCCACCGACTTTCTTTATTGTGCAAATGAAAAAATAAGCCACTTATCTTGACCTTAAGTGAACAAAGTAGCTTACCAGCTAATGATAACTATTGTTTAGTATTTTTGATGACGATTTTAACCGCGACTTGATTTTCAGCGCGTGCCCAATGTGGAGAAGAACACATTTCATTGTTGATGTAAATAAATGATAAAGAAAAGCTTAGTCAGTATCTTATAAAGATAATATAGCACAGATGGAGTTATTCAGAGAATAAAGATGAGTGACAGTGTTACAGCTACATGTGGAACAATTGCCATCACATTTTCTGACAACCTTGCAGACAGCAGCCTATTGAGATAATGATCATGATGGAATGATGACAGCAACATTTAGAGGGTAAGAGGACTAAACTGGAATATTATTGATTAAAAATAACTGAAAAGTCAAGTTCCAACTAAGATGCATTAAGTATGAGTTCAGTAGGTTATGTCTTATGTGTACACCCTTACACACAGTATTACATAACGTGTGTCAAAGATTAAAATATATATGCTCTTATATGATAAAAGGATGGAGAAGAAAAAGGCCTGAAGAAAGAGAGAAATATGATCTTTGACCAGCATCTGCACTCAGAAACTTGCTGCTGCGGGGAGCTTCAGAAGCTGGTTGGCTTTACTGCCCTCTGTAAGGTAAGTGATGGGTATCACTGAACTATTGAACCTTTGATTCTGTCAACATGTTATGATGGAAATATGCCATTTATTCTTTTATCAATGTAAATGCTTCTTCTTATAGCCAAGCACTAAATGTATTATTATTGTAGACTTTCTCTTTTTGCACAGAAGATACTGACACCAGAGTTGTTCACATTGCCTTAATGTCCTGTGGTGACGCTATTTGTTGCATTTTTTTATTTTATTTGACTTGTATTTTTTAAGCATGTCTCTATTCACTTCCATAGTCTACTGTTTAAGCCTAACTGACAGTAAGCGTAAAGGCTACCTACTGACTCTTGTGGCTTTACCATCAGATGACCTTGAACCAGGGTCAATTGCTCACCACCTCCGCTGAATTGTGCTGTGTGATTTGTTTCTGTAGTGATTTGTTGGATGAAATTGGATCTGCCCAAGAGAATTCCTAGTTCTTTTAATCTTTTTGTTGTTTTAGGGGCAAAATATCTGCTCAGAGGCAACAACTTGTGTTTGACAATTTTTTTTTATTTTTTCCTCAGTTTTTATTTGTAACCCTGCTGTTGAAGAAGTGCAGCCCTATTGGCAGTCATTGCTGGTTAGTGCCAGTTTAAATAAAATGCATGGCAGCAACATTAGGGATAAGGTTAGGTTAAGATATTGATAATTTAGGGGAATATTGTTTTTAGAGATGAAAAAGTGTCATTTAACTTGAGTTTAACCATGGTTCCTAATGGTCTGTTGGGATGCTTTGTGTTTGATTATACGTGTTAAAATGGACATATAAGGCAAAATAAGTAGAACAAGCAGACACATCAGTCATTATACTTTTGGTTACTTTTTCTGAAGAATTAATGGAATTACATCAAAGTGTCGATGGAGCGGCACATGGGTTGGAGTTGCTGACTGTTTTTGGCACATGCATCTGTGGACAGTTGGTTGCAGACTGTGCAGCCTCAATGAGATTCAGAGGGGGCCGTGCTGGTGCCTCAGTCAGAGGGCTTACCCGGGCTTATCTGCAGGCTGTGGAGGATGAGAGGGTGAGAAGGGAAACGAGAGGAATATTTTTGTATAGAAACTTGCCTTTCACAACAAACATATCACATATGCACACACAAAAAAACACTTACACATATTATATAATAGGGACACACATATATGTGCATTCATTTCAAATATAGCGGTCCTCCAATAACACAACTAAGTGTAACTCATAGTGGTCATGTTATGAAAATTTTATTATTTGTGCATCAATAGCATCAACAGAAGCACAAACACACCAAAACAGTCAAGGTAAAGTAGCAGAGATTTGCCTGTCTGGGAGCGTAAAATGCTGCTTTTCTGGAGAATTGATGCACATTGACATTGGGAAATGTGACAGTGGCTTATTCTCACATTGTGACATGTGACAAGCAGTGATGACGCAGATCATCGTTGTATGCCATTGTGTGTGGCACTCTAGACTGCCGTTATCAAGGAGAGGTAATCTTTGAAAGAAAATAATAGACTTCCAGGAAAAAAAAAAAATCTTAGTGTTAGCTGGTTTGTTTAGTTCTGAAGCTGCACTTTCTATGGTAAAATGGGATTGTAGACATGAAACCCTGGATTAGATGAATGTATGTGATGGATTGAGTGTAGTGGCCAAGTGACCCTGCCAGAGGCACTTTAACATTTGTCTCAGAGGTTTGGTGACAAGGTGCTGATGAGACGCTTGATAATATCAAGGTCAACATCCTCTTATCAAGACCAAGTGCAAATGGAACCAATATGTAATCAACATGCTCTGTCCTTTTTTGCACATAATTTCTGGTAAATTACTAGGATAACTTCAGGGACTGCTGTTGATTTTCAATATTCACACAATAGCCCTTACATTTTGGTTTAGAGGGCTACAAAGCTATCTATTAACTAACTAACTAGCTATAACTGTATATAATTTGAAACCTGTAGAGAAATCCTATTTTCCAATTAATTCATTTATTTTAACTTATTAATATCTTTATTTGAAGTATTTTACATTCTTCCGCCTGCTGAAAATAACAAAATAAGGGGAAGTGGGGATGCTCGGCTACATTTTTTATTAGCCTTATGTCTCCAGCAGAGGAGAGAAGCCTCTCTGTTGCATCGTTAGCTAAGAGGAAAGCTCCGGGGAAAGCTATCATTATACAAGTTGCTGAGAGGGCGCCGGGTTTTTGAGGTTAAACGGACTGAGCAGAGTTATTTTCTTGACCTCAGAGTTGGTTTAAGTTGTTTAATGCTGCAGTGTGTGTTGGCCTGTATGTACAGTCTCAGTGTAAAAGCATAGAAAATATTCACAAAAACATGCTTGCAAGTTGTCTTTGGTTAAAATGAAAATGTGAAGAGAAACAGGATAATTTTAGCTAGTGTGTGTACAGAGTACACTGTCCTGTTCCTGCACTGCCTTTACAATTTTAATTTATATGTTTATTTTAGTTTTTATTTCTCTGCATAACAAGAAAATTGGTGTTAAAAGTTTCCTTTCTTGACATTTTGTGAGTTCTTTCTTTGTTTATTAGTCTTACAAAGCCGAGAGAGCCTGTGAAATGTAGAAAACTTAACAATTGCAAATTACAATGTTTACATCATAGATTTAGATTGGTTGTAAGGAAGCATCAGTAGTTTTAAAACCTGGTTTATTACATTGACTCTCAAATTTTAGTTCACTATTCGCTTCTGTAGGTTAAAGTGCGACGTTGAGTGTTGTGTTGGTTGGTAGGGCGGAGCCAAGGGACAGACACCTGCAGAGAGCTGCTGCTTACGATTGCACCTATGAGAGAGTCAGGTAGAAATCTACGCTTCCGAACAAATGAGCACCAGGAGTCACACTTTATTCTGCTCTGATCTGGAATCATCTGACAGAAAGAGGAGAGCTTATAAATAGGACAGACATTTTAAGCTTTGTTTGAAAACCTCTGAAGACGCTTTAAATGTCAAAAATTGACACTGGGCAACTGCCCTAACTTGTAAAGAAATCCAAGTCTAAATTTCCATGTAGGTGTCTGTGAAATACGTCTTTTAATACATCCCTCGTCATGTTACAGTTAAATATGACGGTTTGGTTTATTTGTGATATCATGAGAGATTTTTATTGAGGAATTAAATTCGAAGCAGAGAGAGAAGCAAACCTTTGGTTTGTGTTCAACAGCCTGATTTATTTAACAAAAAACACTGGAAACTATGTGTGTGGGAGGTTTTTCCCGAAATGTTTCAGATTTAAATTTTGTTTCTGCTAGTTCTTTACATTGTTTTCCTTTGTGTTATACTCCTGGGCTGGTAATCACCGTGTATGTACACAGTAATGATAACAGAATTTCTGGCAATTTGTTTAGGTGGCTAATTATATAATTATACAGCTGCTGCTGCACATGTATTGTCCCTGTTTCTATGCAGCATGCTGCTCTCTTGCTTGCTATTTTTGTCTTCCTCTTCAGTCACTCTTGACAGTTGGCCAGCTTCAACTACTGAACAGACTCCACTAAACAACAAAAGTTACGGAAAAAAAAGAGTGACGCAAAACAACGTAAACTCTGGGGATATTTAGTAATCAGGTAATGAGGATGAAGGAAAGAGAGACCAGGATGCCTCTTGGCCCAGTGCTCCTCTTCATGCTGCTGCTCTCTTCCCTCACATCTCTTTAACTCAACATATTTATCAAGCGTTCTTTGTTTCTCTGAGGATGATGGGCGGCGAACCTTTCTGTCTGACATGGCTGGCAATGTCAATGCACAGCAGTAATTGTAAAAAGCCAGAGCCGGAGAAGTGCATATCTCTCTGTGTGTATGAGACGAAAGGAGAGAGGAGAGAGAACGAAAGGGTGGGGAGGTGCAGTGTGAAGCAGGGAGGGGGGGCACGTGGGAGGGAGGGTGAAGGGGAGATAGAGAGAGAGAGAGAGAGAGAGAGAGAGAGAGAGCGACGGATCGGGAGAACAAGCGGCTCGCCTCATTCCGCTTCTTTCTCACCATCCGTTCTGTGAGACCCTATTCCGGAGCAGAGAGAGCTACATAAGAGGCAAATTGGAGAAGGAAAAGGAGAAAAAAAATCTATTGAGGAGGGAGGATATTGGGGGAAATAACACATAACCAGGGCTTACTGGCATCCACTGTCACCTCTTGTAGCTTTGGCAGAGGTGTCTGAAAGTTTCCATCCAGGGGGAATCCTCCCCTTGTTGTGGGGATGAACAGCGGATGCTGAATTTCATTCCTGAAGGCAGGAGGAGAGCTGTAAAGACCAGCTGGATTCACTTGCAGTGGAGCTGGTAGTGCGCACCAAAAGAGATCCTACAGTGCCTCTTTCTCTCCCTCGCTCAGTCTCTCACACACGCATTTTCCAGTCGAATACATAACACTATTTCACTGTGCCAAGGTGGAATATCGGGGAAGCAACCCGAAAGAAATTCTCCTGAACCTGGAAAGTCAAGGGAAAAGGATTATTTACAGAATCAGTGAAGGACATCCTGTTCACAAAAAGTAAGTTCTGATCAAAAAAAGGCTTTGAATTGGGTTCTGATCCTGAGAGACTTGGAGGATTTTGTCCTTTTTCTTTGTGGTGGAGCAGCGTCGAGCTTCGGGCAGCCTGTCTTGTGGACTATAGGTTTCTGGATGGTATTTCAAGGTAAGGACAGCTATGAACTCTTCTACATTAATGGCACCCTACAGTTTTTTGAGAACAGGGCAGATTAGGAGGCTGAGGAGCTCAGCATGAATGATACAGTGATGTAGAAAAGAGAAAAGGAAGATGGAAAAGGTGTGTGAGTCTTAACCCAGACTGTATATTAGCAGTTTTATAAAAAAAGTGTAAAGTTGGGATTAAGGTCTTAATCATACATGAGAAGGCAAATGGCTCACAGAGAATATGGTCGGGTTTTCTGTGGCTATCGGATCATTACTCCCCTCTGCAGAGAAGAATGTATCAATGTGTATCTGCATACTTGTGCATGTGTGTTTGCTGAGAGGGGAGATGCCTGTCTGCAAGGCAATTCATCTCTTTACTTCCTTGCTACATAGCGGTTTTCACCAGGGGAGGCTGCTAGCGGAAAGGGGCATAATTGCGATGGCCGTTTGTCCTCATCTTTGCAACAGCTAGTGTCTTTGAGCGCAGGGAATTACTTTTGTACAGTAGCTGCATTTTATTCACATTGGTGAGTGCTTCTCTGCATCTGAATGTCTGCTCTGTCCCTTTTATCTCTGCTTGCAAAGAACTGATTGTGTCCAGCGTTTCACAATCTCAGACGCCCAACGCTACACCTTTACCTTTCATTTCAATGTATGTATAAGTTTGTCAGTGTGATTCTGGCCCAGCAGTGTATTTCTTTCTTGTCTATTTATCTCTGTTTTTATTGCTTTATCTTTTATTGCTCAAGGGTGAAGTAATGCTCTTTACATGTCTTGCTCTAAGTTTCTTTTAGGATGAAAATGAAGAATGTTTAAGGAGACACTGTTTAGACTATGAGACAGATGGATAAAGCTACACTGTTGTATTTATTTGTATCTTTTGATGGGAGGAAACATGTTGCCCTCTCCTTGATCAATACCAGACATGTGCAAGGCTGCCGCCTTTTGTAAGGCACGGGTTGAAATATTAATGATTGCATGAGCATCCTGTTGGTCCCCTGAAATATTTAAAATAATTGAATAATAAATGGCCTCTCCAAACTGTCAAAGCCCGACTTTGTCCTGGGCAGATGATTATAATCCCACCTACTCATGTAACATGCAAAACAGTGACCATTAAATGTCTTTGCCTCTGGATATAAAATTTTCAAAAGAAGTGTCTCTCCTCTTGCAGAACATCCACTGGGGGGAAGTGGAGCCTGATGGGAAGTTGATGACAGCTGCTGTGTATCAGGCGTTGACTGGCTATAGGTGGCTCAAATCGCCAATTGTTCCCCCTGCATATAAAGCTTGATTGCAAAAAGCTGCTGTGCACAAATGTTGTGTTGAAATCACATTTAGCATTCAAGAAGCGTAGTGTGCAATTGCTTCCTCTTGAAAGGGATGCAAACCTCTCATCTGCACTGCCTGCTGAATTCATTTAATATAATGAGCTACGTCTACAGTATGTATATGACAAATGTGCGTACTAGTATGCACGTATGTGTGTACATACATGTTAAAGAGAGCATGTAAAATTGAAAGGGAGTTTCTGAGTATATCTAGTATCTGCGTGGGTATGTATTTGTCCAGAGCTCTGGCTTTATCCCTTTTGATGTTTTATTGAGTGTTAACCATGGTAGGACTGACGCATTGCCTCTGATATGGAGCAGCGTGGTTAAAGGAAAGCACTAAGACGGACTTTGCTTCCCCTTGTAGTTCTTTTAACTCTGAATTAGCAATGCTGTGTTTGGCTTTTTCAGCCCTTTGGATTTGGTAAATGATTTGGCTCAGGGACACTTTGTGTGCATTGATGCAAGACTGGGTGTGTGTACTAGACATTTGTGTCTATGTGGAGGAGCAAGAGGGGTATATGTGCACTGTGATGATGCATACAGCACGTGTGTGTGCTCAGGTGAGTGTATACAGGCCTGCCTGTGTGTCTCTAATCCCCTTCTGTCTGTCTGAAAGGGAAAATACAGTATGCAGTCTGTTTTCCTCCCATTTCTGATGTTAGCAAAGGCTTTAAAGACAATGCCCTCCATTTTCAGTGATCTTGTGCATCCTCTGAATCACTGTTTGGACTGAACAGAAGGAACAAGCCCTCCTCTACCCCATGATTATTCAGTGCTGTTGACAGCATGTTCACATGGGGCAGAAATCAGAGGAAACAACTTTGATGGCAAAAAAAGCTGCAGTTTTGATTTATTACTCACAGAAACGGAGTTGGAATCAGTATGCATGCACGCCAGCAGGCAGCTGAAATCTGACACACCTGCTTCCAAATATGATAAATCATTTGTAATGGTGTGTGCCTTTTTTTCAGTTTGGTATCAGCAAAAACAAATCTGTCAATTATAAAAGCTGCAATCAGGCCTCTATTTTCGTATCAAGATTTAATACTGCTTACAGTGTGTTGAGGCTTGGAATGCTTGAGTGATGGTTCATTTACATTAATATGAATATTTCAATGAATATCATTTATTCATATAGCTTTTCTAAAGATGCCATGTCTAACCATCAAGTTGGCATTAAGGATGTGGTATACAATAAAGTTTAGGTCAAACATATAGAATTCCCAATGCCTTTTCTGTTATGTTCAATGTGAACTAAAGCAAGATGTTATGTTTGTGAGGCATCAAACCTCTTTTATTGAAGGAAATGACACAGAATAAATAACCACATTTTTTTTCTCATGTGTATAAGCAACATAAAAACTGTTGTACCACATTCCTTCAGAAATACATTTTGAATCCTTAACTTGTCGTTGGAGGACAGATGTACAGAGAGCTCTGTCAAACACAAGGCCTGTACCCAGCAGCAGAACAGCATATTTTTAGCCTGTCCATTAAGGACGTGGAAGAAAAATCAATGATCACAGACTGAAACCCTGGGTTTCAAATTTAAGTTTTTTTCCCTCTCTGACCTTTGGATACAGTTTGGAATATGTACTTTGTAAATGCCAGATTCTCAACTCGGTCTATGAAACAGTCCCATAAATGTTAAAGGAGCAAGGCTCATCATGTTTGTTTATACAGTTACTTTAATTAAATTACACTTAATCTATCAGGTAACTCATGTATTTTTAGATTAGTTTTCATTAGCATCTGGTTGATATTATTCTAAGGAGTACTTTTTTCCCATTTACATCAAACAGCTGCGTGACTGTACCACCACCACACACTTTTAATTTACAGGCTAATACATGTTTAATTGTTGCTGCCACTTAAAAACACATTAACATACTTAAGCTAGCGTTCATGAGCAACACATCTGTATCATTTACATCACCAGCTGGCTGAGACAAACAAAATGCCTTATTTTTAAATGGAGGTCTGGTCAGTTGGAGATCAGGCCATGAATGGATTCGGCTGATCCGTCAGCCCCTTTGAATCCCTGATGAGGCGAAACACAATATGCTCCAACAGCTGGGTCATTTATGGAATATGCTTACTCATCATGGTCTACTGCCGCTAAAAGGAGGGGGAAAGCATTATGTGAGTAGGCTTCACAGAAAAGATAAAATATGTATACATGAAGGTCATTTATTAGTTTAGCAGTCAAAAAAAAAAACAAGGCAACCCTTTTCTAAAAGACATTTGGGGGAAGACCTTTGAAAAAACATGACAATCACTGCACTCTCCAAAATCTTGCCTGAAAAAAATAGAATTTTTAAAATTATTCTTCATGGATTTTATAACAAGGTCATGTGTGATCTACCTTGTAGCCTTTCTTTAATTTGCATTCACTGTATATTTTAGGCAGATAGTTGACAGCATCATGTGAACTGAAATGAAACAGGAAGCAAAGCAACAGTTTTTTTAATGCACAGAAGAAAAAGAAGGTAGCAAAAGAGATAACGAAAAGGAAGACAAAGGATCTCTGTCTGGTCTCTTTTGAAGATGTGATGTGCTAAATGACTGCTGGTGGCAGTGTAGCCCTTCTGGGATACAGTAACCAGGAAGTGGCTGTCTGTGGGCATGAGGACTGATCCACCAACAGCTTCCATTGACAGTGACCTTGCTGTCTGTGTCACTTTGCAGCGTGACCTTCCTGGACAAACTGCCGAGGGCGATAAGTGTCGTACCACCTTTGGAGAAGTTTCTTTCCGCGTTTGTCGACAAGGAGCATTAGTAAAGGTCAAGGGTGAGGTGGCCGACTAAGAAAAGGGGGCAGGGGATGTTGCACCATGTGGCAGTTAAGATAGAGCAAGAGGGAAAAAAAGGGTGAAAAAAAGGTCTGTTGGGTTTGTGCCCTGAAAAAGCAAAAAAGATCAAATGTCCTTTAGCAGAGTCCACAGCTTCATTAACAGATCCTCCATAATAATGTTGAAATGAACACCTGCTTTCCTCAGCACATCTTTTTAAACATCTTTAGTATATATATTTAAGCGCATAGTGCAGAGTACATGCATACAAACTGCAAACAAAAATGTATGTTCCTTGATTAATCCAGACAACAAGCTGAGCAGTTTAACATCAAAATAAATCACAGGATAAATCTGAGATATGATGACTTTTAACCCTTTAATCAACATTTTTCTTTATGACTAAAGATAAAAAAAAAAAAACCTTATTACTAAAAGGGACATAAACAGAGAAAAAAGGTCTGATTCATAGGCAGTTTTCTCTCAGGTCACTTGTGGTTATTAAATTCTGTATCTAGAAAGAATCAAAAGGGTGAATTACCTGAGTCACAAAATGCCTCTGGGAAAAAAACCCAAAAGTTATTTGAAAGCATCTGATTTTTTCTGAGTTCTTTCATATTTCAACATTAGATATTAGAGGTTTAAAGAGAACAAAATGTAAGAAAAAAATATATTTCCAAAATAAGAATTTCTGATGAACAAAAACCACCTCTTACTTAGTATGTGATATTGTCATATGAATGCCTGATTTTGCCTACATAGCTTATCACCACCAGTATGTCTGTATATTGGTGTTGATAACAATATACTGGATTTAAGTCTATATCCAGTTTTTTCTTGCCTCTTGTCTAAGCAGAGCAATGCAGAAAGTACAAATAGAGGCGTGTGCTGTTACATCCTCGGCCATGATGTAACGCAAAGTCCTTGTGCTATGCATATTTTCTTATGCTCAGTAACTTACTCACTATTTATCGACTAAAGAATAAGTCGTTTGTGCCCCAAAAATGCAAACACAACAGCCAAACCACTTAAGTACCATAACTGACCAGTCCTGTTTTTTTAAAACCAATTAAGGATCATTAAATATTCACACTGTAGAATAACCTGTCTATATCCTAATAGCAAGGTACGATTGATGCTAGTTCTTTTTTAATGAGGCCAATGTTGGAGCCATCCATTTTGTTTTTTTTGCCTCGATCAGCCACTTCAGGATGTCCTTACAGCGACTTTGCCACCTTCGTCCTTCCCCTGCACCCCTTAGTTTTGAGCAGTGAAACAAGGTATTCAGAGTATTGACCGCTTGTCTCTTTAGATGATAACAGAAACGCCGCATCTCCTGAATCAAGGTGAGTGACTACTTACATATTCTGCTCTTTTTTGTCTGCATTGTTTTGTTAAGCTTTATCTTCAGTCCCATGAAATGATGGGTATAAACAAGGCAAATCAAGGGCTGAATTTCAGGGTTGGAGAGACAATTTATGCAGCATATTCACTTTTGTAAACCATGTAAAATTCAGTCAATCCAAGATTAATACCGAAGCATAAATATGTGAATAGATTTGACGAGACCCACTTATGTGTTGCTAAGCAAAAACAAAATCTTCAATCTTACAAAAATTATTATTAAACAGACAGATGCTTAAAATGTATCCTTGAGTTGTGACTGTACTGGCTGCCACTCAGATAGATTAAGTTGTTATTGGGCTACTTTCTTTACAGATCCGCCCAGATGCAATGCTAACTAACAGAAAAAATTAATATGTTGTTTTTACTTTATAATTGTGATTAACAGTGGTTTGAGAGAAAAGGGGATTAACTCAAAGTACTTTTACCTCCAGACTGTACTCAGCTGAAGTATTTCGGTGCATTCGTGTGTTGTTACATTCAGCTGTGTTTTACTGTTAAACGCTTAATGTTGCTCATAACAGAGACTCTCATCCTGCTGTGTGTTAGCTTCGTTAGTCAAACACATCGCAGGGCTCTGCTGCGCACAGACACAACACCGGCTGCTAACAGTTAACAGGTATAATGACTGTCTCTCCTTTTGCCTCGGCCTGATTTCAACATGAATTTGCTGCTCACAATGTAGCATTAACAGGAAAAACACAGACTGCAGTGCATCCTTAAGAAACTTCCTCAGCAGTTTAGTAAAGGGTCTTGTTGTATCTTGCTATTGCATGTTCGAGCCAAATTAATTTTTGACTCTTGATAGATGACAACTTTTCCGGCCAAGCATATTTTTTGCAGGCCAAAATGTTTGCATATTGTGAATGACTCCAATATTTAATTACAGAACAAAATGCTGCAGCAAAACAAGTCGAAAATTATTCCAGAGGTACTTAGGGACATGTAAATCTGCATATGTCGAATAAATGATATATTTTTCCTATTTCAACATCTAATTATACTGTACTGAAAAAACAGAGTAAAGATAAATGCAGGCCTATGTATTTCGACAAAGGCAAATGAGAAAAAATAGAGAAGTTTTTGTTTAAATCAACCTTGGTGGCTATTGAAGTATACTGTAGATTTGAGTTTACAAGTTGCACTTGAACAGACCTTGAAGCTGTCCCTGTCGATGCCCACGCTCTCTGCTGTACAATGCAATGTAGATTTCAGAGTTTAATAGGTTCATCTAAATGCGCCATGGAGCTGTCCTTGTGTGTGTGAAACTCTGACACAGACAGCCAGCAGAGGACAGAATCATCCCGTCTGCCAATGACACCAAAACTCGTAGTTTTCAAATATATGACTATTTTGGGACAAACATGCAAGTAAAGTGGACAAACTTTATGAAATAAAATCAACTTGCCAAATGTAAAATCTATTGGCATCATTGTTTCTTGGCTGAGTTTAATTACTGCATCCTTTTAGACAAAACAGAAACATTTCAGCATCTTTATGTTTTTCATAATGATAGGTCTCAAGTTTTGGTAGTTATTACAGTGTGAGAAATCGCTCTGTTGGAGTCAGTGCTTCGCTGGGTCTGTCATTTCCTAAACAGAAGTTATACTTTTATATATATACATGCAAAAAAATAAATCCTTTTCATGCTGGGGGAAGATTTTTGTTGGACCCAAACATATTTTCCGTTGTTCCACAGACGACTGGCTCGTCTTGAGCCCTGGTTGTTACATTTGCTACAGTATCCCCACTAATGCTTCACAGATAGAACTTGATATGTCAGAGTGTAGTCTCTTCCTTTCAACAACAGTGGAAATGTCAGTACATGGATACTTCCTCTGCCTCTGAGGGCACCATAGACTCTCCAGCAGCATTTGTGTCTCTTACATTGGACAAGGTTCCATAACCCTGCTTCTGCCAGACTATGAAAGGCTCTCAGCAGGACACTGGCCCTGCATTTGTTAGTGCAGGTCACTGATCCTGGCCTCCTTTGGGCTTAAAGCTGGTGTAGGCTATGGTACAGCTTGGATGTTTGTTAGTTGCTTATGCTATAATGAGTCTGTTGGGAAGAGTAACAACGCCTACACACCTTAAAGCCCAACTCAGAGCAGAAGACTCGTCGTTTTGGGAATAAGAAGTGCTTGTCTCCACTGATGTTGAAGGTTCACACCATGTTGCACTACATCTTTTGGAAGAGTTTTCATTTCCTGGTGGGAAAAGATTCCTTGTAGAAAGGTACGTGTTTTGGAGTGCAGTTTTTACAGAAGGAAACAAGAGATAAAGGACACTGGAGAAAAGAGAGAGAAACCAAAAAGGGTCCAACACATGCAGAAATTAATCATTTCTAAAATTGCCGGTCCTGCCTTTTATTTGGTTTCAGGGCCTTAATGTCAATCTTAACTTTTCTACTGGTGTACAAGAAGAAAGGCAAGATGACAAAAGATTAATTTCTGCACAGGCACAAAAGTCCCTATTATACCTGCACCGTTCTATTAAGATAGTGACAGCTGGCTGCTACCCAGTTAAGTGCAACCAACCCAATTTCATAGAGGCATTGCTCCTGAACTCGCCTCTACTGCAGTCACCTCCCACTCTATTTCAGGCTTTTTGCATAAACTGCCAATAAAAGGGGAGGAGGGGCTGTGATTCAGTGATGCCCTTTTAATTTATTGCATGCTTTTTTCTTATATTCGTATAATCTCCGATAGCTGTCAGTTGGGCGAGAGCCTCATTAGAACCTTTGTCATGCCGTTGCTCCTGGGCGAGGGAACATACTGAGTAGATAAGAACTCTTTCTCCTCTCAGAGCTTTTTTTTCTTCCCCCTCTCTCTTTATCGCTCCAGCTCTCCTCTCTTCTCTTCCCAGCCTGCACAGTGTGTTACCAGAGGTTTGACTGTCAAGTGGAAGCTCGAGACATTTTGAAGTCTTTCAGGGAAGCGATGGAGGTTCTGAAGGCAGCACGTAATCTTCTGCCTGCTGCGGTCTCACTCGTGTTTCGCCTTTTGGTTACAGAAGGATGTTGTTGGATGATTCAGTTGTTTGTCTGCAGCAAATATGGGCTATTGTGAGTGTTCCAGACTATGGTTTGCAGGTTTATGCATAAATATCGGGTAGATGGGAAGGAGAAAAAAAAAG
Organism: Acanthurus leucopareius; assembly: GCA_029814765.1. Lineage (NCBI taxonomy): Eukaryota > Metazoa > Chordata > Actinopteri > Acanthuriformes > Acanthuridae > Acanthurus > Acanthurus leucopareius. The sequence continues at coordinate 20,252,998 of JAQMCX010000058.1, read as the reverse complement.
TTTGGATTCAGAGAGTAAAAAACAAACAAAAAAAAGGTATTTGGTTGTAAATGACTAATGCAGGAAAAACTGTTACATCATTGTTTCACTTCACTGGTAATTGCATGGGCTATGACATGGTTCAGTGTAATATGTTAATAACACTGACTAATAATGTTGGTAGGTGGTGGCTTACTTTAGATTAGTCAATATTCTTACTACTTTATCACATTTCTCACTGTAAACCCCGCCAGAAGAAGCTGGTGGTTAATTATTTATTACATTTTTAAGAATTTTATACATGATTTTAACATGGTTTTATTACTTTTTTCCAATTTATATTAGGACTGTTGTCAATATATCCTTAGTTTCTATGAGATTTAAAATGCTGAGTCCACTAAGTCTTAACCATCCAAGAGTTGTGAAATGAGAGATGAGCAAATTGCTCATTATCACATATATTTGTGATTTGTAATTATCATATGACATTTTCCATGAAAACACTGCCTGCCCACCATGGGCTTTGTTTACATAGTGATTCATCAGAATTACGACTTCACTCTGATATTTGTTTTTCCTATTAACATTACATAAGTGAGTCTGTATGTCACTGCAACAACAGTAATTTGTTTGTAAAGATTTTTCTTTTTAATTTGTCTTATATGGTTATACAGATGATAGATTTTGCTGACAATATTATACTGCAGCTTTTTATTTAAATTCGTGACATTGAGTTTAAGAAGACTTAACAGTATCAAAACACTGTGATAATATACCATTAAAGCTGCAACATCATCAAAAAAATCATCAAAAAGATGATGGCTATGTGCTTTTCTAATCCGTAAAAACCTAATACTGGCATGGTTAGTGAATCTATTTCACTGTGTATTTTGTGTTTTTAAATTATATGCATCAACTCACAAAATTGTAAGCCCAGTGCATAAAGATCACTGAAAAGGTACATGAAGGCTGGATCACAAATGGGCCTGTATATGTTCAAATATGCCAGGAAATAAATAATATCACATGCTTATTTTGAATAATGGCATCACAACAACCAGCTCTCCACTGCCATCCTCACAGTGTGGGCAATGCATGGCACTGATTAAATGTAAAGCAGAAGTATTCAGACATATTCAACACATGTTGTGTGAATTCAGCTCGCCCGCCACATTAGATATCGCAGGGACTCTGTTCTCCACTCTTGTTTGATGAGCTGGGAATTAAACCTCCAAATTTAAACACTGACCTTTACTTCCAAGTATACAAGCGCCACTGCTATTGTCAACATGTGTAATTCCCAGCCTCGGTCGCCAGCATGCTCACTGTGAATTATAAATCAATGAGCATGTATTAGAGTGAAATCCTGCAGCTCTTGGGGCTTTGCTTGAGATGGAAGAATGAATATATGGGAAACAGGCACCTCAGGGAATGCAAGGCTGTCCAACTCTTGGTCTGCTGGTCACAGCCTGGAGCTCATCTATACAGATGCACAGAGACAAGGGGGCTCATATAGGACCGACTCTGAAGTGTGCGTTTCTTTTTGTGTCTGTATCTGTGGGAGTTTGATTTGATTTGCTTCGGGGAGTTTCAGGAATAGTTACAGTCTATAAACTGAACAAAGGAAAGACGCTGTGTTTCATGAGACACAAAGATGAGCTGAAAATCCACATGATTTTATGTCAATTCTTGTAATAGTAGTGATTCTAGCAACAACTAATCTGTAAAAACATTCACATTTACTTTTGAAAACTATAACTTTCCTCTGAAAATCATGTGGTTATGGTCTGGTGGCAGCAACAGGAGGACCTGCCGTGATTAAACAGACACTGTAAAGTTCACCAACCACAGAAACTCAGCTTTTATCTGCAAAAAAAGAGAAAAATCGTTGTACTGGAAATGGGCCTACCGCTTGATCAAAGAGTGATCTATGTGATGTGCAATGCAAATACTATGCAGAAATGGCTGCTTGGTAACAAAAGTTTCCAACCCTGCCAAGAGAAGGGAAAAAGGCTGTCTAACACCGAGTTTTGGCTTTGATCGACTGTTTAATCAGTGAGTGTGAGAAATGTTTGTAGAAAAGCTCTCTGTTGTGGATGTTGCCCATCCTTTTTGTTTCTCAGTAGTTCATGATCCATAATGTGTTTGAGCCTGTGAGCCTTTAGTAGAACAGAGGAGAGTCGCACAGGAGTTACAGCAAATAAGGCAACAGTCAGTTAACTTGGTTTTGTGTAAGAAAACCAAGCAAGAAAGAAATCCAGCTTGTTTCTGGCTTGTACAGATTGCTGATCAGATGGCATTTCAATTGTTGGTGATGATAATCAGCTGTTTTTTTCTGGTGACTATATTGAATCACATTTAACTAACTAAGTATCTGATCTAAGCTGGTACAGAAAGAATCTCTCGGCAAGTGACAAGTGAATTTTAAATCCTTAATCATAATCGGGTTTATGCCCCTTTTCTATTGATCTGACACCTTGTTTTTCTGCCCTTCGCATTGCTGCTTATCAAAACTTTGGTCCTCAAACCCTGAGTGGAGTTAACGTTATATATAACCTGTATACTGTTGCATTAGAAATCATGTCAAATTGAGCATGATGCTGTGATTTTTTTTCTCGTTGGGTTCTTTCAATAACACTGACTACTATTGCAAGTTTTTTCTATTTTTTTATTGAGACTCTCTTGACTGTATTAGCTATTGACTAACACAGGGTTAACCATAATGTTTCCACCCGAGCACACTTCCTTCAGTGACCCCTGAACTCTGAGGCATTAAGACTTAGAACGTCATACATTATTACACAACAGAACTGTTGCATCATGAACATCAAGTCGCTCTATGTTGTCAATTCACCACCATGCTGTGACACGACACCCTGCACCTCCTCCTGTCATCCACTAATAACCTGATTGCTTATCAACCATCTTAAGTGACCACAATTAAACGATATAAAAACAGAAACAGATCACCCAACTCTGCTTTTTTTTAATCTTTGAAAAACTCTCCACAGCAAACAGATTTAAACTTTTAGCTGTGATGGAGCACTGGATTTATCAGTACAGCTGCTTTATTTCAAACCATTTTCTCTGTATAAACCTGTGGGTGTAACCTTTTGGATGTATAGAAGAGAACAGAAAATTCATGAAAATTAGACTCTGACCCATCCAGTCAGTTTGTGTGGAGATAATACAAAAAAAGGATAAAATTATGCTGCTGTGCCTCGTGGGTAAATGCGCACAGTGTCTCTGGATGAGGAGATGCAGTTATTGTTTCTGCTGCAAGGGTATCGCTTCAGGTTTTTAATAAATTTAATTTTGGAAAGTGCAGCTTAGTTTATCAGGGTGATTTATTCAAGCACACTGAAAGCAGAGTTAGTTTTAAATTTTTCATTAACAGTATTATTAATTGGCTGATATTAATACCAAAATAGGCAATATATCATGATTTACAGGGAAAAAAACATGATTTTCCCAGTAAAATCAGACATTCAGAATCCCCGTCTTGCCAAAGTAGAATATTTCTTTGTTTTAAAACCCTTTTTTTGACACCACTGTGACTATTCGACTGTGGGATTGGAAGCCACATCAGGCTCAGTAGATTGAATTGTCAAATAGTCGACTATTCAGTGTCTCCTCTGATGTATAATATTGAAAAAATGCTAATTACTTGGAAAGAAAGTAATGAAAATGTGATTTTTCTTTCAGCAACACAACAGTACATTTTCAGTGATTCACTGTTTCATTAGTTTGCAATACACTGTGTCAAAAAATGGTGAAGTGACTTATTAAAGACATATGTGTGCCCCAAAGGCATCCAGCCGACTCCCACACAAACACATCACATACATGCATGTGCACAAACACAAACACTCATTCAAAGAAATTTGAATAATTTAGATGCTGTGAACATGTTAAGACGCATTCTTTCTCAAAGCACCCACCAGAAAGTAATGGGATTATCATACATGACTGCACCGGCAAGCCTGTTCGACATGTTTATAATACTTAAGTGAAAGACTGCGCTTAGTTTCTCTCAGCTAATTAGCAACTTAATTACCTGAGACACTGAAAATACTAAAACAAAATCACTGCTTTTATTTAATTTTTTTTTTTTATCTTTTGCAATTAATAAGGGTACACGGTGAAATCACAACCACATAAACATTCCACATGAGGTAAACTAAGAGGCAGATTGCACAGTTGATGATCACACAGTTACTTATTTGCCCTGCAGGAAGAAAAGAAATTACTTTAACAGCTGACTGCAGGGGTTTGTGATTGGCTTATCAAGGTTTCAGAGGTTGTTAAGAGCACTTCCTGTTCCCATAGTAATGATGACATGGCACCTTGTGTACAGTGAGGTTGAGGAGCACATTGTCTTGGCAATTACCGTTCTGAGATGAAAGCCTTCTTCCACGCTGTTTTGTGGCCGTTGCCTTTGGTCCACATGGTTGCCCATCTACTCAGCAGCCCTGGTTTCCTCTCTTCCGGTGCATCACCCATCTAATCCCATTACTGTTTGTGACTCACTACTTTCAACTGTCGGGAGGAAAAAAAAAAAGTGCATAAATAATGTATTCCTTGGGTGTATCCACCCCCGGATCAATGGCAATACAAAGACCATCTACAAAGACGGTTGGCTCAAGGCCATATTTGATCACTTCCACTGCGCACGATCACTGCTCCCTTTTTTGTCAGCCCGCCGAGACTCAATTATTTCCAAGTGTTTGTAAGCTATTGTTGAAAGAACACGAAGTGAATATTTAAAGTTGGTGAGGGGAAGAAAAATCTTTGATGAGACATGAAAACAGCAGATGGATGGTAATCGTGAACTGTTAAACAGAGAAAGGGGAGGAGAAAGAGAACGAGGAGAAAAGGAAAAATTATGTGATGTGGCATCCTGGTCCTCATAGGGATAACAGGGAAAGACTTGTATGGAGGGCAGTGGGCTAGTCTCTGCTGTGTTGAGATACGCTACGACAGAAAAGAAGGACAAATTCAAAAGCTCTTAATTGTTTGAGAGCAGCTAATAATGCAGGTCAAAGCAGTTAACCGATCAGTAAGAACTGGAGTGCAACCCAAGTTGGAATCTCCTTCCCAGAGAGGATAAAAACAGTGTTTGGTGAGCTCATCTTTAATACTGAAAGAATTGCTCATTTTCATTTTTGGTAGCTATGTGACCTCTTGAAGAAAATGAAGACATAATCCTCTAAATGGTTAACCAAACAGATAATGTCTTGAATGAATACACTAATATTTTGGATTGGAGTCTTTGTGCTCAAAACAAGTGACAGCAAAGTTTCCATAGAAGAAAAGATTTATTTTTTCTCTCGTGTCTCTTGCTGGATTTGTGCCTCCGTAACCCAGATGGCTGGGCTCATAGCCCAAGATTTTCACCACGAAAAACACGACAACAACAACAAAAACAGCAAGTTTTCAGACTTCATTTTAAATATCCTACAGTGCAAAACCTACACTCCCTCAGTAAGAATTGATGGTGCACCTGATTAGCACCGTACCACCACTCCAGCTGTGCCGATCATGAAGACTAATGCTAAAAGGAAAGCGCCAAAATCAGATCAAAGGTCTGCACTCTGTGGGCATCAAACAGTGGACAGAAGTCATGCTTCATCACACGTAGCACCTATTCAGTTACTTAGATGTCATGCCACTTTAAGTGACTGTGTCTGCTTAAGGAGACCTCGTTTGATGTGCAGTTTAACTGGGTGAGCAGATCTTAGTTTCATCAGTGTGATTTAAATTCCTGACAATATTCAAGGGAAAACTGCAAAGCTAATCAGAAAAAACTGTTGAATGTGACTCAGCAATAAATAGATTAGAGTTCTTTTTACGGTGGCAAACAAAAAAGACTTCACCTGCTACCTATCTTGTGCTGACGATGAGAAATATCTGTTATTTAACCAAATGAAAGTGCAGTGATCTTAGTATATGGAATAAGATGGGGATAAAAGCACTTGGGCCATGGACACTGGAAATTTTAAACAGGATGAGAATTTGGAAAAGACTTTTGCTCCACTTTCATTTCCTTTTGCCATTAAAAGATGCCATTTTTGTTTCTACTGTCCTTTTTACTGGGATCTTTGTTTACTTTGTTTAGTAAGATGAACAGATACTGATTTTTGGAAATATGGATAATATGCAAAGACATGTTAAACATTTAATTCAGCTGTTAACTAAGTGAAAGCTGGAACATGAGAAATTAAACCTGTTATCAGGACAAAGTTATGATGTGTAGCATGTCTTTTCAAACATCTAACATGTTTGAAAGACAAAAAAAGACTGCATTTATGTCGTGCTTTTCTAGGCTGCGACTACCCGAAGTGCTTCACAACACAAGCCAGGATTCACTCATTCACTCACTAATGGCAGATGGCTTCTCTACAAACTGCCAACCTGCTCAACCGGGACTCTCACACACATTTACAGACCGATGGAACAGCCATGGGGAGTCATTTAGGGTTTAGTGTCTTAGCTAAGGATACATCCTTGTCTAGACTTGAGGAGTCGGAGATAGGACCATGAGAAACAATGAGAAACACCCAAAATCACATTATAAATCCATTTTCTTCATTTGATAACTCATGTAAAAGAGATTTGGAGAAAATTGAATATAAACTGTGGTCTGTTTATTCACAGAAATAAAAAATAAGAAAAAATAAGATGTGATTGAAGGTAAAATGAAGCAGCAGCTACTTCGAGGGGTTGTATGACAAAGTAAAATTACCATGTGATGATTTGTCATTTCAGTGTTACAATGTTTTTCCTGCAGCTGAAGTAACGGCTACCAGGTTTTAAAAAATACATTTTTATCACTTTGGTTTGTTATCCACTCTGCTTACACCTCACCATCAACCGCCGACCAAACAATCAGTATTTTATTGAAATGTGGCACAGATTGTGAGCTGATAAGCGCGAGGCTGGCTCCTATCATCGAGGATTTGATTAGAAAAGCCTGTGACGTTGGCAGGAGCGTCTCCTCCTGTCACTACTGTCTGATTAAGAGGAGTTAACACGTTGGTAATGGAGTCAACCTTTCAGCATGTTGAATTGGCTTTGTGCCATGTGATCTGCGCTCACCACCAAGAATAAGAGGGGGTCAAAATCTTTTAATGCTCCTAAAATGGAAAATGTGGATTAAATGTTATTAGGAGGTGATGAATTGATTCACCATCTGGTACAAGCAAATGAAAAAAATGCCATCGACAGCGTGCGTGAGGAAAGCAGATAAGGTTTCAGAGGGAGCCAAGGCTGTGAAATATGTCATTTTTTCCACATTTAAAGCCTCTGTTGAGGTGTTTTGAATACAGCTTTGGCTGACGTCACATTTTGAGACATCATCTGACTTTAAATAATTGATAAATCTCATTCATCTTTCTTTAATGAATATAAATTGTTAGTTTTTGTCCTTATAAATGCATGCAGGCAGCAGGCTAATCCAAAAAGGCAAAATAATGATAAAATAACAAAGGTGCCCTAAGGCTTGTATGCACGGGTAGACAACAACAAAAAAAGAGCTGGAATAAAATAAATCAAAACATTAAAAGTGAAGTGTTTGAATGTTTTTTACCCTAAAAAACAACAATGCAGAAATACTGCAGGTATAAATAAAACTGCGGGTTAAAACAGAAACATTTATTTATTTGACGCGGCATTCGGATGTTTGTGTAGAATTTGGATTTGGATGTAATGAATGAGGCTACAAAGCTTTAAGCTTTTCAGTACAACCCTGTTTGAGCCCTGCTGACACACGTGTAAAAGGGGTTTTGCTTTCCTGATCAGCATAATAATAAAAAAAATAAATAAATAAAAAAAACAGTATGTTGTTCTGGCTGGTTCAGTTTACTTCACTGAACATGTGGTGCTTCACAAGCTTACTTGTCTGCTTATTTTTTTTTTCTTTGTTGACACTGAGCTCAGGTAACCTTGCATGCACCAGTTTGACAAGAGAGGGGGAAAGAACTTTCATTAGATTTTTAAGTAGGTCACTGTCTCTTCAGGAGCAAGATACAGTAGATTATATGCCTGCTTGCATGAACTACACCTGGGAGACGGGGCTTGGCCTTGGAAGTGGAACACAAGCTTTGCCTTTTATTATATTTAATACATTAATCTAGGCCAGTGTTACCCTACCTGCTTCAGCTATTGCATCCCTCTGCTGCTGGTTGTTGCCATGGGCACAAAACTGAGAAACACTTAAAAGTTAAAGTTTAGTTTTACATGGAACTTCTATAACAATTAACCGTTGTCTCAGTGTTTGTGTTTGCAGTCCAGGCTGTGTAACATTCTGTTTAAAAAATTGAGACAGAATGTTGTTCTTATAACATGTGGACTAAAAAAATCATTACAGATAAGTGGCAGCAGTTGGTATTGATTTTTTTCTTTCTTTTTTCAAATTAAAGGATTCATACTGCAATATTGTTAAGATGTCTCGGTACATGTTTTTCTGGTAATTGCCATGCTTTTGTGCAGATGGTTGTGAATATATGGTAGCATCTACCCCCTTCTGCAGTCTGCAGTGTGCAAATTTGGTTTGGGGAGCTTATGCCCACCCCCAGCCCTCCTTCATCTGTACTGTGTGTTGCATTTTGTTCCAGCTGACTGCATGACTTAAAGCCATGTCTCCTCTCTCTTTTTTTTTTTAGTTTTTGCAGTGATAAGATTTTGCAGTTAAGGTTTCCTGTCTCATTGGCATTTATGACATTGTTGAAGCTACTGCAGAACAAAGACATTTTAAATCTCTCTCTCTCTCTCTCTCTCTCTCTCTCTCTCTCTCTCTCTCTCTCTCTCTCTCTCTCTCTCTCTCTCTCTCT
>JAQMCX010000058.1:20209648-20237758 GCA_029814765.1 Acanthurus leucopareius | reverse complement strand
AAAGGAAGTTTTTCCTCGCCACTGTCGCCAAGTGCTTGCTCATGTGGGAATTGCTTTCAATTGTTGGGTTCCTACAAATCTTAAATATAAATGCATTTACAGAGTGTGGCCTTGACCTGCTCTACATGTAAAGTGTCTTGAGAAAACTTTGTTGTGATTTGACGCTATATAAATAAAATTGAATCGAATTGAATTGAATTGAATAGATTCACTGTCCCTCGGGCCGCTAATGTTATAGCTTTGTGAACCGTCTTTGTATGGATCGAGCAAGCTGCTGTGTGCTAATCAAAGTAACACAACAACACCAAGCAAATTATTTCCTGCAGTGTGTGCATTTCTGTTTTTGAATGTAACTAAATCATTATTTTAAATTCATATCTATCAAGCACATCTACAAACAAACATAACAGGATCTTGCAACAAAATAACGCTTACACTCGCTGAGTTAGCGCTGCAGAATAAACACACTAAAAGTATCATTAATAACAGCTACCAACATCTATGTTTGCAGTCAGTGCTATTATCTAACCCTCTGGTTCTAGAAATTCTCAGCCCACTGTAGCGCTTCAGCTCAGCTTTAGCTAACAACTCTTATTTAATGAAATGTCATGCAATTTAACCTCTGAAGGGTAAAAAAAATATCCACATCTTAATACAGTTTACATCTCAATCAACAGTTCTATAAATATGGACATAGTGAAGATGTTTTTTACTAAAAAATATGCATCGGATTACGACTATGAAAGGAGGAACTGTGAATGTCCTTGAGAAGCACATGTCACTACATGGGCCAATATACTAAGTCACCACTTCATCGTCACAGAGAAGTGTTAATCAGGCCGGAAGAAAAGGCAGGATGCTGAGCAGGGGTGGTGGCATGGCAAAGGTGACAGAAGGCTTTCTGTCTCCGACAAGGCCTCCTCGTAATCTCTTGGCAGTTATCGGGCAGCTTGGCCGTGGGCATAGTATAGCTCCAGGCTACTTCTCTGTACTCCTGCAGTTTTGCATTCCATAAATAACAAGGGGCAGACGGAGGCAAAGACAATGAGCAAGTGAGGACAATGTGGCAAGGAGGCTGAGAGCCTGAATAAGAAAAAGACAGTTGGTTGTCCTGAAGACAAAAAGAGCCAAACGGTGATTTGTTGTTGAGAACAGAAGCAGATTGGGAATGAATAGTAGCATGACATTGGGAGAACAAAAAAAGAAAACACTGCAGTAGAGAGATAAGGCACCCTGTATAAAGGTATGGGGAAAATAAGACAAGATGCTCTTTCTCACCCTGAAAAATGGTTTAAGCAAATTCACTCGCATAAGTCTCCCCTGTTTATGCAGTTACTGTGCAGGGAATGACTGAAAATACTGAGAAGTAGCAATATTTCTGAGTAGTAAACAATGCATCGCATTAAATGATAAAGAACATTAATTAACAAGTTCAAATGACAAAGTGGCCCAGAATAGCAGTCAAATAATGTTCATGTGTATAGAAAATGCACTTTTAATCAGTAATATACTGTGTATGAGTTGTGTATTTGAGTTTTTATTCTGTTGAATTCACCACTGCAGTGTCTCCTCAGGTAGAATTGTTATGTATATAAAGGGGATACTGTCCCACCAGTACAGTGTGTTTAACTAACATGCACTCAGTGCTGTAGGCCATTGGAGTGTGCTGATGTTTAGCTTCTTCTATGTTCTGTTGACATTTAAATTATAAATGAGTATGCTGGTAAAGTAAACCAAACAAACTCCGGTGCAGCCGTAGATGAGGGCAAATAGATTTGCACATTTTAAAAGTGATGAAAGAGCTACTTCTTTGCATGTACAGTATATGCATTCTAAGTGACTCCTGACCTGCTAGCCGGCTTATGTTCATAATTATTTCATACTATGGTCATATGGTGGAGCTCTGTGGGGCTTTCATGATCAAACACTTCATATACTACTTTCTCAACATCAAGAACCAAATCTCTGGATCGACCACAGGCTTTATGTGAATTATCTAAATAATAGTCTCTCTGAGGGAGGAGCACTCGAGGAACCATATAGAGAGGGGAAGCTGCAGAGTTGCCATGTGGAATGAACCCTTTTGGATGACATGTTTTATTCATTCAAATATGTACACAGGGAGCATTAAGAGCATACATGCATAGCACTGCTACCTCTACTCAGCCAACAGAAGGACATTGCTAGTTTTGTTTGGGTCAGTGAACAAATGAACTGAGCATGATAGCTAATGCAGGCATACTGTGCACATGTGACATTGTTTGCTGTGAATTCAGCCATGGTAGCAGATGGATAAAACGCAACTCAAAAACTTTTCGATGCAATGTTTTTACTTTGATCTAAAGTGTCATGGTGTGACTTTTTCTGTTGCCAATCCCATTTTACAAAGGAACTTAGAACTGCTTTTCCTTAACAGTTGTGTTTTGTAATTCATCATAATCACTGGATTAACTGCTACAAAAACAGTAATATCAAAACAAATGTTATGTCGTCGACTCTGCAGTAGATCTAGATTAGTAATGTGCTTAATCTCTCAAGTTATGCTGCTCAGCAAGGATGTGCAAAGACAATATTCTGTAGAGCAGTGACAATTAAAATGTCTCAAAGGTTTATCTATAAGGTTGGAAAGGATGGATCTCTGTGCAGCAATATCAAACTTTTACTAAAGGCACATTTGCTATAAACATCTTGATGATAAGAGTTTGAAAAAAAGATATATAATCAGATTATAATCAGATATTAAATTCTGCAGTATGTCGTAAAAGTCTTGAGTAGCTGAGAACTTGCAACAACATTGACAGTGAAATGGACCCTGAAAAGGAGCCTGACTCCAAAAGCTGCAGCACAGTGGCAGCCGAAACACCCAGCACCCCATGTTATTAGCCTCAGCAGCCAACTGTGTGCCTGATTTGAATTTTTTGTCCAAATCATCAAGCATTTCCATTTCCTGCAGCTGCGGTGGTTTGGTCTTTGTGCTTACTGACCAGTTTTTTGGCTACAGAATCATAAAAGCAATGGATTCATTGCCCCAGGAGGGACGGATGAGGAAAAAATTTTGCTCCATGTAGCCCTGCACCTGTAGAAAATCCACCATTCCAGCTCAGGAGCTTGGGCCTTTTTCCAGGATGCTTCAGCACACTGCCAGATGTTTGAAAGAGATGTACAGATGAAGGCAGGTTGCCTCAGAGGGCTGCTGTTGACAAATCAGAGAAAGGCCCAGCAGTAAGCAAATCATGGCGGCTGCTCAAGGCCCTCTGAGTGCTTTTTTCTGAGACATTTTCAGTGAGAGAATGCTGAACTGCAGGGTGGGGCATGATGGGCATGCACAAGCTTCTTCCTGCGGTAACTCCATTTTCAGAGACAGTAACAGCTAAGTTTGCAATTGGCAAGACTGCCCTGTAGATAGGTAGCGGTTATGCTTCCTGTTATAGGCAGCAAAACACATTTGTGTAGCAGCGTCATTATTTGCTGGCTACTCAAAAGCAAATTTTCACTGTGCACAGGCCTGTATGCCATGCAGGAAGGGTACTACCTTTATAGCCCAGTAAACAGTCTTTGCTTTTGCGTTGAGGTTCACATTTAAAACATTAAACCTCAATTCCATTCATTAGATGTGAACATGGTCTTGAATGCAATGAAGCATCATTCCTTGAACCTTAGGGGTCAAAGGGGCATCTGTTGGTTTTTCAAAATTGTATTAGTCCTTGAAATGGGATTTTCTTTCCCTGATCCTCTGCCAGTATCGAAGGTGGTCATCAGTCTGTGTCACTTTACGGTGACTGATGATTCCCACATGAAGCAGTAGATGTAGTCCACCACCCTTACTCTAGGTTTTTCCATGAGTCGTGTCCTGAACTTCAATCTTACTTTTTCCTGTTGGAAAGTACAAAGTTAAGCAGCTGAGGTCTGTCTTTTCTTCAATGAATTTCTTTATAATAAAAAAAATGGTATATGAGGAAATAATTAACACTCTGTTTCAAGTTCCAAGAAATCCTTTTCCCATTTAACTTAAAAGCTCAGTTTTTTAAAAAAATCCATACCCAGTCTCTCATCAAAGTCTCATTGGCTCTCAGGTCACATCCTTTGGATAAGATTAAATAGAACACATTGTCAGTCTTGTGTATTTTCAGCATTAAACATCATTTTAACAGCTTCCTTTGGTTGAGACACATTGTGTGATGGTAAGAGTTGTGACTTACATGTGTGGTTACATCATTCAACATACTTGCTGTGTGTGGTGAAGCTGACGGTGGGAACTGACCTTGGATTGCTGTTCTCTTTATTTGTTGATCTCTTTGCCCAACACTTGCTGTTATGCTGCCTCTCTCTCTTTTAGTGGCCATTTTTCAGGAGTCTGCAGACTCCTGAAAAATGCTATGTACTGTTGGCTGTCTTAAAAATTTGTCGCAGAGCTAATTAAATCATCAACAACAACTGAAGGGAGACAAATCAAAACACAGCAATCATGGATGTTCATGTTACTGATGAGTGGAATGTGCTTTATTTGGATTTTTCTGTACCTCTGTGGTTCCCAGAGTTTCACAGTTATCAAAATGAGGTTCTCATTTCCTTTCACTGGAACTGGACGTGGTCTCGCACGAACCATAGCAGTATACCTTTAAAGATCTTGAGTCAAAGGGGCATCTGTTGGTTCATCAGAATCGGCTTGCTCTAAAGAGAGTTTCAGTCTTTGTCACTTTACACTGATGATGATTCCCACATGAAGCACAAAGTGTTATCCACTGCCCTAACTCTGGATTTCTTCCGGAAGTCTTTCCTGAGCTTAACTTAACCCACTAAGCTGAGCCCTGGTCACTCTTTTTTTTTACCTGATTTTGCCGGACTCTTTGACTTGAATCATGTCAGTGGCTTGATCTTCACTATTTCCTGTCTCCTGGAATGCATTTGGCATCTTTTGCTCTGGTCTGATCCTCCCTTTGATCTCACAGATGTGACCTTCACATCTGGTCGGGCTCTCACCTGTTCAAAGGTTGCTGGTCGAGCAGTTTTTCGTTGAGCTTAATCACCATAGATGCAGTTAAAAGTCCTGTCCGAGATTCTCACTGTCTGCCTTGAACACTTCTTATGCTCCATGTTATCGGAGTTGCTTTGTACTGTTGCTACCATAAAAGCGTAACACTTTACAGGACTGTTACACACATTTTGTATTGCAACAAACTGTGAACCCATGAAACAAACAAAGTTGTTTGTTGATGTTTTCCACTAGAGAAAATGTTGCTCTCGAGCACCACTACTGATCAACAACTCCACAAGGTACCTTTAATGAGAGAAGAGTCATATCAGACTGCAGAGAAGTATAGTCCAATAAGAGCTGCCTTGAGGGTGACAACCCAGGAAAACACTCAGAGCAAAAATGTACAGAACAGTATCACTTTGCGCAAAGTAAACTTAGCACATTTCATAACATTTAAACTCTCATAGATAAAAGATGTTGTAAAAGAAAATTTTTAAAAAAGGAAAGGCAAAGTAAATGCAAAACCACTGGTTTATGTCAAAGGTAAAAATAAAAACAAAAATATCTTCTCTGCAGTAAAAAACAGGATATTTTTTATTTTGTTTGAGTGCTGATTTCAGATGTATCATCTGTTTCCTTGTCTAAAGATGACTCATATCACTTCTTTGTCTCTGTTAAATGAACTGAAAGGAAAAAACTACTAATTAACCTTACTTCATCTTTGAAAGTTTGATTTCTTTAACAGTTATTTCAGAAATAACAGACAAAATTGATAGAAGTTTTGAGTTATAGTTTTCATGTGAAAACAAGTCCAACAAAGCTCATTAACAAAAGAAAACAGAAAGTGTAATGGTTTACAGTGTGTTTGTCACAGCATACGATGGTTCTAATTAGACTTTCTGCTCCAATGGGGATGCACAACTGTTGTGTATCAATATCACAATAGCAGCATTGTGTTGAAATTGCCATTTCAACACAGCCTCCACTAAGACATTAACTTGATACACTAAAAATAGGCTGAGTGATTATCTAACAGTACATCCAGTTAATGGAGAATAAGAAATTGATTTTAAATGCAAACATTATTATGTTCTTGCTTCAGTTGGTAGCAAATCTGGTTGTAAAAAGAATCATGGATATTAATGCTGAAACAGCAGCTCCTCTTCAACTGATACCTGTAAACCGTTTTATTAGGGGGGTTTTCATGCAATTAAGCATTAACCCTTTGCCATTTTGAATTTGTAGTTTGTACATATCTGAGGAATTAATTATCTATTGCCTGTCTCATATTGGGATTTGTTACAATGATAGAGTGTTACACAAACAGAACCCTCATCCCCTCCACAGAAGTGAGTTCAATGTATAGTTTTCCGATTTCCTAAGGTGAAATCTTGATCCAGACTTGAGCAGAATAAGTCTAGATCACATTTAACATATTCTACGTTTGGTTTTACATTGTTTCCACTTAAAAGTGTTCAACTCGTCCACCACAGTCTGGTTGCAGTGCCTCTTCCAGCACATGGGATCAATCTCAGTCTGACATGTTGTCCTTTATGCCACGCCGGAGGTCACAAAGCGACACCCTCATACTCATTTTTTTATGTAGTAAGGTGTCACAAAGCAGCATCATATAGGTATTGAGAAGGAAAAAATACAGATTTATCACGTGGAACCTTTACTTTAACCCTAACTCAGTGCTAACCCTACAAAGGCTTCTGCTTTAAGATGGAGTTTTTTATACTGTGACTGCCTAGTGCTTTCCATGGATTGGTTGAATATAGAGAACCAATATTTCTGCGATATACGTAGCATAATCGTATGCCTTATCTTCTTTTTTTTCTTTTTCCTCTTCCTCTAAGTGCACAAGTCTTCATCTTCTTCCTGTTCCTCCCTCTCCTCATCTTCCTCTGAACCTGCTGGATTTTGCACATGCTTGAGATCTGTAATCCTCTATAGACAACAAAGCAAGGGTGAACATAATTCATTGGAAACATTGATTACCTTTATTTACACCGATTTTTGTTATATGTCCTGATTATGAAATAAGAATTTACAGTAGCTCAGCACAAAGCTATCAGTAAGTAGGATTCATTCCAAGATGAATAAATGAATAATTGAATAAAATAAATAATTTCTGCCTGGGACAGAATTCTTCATATTTCTTTTGATTCTTTTCTGCTTACTTTGAGATACACACTGCAGTGAGTTAAAATGGTGTTCACAAAGTGCCATGATTTCCTTTTTGTTCTCTCATTTTTTCTCCCTCTTGAGTTACCACATTTTGATTTATTTCACAGCCTTCTGCTTGTGTGTGAATAACAGGACAAGGTGGAGTCCTCCCCCTGTGTCAGTAACCTTGTACCTCTAGTGGTGGAGAGCAGCACCGTCAGCTCTGAGGAGAGACTTCATTTTACAAGACACTGAGCAGGTACAGGGTTTTTGAAGTGGAATAAACCGAGTGCAGATTTATTTTCCACGCCTCCAGGTTGGTTTAAGTTTTTTAAAGCTGCAATGTTGGTCAGCTGGTCCTGTTTGTTCCTGCTTACCCTCTCCTCCTCTCAGCTAAGGTTAGTCTGGGTTACTAAGTAGGAAGGTCACAATATATTTAATGTGATGTAGGTCTCCCGAATGTAATTATTTAGACATTTGACATGATCAAGACATGCTTGCATCTTGCAAACAGTGCCTATTGTAAGGATAAATAGCAAGACCAGTCTTACATGCGCATGCTGTAGATTGTATGGGTCCTGCACTGTCCTCATAGTTGAGTTCTGGCTCTTTTGGTTTGTCAGCATCATGTAATCAACCTAACAAAATTCATTTTTTGACATTTGTGAATTAATACAGAAGCATCAACACCAGCATCTAAGAGTTCACCCCTCCAGACAAAGTGAAAACAGTCCTTAAATCATCTCCCAGACCTTTCCTACAAGCAGCAGTTAACATTTCAAGGCAAAAGACAGATTAGAAGTCTGAATAGTTTACCTCTGCAAAGCTCTGTATAAGTTGAGTGCCCCCTGTTGACATTAAACTGTTACACATGTACTTTAACTGCATCAAAGGTGTGCCATCCTTACAGTAGCATGGGGCACATTTAAGTGCTACCACTCAACCAAGTACTTACTTCACTGGATATAACCATTTTCCTTCAGCAGTGTGCTAACCTCTCCAGCATTATCTGCCTGTACTGTGGCATTTAAAAAACTTCGACTGAATCCTGTGTTCTTTCTCACTGTGTTCTTAAAGCTTTTGTACTGTGGCCTATAAACTGATTCCTGCAACTTAAAACATCCCAAAAGTATCTGTGAAGGTCCCAGTGGAAAAGGTGACACTGTTTACAGGACTGCTCCAGATATTTTATCCAATAAGTGTTGTTTCAATCGAGACTGTCATCCCATTTCAAACTAATTAAAAGTGCGAGATCTTTTAAAACTTATGAATTAGACCATTATTGCACTGTTTTAATGTGATTTACAGCTTGAGGCAGTTGAGCCTAGATTTCTAAATATGAAGAGAATATGAAGTTGTTGCTAAAGTTTGCAACACAAGAGCCACAATATGAAAACACACAGCTTGCAGCCACTTGAGTGATAATTAATGAGAGCCCAGCCTGTACCTAGTTTTTTCTTAAGTTTCCATCCCACAATAGATTGTTTTGTACTAAAATAAAGCTGCAATTACATAAATATGGATGTAAAATAAAAACTTGTTTCAAAAACAGCCACTTGCTGTGACATGTTTGTCTTTTGGCTCTTGCAGATTTCTGCCTCTAAGTGCATACTGTAGTATTTTATTATTTCATTATTTTACATCTTCACAATGAAACTGTCAGTAGTTCTTTTCGAAATTAGACTCAACTATATCTCCATCTCTTCATCATCTTAGTAAACTGAGGCTGAGAACAACCAGGCCTTTGATGTCTCTGCCTGCGAGGCTCCGTTATTGTAATGAAAGTGTACTGCCTCATCTCAGCACCGAGTGTTTGGCTTTGCAGAAACACAATACTAATTCTAACTAAGACTCGCCTGCTTCCGCTGGTTTTGAAGCTGCTCAAGCTTTTTTTGGTTCCCAAGGGAGTTGCAGGCACACCCTGGCAGAGCAAAACAGCTTTCAGGCCCATCAATTATTTAGCACCTGTTGCCTTCAGGGAACTCCTGAGAAATTATGATGATGAATGCAATCAGGAGACAGGATGTATGAATTCATAAACCTATATATTTTTATAGCAGTTTTTTAATATCTCTTCATTAGGGAATTTGGAAAACAAGATTGAAATGCAATCAGAAGGTTTCGCAGAAGTTCCAAAAAAATTAAAAAAAGCACAATCACTGCGAGCACTCTGGTAGTTAAGGGAGGCCTTTGAAAGGATTACAAAAGGCACTCTGTTTATAGCGGGTAAATACCCATGTGATTTTCGAAATGTTTCCCATATGCTTCCTGTCTGAATGCTGAGTTCTTTATAATGAACAAACATAAATGTTTTAAGACTGATAACTAGTTTAGCATTCAGCCATACAAGCACATTGTTTTTTTCTCTCATTGAAATTTTTATGAGAACTAAAGGTTCAGTCTTAAATGGACTATATTGATAATATTGAAACACTAAATAACCTTTTATAGCGAAGTTTAGGACATCCCCATACTGCAGTTTAAAATGAGGGAATTTTTCTTTTCTTTACAACGTCATAAAAGACAGAATTTGAAACGGCATCAAGGAGAAAAGTAAATTAAAGGTCAGGAATGTGTTTCTACTCAAATTGTTGTCTTGCAGAAGGAAAAGAAGGTCATAGTGAAATATCCATTATTTGAGCCTCAAACCCGGCAATATAACAAGGTAAAGTGTGCAGACACTGCAGTGTTATTCAGACTGTAAATCTGATATCAGTGCAGGCCAATCACCAAAAAAACTAAACCAAACAAACAACAAAATAAAATGAAATAAAACCAAACCAAACAAGAAATAGTTTTAAAAAAAAGGGAAAAAAAACAAATATCAGTCAACTGCATCTCCATAATTAAGGTAACAGGAATAAATGTCCTTAAATATCATTTTTCTGTGCACTATTGCAGTATTTTTTGCACCTAGTTCTTCTTTAGAGCTCTAACTTTATGCAGTTTTATCATTATAGAGCTCAGGTTATTCTGACTAACTCTAAGCAAATACACCAGACTTTATTCTCCAGATTATTTCATTGCAATCGCATCCTGTGCTTTCCTTCACAACATGATTAATTTTTCAGAGACATAGCATCAGCTTGGAAATGGTAGTTGTGACATGATGATCAGAGAGTTGCATTTGTTTTCCTTTTTAAACAACACACATGTCCCATCCTCGTGAAGATGTCTGGGAATTTAATGCACACAGCAGCTCTTTTTTTCTTCTTTATAACGTGCCCCCTCTCAGTTTTTCCTTTTTTTCTTTGTCACTCATTCTCTCTCACTTGTGTGTCCATTTTGTTGCAACACTGCTATGTTTTCTATTCGTTCCTTTAAATAGCTTGTCTCCGATGACAGACTGCAAATATGTCTGCAGTAGGTTTTCAAGCATTGGTATGTTTGTATTAACTGTTTCTCCTTTCACTCCTTCATGATGCATACGTTAGGTCAGCTCCCACATTTAAAAAT
Organism: Acanthurus leucopareius; assembly: GCA_029814765.1. Lineage (NCBI taxonomy): Eukaryota > Metazoa > Chordata > Actinopteri > Acanthuriformes > Acanthuridae > Acanthurus > Acanthurus leucopareius. The sequence goes on along the minus strand of JAQMCX010000058.1, from coordinate 20,227,158 downwards.
GTAACACTTAACCTTTGACCCTTCCACACAGCCCTTGTTGAACTAGGAAGCCTATACAAGGAGCTTTTACACCGAACCAAGTATTGGTTTGGTCAAAACAAAACCTGGTGCCTTTGACTTCGCAAATAACTATAGGATTTTACTTTGCACTTTGATTTTATAATCATTTCAAAAGCTCAACTGAATTCTTCTGTGGATCATGAAATCTGTGCAGGATAGGACATTACAATTGATATATGCAAGCCATGTACATTTTTATGCAAATCATTTGGCAGCCATGGAAACATAAAGCCTGTACACATCAGTACAGATATTTTCCCTGATTAATAGGTCAAAAGCTGCTAAAAGTGTTGTACTTGTACTTTACTCCCTGTACTGTGTCAGTTCATTAAGTCCATTAAAAAGAGCGTAACAGTGATCCAACAGCAATAAGCCTCTTATCTTTGCTGTACAAGGCACCTCCTTTTTGTCCTCTTTTACGTGTTGTTCATTAATCATAACGTGAAGTTGATTTGTACTCTAATTACACTAATAATGCTTATAATCAATTGTTTCTTTGCGAATGTTTATTGAGTTCAAAAAAACATACATATAAACATCAGAAGCTTTAGAGGTCAATAATAATTTCCATCATTCACCAAAATTAGATTTTCCCACGTGGGTTCTGTTGATGCACGCTGACAAACGTCAATTCATCCGGTCAAAGTTACCTGTCAGTCTTAAAAACTTTGTCCTTAACTGAATAAAGAGCTCTAAATGCAACAATGTTAGTTTTTTTCCCTTTATCTAAAACAAATGAGTTAAACTACAGAAATTGCTCTTAATTAAAATACGAAATAGAAAGAGTTGGGTTTTTTTTAACACGACATCTTGTAAAAAATGTTAAAACCATGTTACACAATGTATTGTATCACTTCTGCAACAGAAAAATGTCATAGAGGTTCAGATACAAAAGTAATTATTTTTTATGTGATGGAAAATTAATCAGCACTGTCAAAATGATGTTTATATAACTACTTTTGAAACATCCAATGAATTCAGAAAGCACATTTGTATATCCAACATGTGGGATATAAAAAAAGCAAGTAGTCTTGTTTTTACCTAGACAGCAGATTATTTGATGCAAAAAGAAATTAAAACATGAAAGTGCTGCAGCGCATTATGCTTTGTAATAATCAAAAAGTGTCGTATGTGAACGGGAGGTTAAAAAATGTATTTTATTTGGACTTTATTTGAAATGATGGATGTTTGTTTTTAGCTTTTATGTTTTCAAAATGTGTGTTTTTGTGAGAAATGTGTAAAGCCAAGCTTTTGTTTAAAGCATTTGTTTAAAGTAGCCAGAGGAAAGGGATTTTAAAGTCAGTAAGAACATTACTTGCTGGTGTTCTGGTTGCAAAAGAAGAAAAACACAGCAGTAAATCTCCAACCACAGCAAGTCAAGTTTATGTATGAACCCCGCAGATATGTCATCACCCGAGGTAACTTGAGCAAATGCAGCAGAGTTCTAACAAGGTCACGACATGTGACAGCTTACAGCCATATGAAAGCACCGCTATCCTGTACACACACACACACACACACACACACACACACAAAATCCATAGACCTGAACTCAACTAAATACAGCGAGGGTGAAAGGGTAGAAGGTGAGAGAAGACCTCAAAATGACCAGAGAGCAAAGCAATAAGCTGACAGAAAACCAGAGGAAGTGTGTGCTTGTGTCTGTGTAGGTGTGCAGGCACATATAGTCAAGTGTGAGCTCAGTGGTAATTTAGCAGATCTCAGCAGGTTTTCTTCAGGGAAGAGCTAATATGGGCAGTAGGTTTCTGTGTGTGTGTGTGTGTGTGTGTGTGTGTGTGTGTGTGTTTGGCAGTGTTTCGTTTAACAGTGAGAGTTCTGCTGACCTTGGCATACTCAAGATTTCATCCCTATGGTGTCTCATCCCTCCTCTTCTCTCTCTCTCTCACTCTCTCACTCACTCTCTCACTCTTCCTCCTCGTCCCCTCAACCTTATTCCACCCAAATCCCCTTTCAAGACAGAGCTTTTCTTTACCCTTTGTGAAGAAGAGCCAAAATCATCCAGCAGATCCAGAAAAAAAAGGGGTGCCAGCTTCTTTATCTCTCACCTGAGTAATTCCTCACAAGGCTGATTAGAACAGGCAGGACAGTGGTTAACTGTGTGAAGGCTTCGGCCAGTAAAAAGCCCAGATACGATCATTAAATGTTAAAAACTCTCGTGGCTGTTTGACTTTTCCTGTCATCCTCATTCCTTCTGGCTTATGCCTTTCAGGGTAAACCATGCCAGAGATCTCATTATTTCAAAACACTGCTGTCAGAAAGCAGAGATGCGGTGAATGGCAGACAGAGGATTTTTTCTGCACTTGTTATTTTCCTCTTCAAAAACACCATCAAATATAACAGACATATTAGAGTGTAAAATATGAAAGCTAAGAATTTTAATGTCTTTAAAAATGAGCTTGGAAGCAGAATAATTCATGGATTTTGAGTTTTTTTTCTTAACAGCAATTTCACATTCCACGCAGAGGCATAAATAGTTTTTAACATTGAAAATGACAGAGGGAAGTTTTGACACGCAGAGGCATATTTCTTAGTGTTTAAAGTGCTTCAGGTTGACAGCAGTCGAAGCCAGCAAGTGCTGCTGCTGCTTGTCGTCCTATGGGAAAACAACTGGCAAAGCAATTCAATTGAAATGACAACAAGTGCTTTCTGTATTGTTTGTAAAATGCCTGACAGTTTGTGTGCATGTTTACACTGAATGTGTACAAAAACAAAGACCCGCTTTCAGCTAAAGTGGCTGGTGGGCAAGTTTTTTTTCACCGTGGTACATATGTAAAATTTTTTTCAATATATTTTGGCTAACCTAAGCTTTATTTTTTTGATCAAATCAATGCCAAAAATCATATAAATCCTTTAAATATTACCATAGATTTCCTGCTCTTTGATTAAAAATGTAAAAGGTATAAAGGATTGTGCAGGCGAACACAGGAAGTAACAGGTTTGCACAAGATCTTAATAAAATGGGACTGAAATTTTGAGAAAGGCTGCAGAAACACTTAGGTTTGGTGATGAATGATATTTTAAATGACTTCTCTCTCCATTTGAATTGTGATAAGACTTGATTGGAAAGTCTGCACACATTTTTCATTTGAAAGTTGACCAAAATCTCTGTTCTGTTTCTGTGTCTGACTTCCTGCAAGGCTAGACCTGCTCTGTACGACTGTGCATCATCATTTTGTAAGTGTCCTCATGGACAGTTGCTTAAAAGCAACATTTATTTAAAGGGGTATTTGCTCAGTCCACGTGAAACACTAGATTTACAATACTACATCCCTTTCAGCATACCTTGCAGAGAGCAATGAGGGCAAAACAGTATGAAGGATCCATTTGAATTATTTCTTGGTCTATCTCAACCACTTCTAACCCTCGCTTCAGCTGCACTCAATGTGTGTCCAGCTTAACAAAGACCAATACAGGTTGTCTACATGTGGATATGTTATGTTGTGCTGTGATAATAATGTTCTCTCTCCACCGACATCAAGGAAAATCTCAGCTTTACATCCGTGTTTTCGGCATACAGCTGACGTTCTCACCCAGTGTGACACAGAGCACAAAGAGTGGATGACACTAGCTTCCTGCGTGCTGACATTTCCAAATGTTTCTGAAGTGTCTGTCTCATGGAATAACACAAGTCATTACTGCATGTCCTCACACAAGTCTTGTCTTTTTGTGTTTCAGACTGAATCTGTGTAGGCACCTATCAGCTCTCCTGGCAGAAAGCAGACATGTTCTTTGCCGCTGTTCCAGTATGGTAAGTTAATCTTTTGTGTCTCTATTAGCATGACTAAATGTGTTCCTCGGGGGAAAAAAAACAGCAGGGCTTCATGCATGACTTGTTATAGATTTAAAAATCCACATGTTGGCCATGAATATCTAAGTGCTTTGAACAGACACAGGTTACAGAGTGACAGACACCACATGCTCTCAAGAAAAGCTGCTCTGAAAATGAGAATTCCTGTCATTCAGAGAAGAGGATGTGGAGCCAAGGTAGTTTAAAAATGATAACCTGATTCTTTTTTATTCATCCTCTCCTTGTTTATTTTTTACATATTTTGTTAGGAAGAGAAATAATTTGGATGCTGTGGGAAGTTGTGAACTGTGACATGATTGAAAAAAGCTGTTGGCATCCTTGCACTATGTCAGATTTCCCTCTTGAAGACTGTAGTTATATACAAACTCACCCGCAGGTGCATTGATAGCTGGCGAATCCGTGGGCGGCTTTTGGAAATAGGCCAACAGAACACACTGTTCTTTTCACATACAGCTTTTTAAAATCTTCCAACAGTCAGAGCAGATTAAAGATAACATTGCTTATGACACCCATTTCCTCAATTCAGTGTTATAAAGAGATATAATAAGGAACAAATGAATGTTAGCGTTTAGGCTCTGAGGCGCTGCTGAACACCTCTCTTAAAGGTTTTCAATCCACAGTTTATGCAATGTATCATCATTCCATGTCTTTGGAAATGTGGTTGTAGTTACTGTTATCATGCACATCCTGATATACAAGTTTGTAGAGTTATTGTTGCATAATCTTACTAGTAAGTTTACCTCCAAGATATGCTAACAAATTTAGTAACAAAACAAATGAATGCTACAGTGCAAAAACTCTTTATTTGTTGTTCATGACTGGTCTTAAAATGGAGGCACACACACAACACTTAGCCTCAGGGCCGAATATGTGTGTATGAGGTTTGGTTGTGGTGGCTGCAGCCCAGGGGGAACAAATCCAGAATCATTAAAGCCGGCCTCTTGTACCAGCCCCTGTCATTGTGCTTAACATGATAAGAGCAGCTCTAAGTTTCATGCCAACTGTGCTCATTCAGCGGCCCCAGATTGTACTGGCGAGGATATATGGGGGGGAGGACATGGTGCAGTGGAACAGAGACAATGAAGCAAGATGTTGTCAATTTCTGTAAATCATCGCTTTATTCCCTTTTTTTAAACAGTCTGATCTGTAACTACATCGATACTGTTTTTGTCAAAGAAATTGGCTTTTTTCATTTTATTTTACTTTAATTCCCAGTATGACTAATCAAACACAGGGTGGAAATGTTGCCTGAGGTTTATGGGTAGCTAGTAAAAACCTGATGGCTCTGGGGAGTGTGACGAAATGTTAGCAGACGTGGCTGTTACTAGCCTGCAGTTACTGGTATTGTGACGACAGTAAAAATGATCTATACCAACTGTAGCTTTTCAGGCGGCTTGTGAGTCTTGGAAGACATATGAAACACCGAGTGTGGAGCACAGAGTGTTGGTGCACAGTAATTTATCTTCCGCCTTTAAAAGAAAATCACATCTGAAATATTTGGGCTTTTGCTTCTATTTTGGAAATGGTCATATTTGATTAGTGCAGAAAGCAGGAGGTGAAAGTTGGTTTGAAAATGATGAGCGAATGAAGGAGGGATGGGTCAACAGTGTGGCTGAAATGATGTAAACAGCTTTTTTTCTGTTATCAAAAGAGACAAATATGTGTCTTTTCTCATAAATGAAAAAAAACAGAAACATTTTAAGTGTTTGCACAGCTTGAAAAATAAGTGTAAGCAGTATTTACAAGGGGTGAGTACTGCTTTGGCTTTTGGCTCAACACATTAGCATTATGTTTGAGTATCACTGACCAAATTTAATATCAAACAGATACTTTTTCAGGGACAAAACAGGGAGAGCATATGGGAGAACATTTGTCTGGTGGCCAGAAATCCCTCTGCACATCTTTCACTGTGCCAAGACTCAGTAATAAACGTCTTAATAAATTATACTAAAAATATATTCTTTTTTTTTTTTTACCTAATATTACCTGTTACCTATAATACCCACCTGCCTCTGTGGCTTCATCCATGCATTAGTATACCATCTAAATTTCTCCTTTCATCTTTTGCTTTCTTTCTGCCAATCCGTGCCATTCAAAGCAGCAAAACAACATCTCGAGCCTCCCACATTTTCCATCATCTAGCAGTTTCCATAGTTATCCTTTTAGAGTGGCCTCTGCCATGTACTGTTGTTTTATTTATAGTATATTTGTTATCTCCTTTACTTAATGTGAAATGGTGGGTTTAGTCTAAATATAGTTGTTTTTGAATGAGAGGATAGTTTTCTGACTACATATAAAATGTGCAAAGATGCATCATGTCTACTTCTAATAGTAAATAACAGCAGCCTTGATATTTTACAATGATGTACTGATGTAGGAGAGTCCACTGAACATAACTTATTGAACGACACTTATATATTGTCATCATTTGTCACAATAGTAAAATTAAAACATACATATTATCTCACTCTTGCTTATAAAAGACACAAAAATACAACTTTAAAAGATTCAAAGTCTCTCCAGCCAAGTATTTGCCATTTTTTCATTTTCAATGCACCTTGCATTTTTTGTATAGAAACTATTTTCCTAAAATATGTACATAATGTTAACAGTTGTTATTTAAAAATAAACAGTGACAGGCTGAAGTGGTACATTTTGAAAGTGCTACATAAGTATTTCTCTCATCAGGTTCAGGTGAAAAAAAATGGTCCAGTTTAAGCACCTGTTCATGATAAGATGAGGTAATCTATAGTGACAGTGGTTTGTAAATGGGCAGCATGTGACACAAAATGATCAGAGACCCTGTACCTGTATTTGTCTGCTCCTGTCTGAGAGGAACTTGTTTCACACCTCCCATCAACATTTCACTCGAGTGTCCCTGTTGTTCCATGATGCAACTTGTTTTTCCATCTCAGGATTGACACACATGTTTTCATGCACTCAGCAAGACTGAGATCTCACAATTTTTCTTTGAGATAGACTTAATGAAGCCCTAGGCACAAGCAAAAAAATACAGCAGCAAGCAAAATACAGACAGGCCTTCATGGTGTTTTAATCCTGTAGGAGAAAACTAGTTTATCAAAGTGGGTTTACTACGTCTGCACTGCAGTGAGGACAACACAAGAAAATACTTCATAGGAACCTTTCGTGGTTGAGTTTTCATCAAAAGATTAAAATCAGGATAAAGTACAGCTTCATTTTGCAATGACTGCATTGTCAGCCGACAAACAAACAAACAAAAAAGCTGTCAATGTATTTATATATAAAAAAAATCTAATACATCTGAAACCTTGGAGCCCAACACTGACAGCAGGTCTGTTTGATGCCACCTGCTGCATACCTGCTCGTTCAAACCGCCCTCATGCATTGGAAATTCTCTCTCTCTCTCTCTCTCAATGCATCATTATCACTTTCCAACCTCAGTACCACCAGGCGCCAAGCAGCAGCTGCAGAGCACAAGTTTCCACATCAGAGGCTCTTCTGAAGAACTGACAATCAGCAGCATCATGTCATGGAGTGAAGAGGAGGGAGAGCATGGGATGCATTAAATGATGCTGTGCAGATCGAAACTGAGCAGGGTTAAATTTAACGTTGTCACATAGCTGCAACATGCAAGGAAAGAAGAATTAGATATGAGTAATGAGGGTTTGTAAAAGAGACAAAGCCCAAAAATATCCGTTAACATCCTAAAGCTTGAAAAAAAAAGTTCATTTTTACTTCGGGCTGATCTGTTTATCGGGGGCTTTTTTTTTTTGTGCGTCATCAGCCATCTGATAACAGAGTTTGCCAAAAAGGATTTAACACATGAAAGTGCACTCTGTGGCGAGCAAGTTAGAGCCATCGACAGTCGTTCTCAGCAGTAACTCAGGAGCGAATGTGCAAGAGAAGTGATTATTGATCCCATCGATCTGGCTCGGGGAAATTTACGCTCACGCTCGCTGTTGTTTTCTCTAAGATGTTACTTGCTGCCGGTGCCGCAGTGTCTCTGTATGCCGCTGACAGAGTGTGGCACAGCTCCTGCCTGTTGAGTTCGACGTGGATGTGTAGATAGTCAGCAATGCATAAATTTGAGCCCAAGTGATAACGGAGTGGATCCAACACTGGAGCGCTGTGACAACACAATCAATCACTGTAGAGAGTTGCAGCAGACACAGAGATGATGTATTCATTGTTGGAACTTTTGAAATCACCCACTAAGACACATTCAAACTGTGTGTGTTTGTGTGTGTGTGTGTGTGTTATGACTGTATCACTCATCATAGAAATTCTAACAACTATTCATCAGATTGAGGCAGACTGGCTCAACCTTTGCTTTTCTAGTGTTTTCAAATGGCACCAATTTTATTTAGAATAGAAAATTGATAAATTGTAGGCCGTTTGTCATGACTAATCTGTGATGCTTTTATCACCAACTCTTTCCACTATCTCCACGTCCCTCCTCTGTCTTTCTAATGCCAGTTGATTTGTATTCCCACTACATTAGTTGTTTTTGTTGCCAAGGCAATAGCGGGGGGTTGACAGCAAGGAGAGAAAGGCTGACATTTGATTGACAGTGTAATGTTCCCGGAGAGAGTCAGGGAAATAGTCTGAATATTCAACATAAGGATTAATCCTTGTCCTCATGTACTCTTCAATACCTTCAACTGTGAACGAGAGGAGAAGAAAAACTGTTTAAACCTTATTTTAGAAGTTCTGGTTAATTAAAAGCACCTTGTTGAGGATTTATCAACATTTTTGACAGACTGTTGAGGGCAAGTTTGTGTGTGAATGTTGGGCAAATTGAATTAAGTTTCTCACATGCAATTCACTCACCTGACGATGAACTCAAAGGTTTAATCCCCTCCATATAGTGTGAAAACACTTTAGTTGATATAAACATCAAACATCCAAATGTCTGCATATTTTCATGTTTTGATTATTTCCTGTAACTTCCTATTGAATTTTACTTGTAGCCTTAAATCTCTGAAGTTTAATGTTTCAACAAGAAACAAAGCAGTTCACCGGAAAACTCTTCAGCATTGAGCAGAAACAACTTAAATGAGATGTAAGGACATCTCAGTCTGACTTCTCGGTATCCGAAGCCTTTCCTCTGTGTCTCACTTCCCCTTGTATTGATGTCTTTAAGTGAGCTTCCAAAGTGCCTGAAAGGAGCAGATGCTGTATAGATCACTTTCAGCAAGTTGGGACGCAGCAGACTGGCCTATTCTACAGTAAACCAACAATTGCTTTTTTAAAAAAAGTTCTGGAGGGAAACATTTTTGGTCAAAAACAGAATCATTTTTGGTTTTAGATGCCCTGGAGCAACATGCAAGAAATACATTTTATTAAACTTGCTTTTATTCCTTTGCTGAAGGTAATTTTTTGGTAAAATCAGATCAAACCTGACCTTTTCAACATCAGCTTTTTCATTTAACGTAGCCTAATTCAACTTAGTATCTTGCTGAGATGAAGGAAGGCAGATGGATGTGTGATGAAAGAGAACACATGTCTCAACGTTCTTCTTTGCCCCTTTTTATCCTCCTAAAAATATCCACAGAGCCAGATACAAACATGGCACCCAAAGGCACCAAAATGATATTGTTTTGACGGATATCATTGTATGCAATTTAAAAAATGAATGCTCTCAGTTAATTAATTTAACTCAGTGAACCATGGAATGATTGGTCGAATACCTAATTACTAGAATAACTGATAGTTGCTGCTTTACTGTACAATCACACGACAAAAGAGAAGTTTAATGATCTAAAAGTAATGACCTGCAGGCATTGTTGGTCGATCTCTTTCATACAAACGAGGTAGTTTACTCAACTGTTGGAGGGGAATCAGTGCACATGATCAAAGTCACTAATGATACAGGGTGGTTTTAAAGAAGATGTGTGCTCACAAAGATGAAAGCACTGTCATGACAAGAACAAAAAAAAGGCAGAAAGATGGTTCACTAGAAAAGAAAGTAAAAAAAAATGGAAACAAAGGAAGAATCAATACTGTTGCTCCGCTGCATGGCCATGAAGGAAAGTGAATTGGATAGAGAGCTTGAATGGATGGCTGTAGAGAGTCACTGTAACTTAGAACAAATTGCATGATGGTCCCTCCTCTTAAAAGCTGCAACGGACTCCTGCCAGATTGTCCCTTCAAAAATATCAGCATTTCATCTTAAAACCTTTACTAGTTTCAAAGTGATCTGATTGAAAATTCGTTTTTATTATTGAAAACTAAGTAAAATTTGTATTTTTTCCTTTTCAAAAGGCACCTTTATGGTTCATGTGTGACTGTTTGAACTAATCAAGTAATGGCTTAAACTCAGCCTTGTAGCTGATTAATCAAAAAGTTCAACTAAACTAAGCATCATGTTGAGGAGTGACGTATAAAAACCTTTATTCACTGTATGTCATGTACATGCCACACACATAATAGAGATACAGTTTGACTTTCCAACATGAAATCAGATTATTTCTGCAACCTCAGTGGGTTTCTATGGTGTGTAAAATCTTTATTTACATCCCATTAAACTGACTGATTTCCTTTTTTTGGTTCATTCTTTGTTTTTGAATTTAACCGTGGCTCATATGTTAAGCTAACTTAAATAAGAATGGAACAAATATGCTGTTCATTCCTGCTGGACTGAATTCAAGACAAATACATTCATAAGCATGCAGAAACAATTTGGCAGAGACACGATCTCAAAATAAACAAAACAGTCTTACTCGACTGGAGAAGGAAAGACGGTGATTACAGAAGAGATGAGACACGAAGAGCTCAGATAGAGAAGCTGGAAGGCTGAAGACAGCTGGACTGCAGTAATTAGCCAGTGAAGCTCTTCATGGTTAAAGGGCAGCTGACCACTGACTCTGTTTGCTTGAAGGAATGACAGAGGATCTTCTCTCCCTCAAATATAACTGTGATTAACATCGGCAATTATCTGTAAAAATTGCACCCCCTGTCTTCTTTTGGACTGTAAATGAATTGCGTGTCAAGTGAAGATGGTCTGTCTATGTTACACAGTACTCAAGTGTCATGGATAAATATCTAACTAAAAAATGTATCTTAGTGTATGCAGTTAATGTTACTTTCCCTGTTCCACATTTTTCATTCTTGCTGTAATTGGGGAATCCTGTCAAGGAATTAGTTATTTAGATTTGTGAAATCCAAACCACTGACAAGACTGATGACTTATTTACTTGCATTTTTTAAAATAATATCGTACAGGAAAATAGAGAAGCAGATGTAAACAGAGAGAAACTCATCTGGTTTGAAGATACAGGGAATTTTTAAGCAGAGTAGCAAGCCTGTTTGCACAAATTGAAGGTAAAGAAAACAGGAAAACATTGTCGTAAAATATGCTAAAAAGTTATTAAAATAACTTTTTCATTGAAGAACTGTGCATGAAGGAATGAATCTTTTTTACAGCAAACATTTTACCTGCAGGCCTATGCAACCTGACATCTGTGACGGTCTTAACATGAGCTCTCTGGACATTTATGTCTGCTGTCATTTATGGTTGGGCTAATGACCTCAACCCCCGACACAGTTGTTGATGTTTACCTCCTCATAATTGAAAAGGTCAGAAAAGGGCATTATATACACGTTAATGTGCTTCACATGGACAGCAACTAATGCAACAATGCATTTGGGACCTAATTTCGTCAGTGTGTCAGTAGCACCAACCTTTGAGTCTCCAAAATAGTCTGAATCAACATTGCAAGTCCCTCTGGAAGTTCTTCTTCTCTGGAAACATGCTTGTCTGTAAGAGAATGGAGGTAAAAAAAAAAAAAAAGCTTTACATTTGTTTTTTCTTTAACTTTGTGCCAGGGAGAGTTAAGAGATTATGTTCCTTTGAGGTGAGAGAGACAGACTTTTATCTGCTCCTGTGTGAGCTAACTTTAAACCTTAAATACTTGAGATCAAGCCAGTGTGTTGTATCTAGTAGTAATGGCTTTGTTACACATGGTTATGTTGTTCCTTTGGTGGTGTGAGGGAATGTCCTGCTGATTACAAAGACCTCTTCCTCAATCTTTTTTTTAAAAGCAGAAATGATAATGAAATCATCTTTTCACTCCAGGTCACACTACTGTGAGCTATCAGAAGTGCAGACTTCAGTGTTATGAGCGAGTGTTTGTCCGTGTTAGAGAAAGAATCTTGCTGTGAGGTGACAGTGCTTATATCCTCTCTTTTTACATTGTAGGAATTTCATTTGCAGGCAGAAAAACAGGCATAAAACTCAGTTAAGTTAAAATGACCCTTTGAACAGTATACTTTTGCAACGCTGTTCTAGCCTTTGTAGCTTGTACATGCAGGGCACATTGCATATTCAGATTTAAATAATGTGCCACATAACCTCTCAATAACTATTTACCACCAATTTTAAAGTTCTACAATCATACAGCAACAAAAGGGAAACAACATGTTTTGGTCTTTTTCTCTTTATTGCTTGAATTGTAATTTAAATGGTCATTTGTTTAGTGAGTTTTATTACTTACGCATTCCTCTACCAGATTTTATTAGTAGTAATGCTACATTTAATTAACTACTGGTTGTCCCTCCTAAATTCATCAGGGTTGATTGCATTTAATAAATTGAAATTCAAGAGAGGTTGTTTGGAGTGTTTGCAGTTTTATCAGCCGCCCCATCTGCATTTCATTGTGCATTTTTAAAAATTTACTTTCTAACTTATTTAGCCAATCAGGGGCCTCCTCATTGTCATGCCTTTGCTATCACTATTAAATTATTTTGGGAAATGACATTTTGTGTCAAATCAGCAGCTGAAATCAAACACTGCATGAAAAGGAAGAATCGATGCGTTTCCTGCTTATTATTATGAGAACTGTAGTTAGGCCTCATTGGCTTTCAGTCATGCTTACTATTGATTGTGAGGGCCATAATTTACTTTTGTCCCAAAGCAAGCGTTTCACTCCATTACACCCTCCTCACGGCTCTTTGGCCAGTGCCAGTCTTGGTCTCCATCATTATTAACACCTGCCTGGTCATTAAATTGAGCAGCTAGATAAAGGGACAGGGATTATGGATTCCATCATTGCTCTTCACATCACCCCGGCTAATGATTTAAATGTCTAATGGTTAGCGTGGCAAAAGGCCAGACAGTACGGGGGAAAGTCACATGCAATGGCACTGGAACAAGTGTCGGTGTGTTGGATTGTTTTGTGCCTTCACCTTTGACATTCGTCATTAAGCAGATCCTCCTCCCTGATCAATGAGGCCTAAAGCGGAGATTGCAGCTCGTTCTTAAAGGTGCACTGTGCAGGATTTGTCATTTGCTTCGTGAAAATATGTGGTCTGAAATCACAGGATGTAGACTGTGGATATAAACCTGTTATTTGTTGTAATTCTCCTCTCTTTCCCCTCCTGCAATCTGCATGTAACTATCTTTTAAGGCATCTTAGGCTTAATTTCGGTCCTCTACAATAATGGATTGGTTAAGAAATACAAACAAGTTATAGAGTGTTTTTTTATTTTTTACTCCTACCCTTCTCTAAGACCATCACAGTGCTTTGGAGATAGAACTTGCTAGATTGAGAGTAGATAATACGCCATTCATCCTCTCTGGCTCAACAACTAAGATAGAGAGCAAAAGAAAAGCAACAGTAGTTGACTGAGGTAAAAAAAACTTTATTTTCAAAATGTTTTTATTAAAGAAAACATGGCCACAGCTCCACAAAACAACCCTGAGGAAAGATGCTGCATTATTGGATCCATCCATGCCACAGACAGACAGCAGAGAAGACAGACAGACAGACAGACAGACATCAATGTAACCTGGTTGCCACTTTTTTATAGAGTTCCAGCTTCATGCTCAGGGACGCACTGCAAAATCATCCGCAGTGCTGCTAAAGTTTCGCACAATCATTATTATCCTCTGACCTTGTATTTCACAAAGGGCTTAGCTGCTCTACACACACATAGAAAGAAGCAGCGTGGATACAAGTGAAGCTTCACTTTTATTTTTAAACGACAAAATTCAGCAACAGATGCAAATAGGTTTCATAGTGAATGACATGCTAATGTGCAGACATATCGTGTTTTTGATTTCTTAGCTGGACTAAAGGATATTTGGTGAGAACAGATTTGTGATGCCTTCACTCTGTCTCTGTTCTCTGAGAGGTTTGCTGAAAGTGATGTAGGAGTGAGTGCTGCACCATATTATTTTTTTAAAAAACCAGCCTTTAAATACTAAAATGATTAACTGCAGCTGTTCGTGATTCCTCATGTGAAACTGGCTTTGAGTACTTTGATTAACTTTGTACACAGTTAACATGCCTGTCGTAGTTTTATTGTAATGAAGACAAAACTCCTGGTTTTTGCTTTTGAGTTTTTCATCACTTTTTGCGGATAAGAAAATAAGGGTCATTTCAAAGATTTTTCTTTTTTAAAACATATTCTTTTAAGATAAGTGCTTTGTAGTGGATTTTCTTTTTTACAAATGTGAAGAGTTCTTATAAATGTTGTTAAATTAATTGATGTAGTCTCCAGTGAATCTACATTAAAAAGTAAGCAAGTACTTTTTAAAGTCTTAAATTTGAGAACATAATTTTGTGCAGTAAATGGTGAACTAAAGTAAGTGTTTAAATCAACCCCTTGTGACCCAAAAGAACAGTCACAACCCACTTGTTTTTTTTTTTGTTCCTGTTTTTTTTCATTGATACAATGAGGGCTTAAGACCAAGCGTTACTTTCTCATCATTTAAGAGCATTTCTTACCAAACTTGAACTCTTCATACTGAATAAAAGAAATAACTGAAAAATTCAGCATGTTTGTCCCTGTTTGTGCTGCCTTTCATGGAAAAAAGGTAACTGTTTCAAATACTGGACAAAAACTTTTCATCCTCTCCGAGTGATTTTTCTTTACGGTTTACCTATTTAAATTTAAAATGTATTAAAATTTGTCAAAATAAATATTACCAAATCAGAGTGTTTTTGTTGTAGTCAAGTAGGAATAAGCACATCAGCACAACAAAAAGACCTTTCAACACCTTTGAACTTAACACATTATGCTTTTATAAGACAGCTTAAAAAGACTTTTGAGGATGCCATCATATTCTTCCCCACAGTGAATACATTAGATATGTTCAACTGGAGCATTATCCAGTATAACACTACAAACAGGACCCTACATAAATCATTTTTCTTTCTCTTGCAAGTGTCTGATAGATTCAAAGGTAGCTAAAGCTTATAGAGCCATTTGTTGTCTCAATCAATATATATCGTCCGTAAAGAATCCCTGCCAAAATAGCAACTGATAGGCTGAAGAATTTGCCACAGACTCATGAGGAAATAAATTGTGGTCCTCATCTAGATGGACTTAGCTCCCATGTATCATTCAGCAGTTGGATAACAGAGTAGCTTGCGTAAAGGTCAAGCTCACAAGATTGCCATTTCACACAGCCTAATGCCCTGCTAAATAAGAACGACCTCTTGTCAACATAAACCAAGTGAAATGAAAATGTTTTTTTAATGAAGACAGAAGAAAAGGGTAAAAGAGATTGGAACAGGAGAAATATAAACAATCTTTTATTCATGTAATTATTCAGGCGGATCAGTTAGTACATAGATTGAGAGTGGACGTAAACACACACTCTGTTTAACACTGTTGGAAGGGGAGATTACAGATTACCATGACCGTTGTTAGGCTGCATACATTCATTGATCACAAAGGTTAGAAAACTCTTTGTTTTCCAACCAGCTGTGCATGTTTGACCACTTTTGTCTCCAAAAGATGTTTTGCATAAGGGTTTTTTAAAACTGGCATCCCTTTTTTCATGCACACTGACATTAAAGTTTGATTGGATGTGCAATTTTAGATTTGGCAGTAACTTAGCGAGGCAGCTGCAACTGAGGAGTCTAATTTACCGTCAAGCCTCAGACTTGAAGGAAAAATGCAAAGAACAACATAAACAGGCCTTATACAGGCGCCATAAAGGGCAGAATAGATGTCCTTGTGGTTCAAGGCCGTTTAATCTGCCTTATGTAATGTTAATCTGCTTTTATGTATCTTATTAATTTTTTATGTAATTGAAAACAAACGAGCAAGCAAACAAACAGCAAAGAAGAAAATCTGGATCTGAACCAAGTTAACAGTTGCCAGTTGTCAGTTTAAGAGGTCGCTTGACTTTTGTTACAGTAAAGACTCAATCCCCTATCGATCTTTCAAGGTGTCGAGTTTGTGTCAAGGAGGCCTACACCTCTTCCTGATGCAGTGCCTCGGCAGGGTGGAGAATAACTCTGAGCAAAACAGAGACAGGAGAGGGAGAAAGGGGGAGGGAGACAGAAGTTATTGTATATGCATTTGTGTGAGGATGTGGGGAACAGATGGGGAAAGTAAGTTTATTGATGAATGAAAATAAAGGCAAAACTTTAGTATTGATTTCACAGTTTGTTGTGGATGAAGTGTCACATTGTGTAACGATAAGTTTTGCAGGCTGTTCGCACATATGCAGCTGTGTCTCCACTACACCACCCAACTTGAAACTAGTCCGTAACTTTGAAACAGAAAATGAACAACTGGTAGGAAAATAACTGCACAGATAAGAGTAAGAACTCAGTATGTAAATCACACGCTCAGCTCAACACACCCACAGAGCTCCAGCACCAAGAGAGGCCAACGACAGTGCCAACCATCTGTAAACACAGCATCAGGACAGAGATTGGAATGGAAGATTGGAAATTGCATTTTTCTCGCATATACTTGCTTTATTGTTTGGTCAATCTACTCCTAAATCTTAAGCAAGTAGTTCTATTTGTTCATGTTTTAGGCAAAAATATGTAAAGGCCAGAAAAGTCAAACCATTCCCAGGTCCTCTAACAAAGCAATCTTTGGGTTAGACTCAACAGTCAACACTGTGTAAGTCAACACGGTCTTTCTTTAAGTAAATATAGTTTTTCATACAGTTAGAGGATTAGAAAAAGCTGTGATTTGTTTGTAATATTGATGTAATAAAATAATGAATTTTAATTTTAAATACAATTAATAATACACATAGTATATGTGTTGATTTGAAAAGCACTAATAAGCAGATTTTTCTACTAAAAGGACATATGTTGCCTTGTATTTGTAAGATAACGAGTGAAAGTGAGGAGTAAAGACCGGTGCAAATTGGGCTCATGGGTGGGAATGAAAATGAGCAGTGAGGTCTCTCACACAAAGAGTTTATATTGTGGATTGATGCTGATGTTTTTTTACCAAATCATAACCCAAAATCTGATACACTCCATGTTTTTAACTTCCATCTTTCTTCATGATGCTCCCAATCACCTTAAGTTCACCACAGTTATTTTGCTGTCGTCTCTCAACACAGTGAGAAATTCATGCCACTTCTCCCACTGTAACCTTCCTCTCTCACTGTGTTGTGCTTCAGTCATTCAGTCAGAGCTTTCTGCCAGCACTGTTGATTGGCTGACTGATTGTGGCTGTGCTCTTCCTCTCAAGGTTCATGCTCACATCTGTACAAATATGAAAAAAAAAAGAAAAAAAAATGGTTGCATTGGTTTTCACCACAAATGCAACTGCCAAACAGGTGAAAGCTAAGTTAAAAAAGGCAGAGTGAAAATGTTTTGCACCAGCACAAAATACTTAAACTCAAGATTTGCTGCATTTTTACTTGGAAAAGATC
>JAQMCX010000058.1:20127748-20208760 GCA_029814765.1 Acanthurus leucopareius | reverse complement strand
GTCTTACTGATTGTGGCTGTGCTCTTCCTCTCAAGGTTCATGCTCACATCTGTACAAATATGCAAAAAAAAAGAAAAAAAATGGTTGCATTGGTTTTCACCACAAATGCAACTGCCAAACAGGTGAAAGCTAAGTTAAAAAAGGCAGAGGGAAAATGTTTTGCACCAGCACAAAATACTTAAACTGAAGATTTGCTGCATTTTTACTCGGAAACATGCGATACCCTGCACAGGGCCTCCTATTAATTTATATGTAGAATTCTCTTCTTCACAGCAAATAATACTTAAAGAAATTATTCTTTTAAAAGGTAATTAACCTAGAAACATATAAAGTACATTTCTCTTGCCCCACCCAGCCATTAAACCTCATGAAATTCTCACAACAGCCTGCGCAATTAAATGCTGATACAGAAATCTGATGTCAGTGTAAGAAACAAAGCTTCAAACTTTTCAGTGTAGCCCTTTGACATACTTTTATACGAGAGTTCATGCTGTTTTACCTGATGTTATGTAAGAATTAATTGGCTGCTATAAACAGCATTCATATCAAGTGGAAGCTGCAAGCAGCATCTGTTAAGGTTGCTCGTGTTTTCCAACTTTGTCTTCACAAATCTTTGAAGTGTGTCAGCAAAAGCAGTGAAAAGGAGCAGCGATTTTCCCAGTGTCAGCAGTGTTAGGTCTGAAAAATCACAGTTAACAGTTTACACTGATGCAATCAAACACACTGTCAAATAGTGCGAAACATTCGTTTTAGTCTGTGAAGAGTTGATCTCAAAATCCTGGAAAGAAAAAGAAACAAAGTAAAACACTTGAAGAACACTTAAAACAACTCACGAAAACACAAAAGCAATGAAGAATCCTGGAGAACATTCGTAACTGTAACATCAGTGGTTTCTTGCAGAATGCAAATGATTTCATCCTTTTTTGGACTCAGTCGCTATAAAGCCACCATTGATTTCTGTGTTTCAATAGAAAAGCAGTTTGTGAAATGATCCCAGTTGATTTCTAAAACTTATTTGTAGGAGGCAAAAGTTTTGTCAAAGATTTATTGATGCTAAAACCTTTCTTTGCTGATCTACACTGCAGTGTTCTGTTACCTTTCATAAGGTCTCAATATTTCACCTTCAAATTTCTGTAGTGTTACCAGTGAACGCAGCTGCCTAAAGTTTTGGCCCAGTTTTCTGAAATAAGGCATAAAAAGAGGGAAGGAGGAAAGTTTAACTGTTTATTAGAGTGTTATGTATTTTAGTCTTATGTCATCAATTAGAATTGTCTGTCTGTGTTGAATCGTTATTCCTACCCCACTTTTAGGTACAAACACCTTTGAACTACACTGAATCTCTTCAGCTAATAATCTTACCTGATTGTGTGGCCTCTTTGACAAACAATGAGGCTGCAAACTCCTTTTAATACAGTCAGGACCATCACAGAGACCAAACTGCTTATTCACAGCTTGCCTCACTCTAGCAGAGCTTTCACTCTTTTGCAAGAAACACCATCACGTTTTATAAGTTCTTTTAATGTCATTATGTAAAATCAAGAACAAGAGAGAGCAAATTACACTAATGGTCCATAGTGTGTTGGATAATCAGACTTAAAGCTGGAGGAGGAGGAAGTTTGGGCAGGCACAAAGCGAAACCCTCCGCCCCTTTTTGCTGTCTTGTATCACTTGGCTAAACTCCTCCCACCAAGCCTCAAAGGTTCACAGCGTAAGCAGAATGAGCCACACCGTTACAGCAGAAGCTCATGCCTCGTAGGGTTTTCTCTTGTTGGCATAAACCTTGACAAGACCCCTGTCCCTCTTATTGCTACTCATCTTTTAAAAGATGCCCCTCCAGCACTTCGCGGCCCCAAGGCAGAGTGCCACAGGCTTCAGAGGCAGCTGCCACGCTGTCTGACAAGGAGGATGAGAGGACGGTGCCAAATTCTCTATGAAAGGCTTCAGCTTCGTTGGTGATGGACAAAAAACAGCGGGGGGGGGGCAGATTTCTCCAGGAGGATTATTATTTTATTGGACTGTCACACTGACCTCAAATAACACCAGAAAGGAAATGGGACATGTTCAGCTTTGTGTCAGTGAAAGCAGCACAGCTAGTTCACCACATGCACACACACACATTCACTCACTCACACACACACTGTTCCCCCTTGAGAATCATTCCCTGCTGTTTGTCATCATGCAACTGTTTGCATGTAATGTAATGAGCCAAAGTTTCTGTGTAGAACTTCATCATTTGTACAACAGCCAATAGGATAATATAGATTAGAAAAGAATATGACAATCTTAAAATGCTATTTTAGTAAGACACATTGCATATAAAATAAACTCACTACGGTTTCAGGAAAATGCATCATTTTAACTCTATCTTACACAGAATTTACTTGTCACTTGTTAGACATTGTTATTCCTGTAGTGAATGAATAATCAAGTTTTTTAGATTTTTAGATTAGATTTTTTAGATCACCTGTGGTGAATGAAACTAGCGACAACTGCAACTTAAATAAAAAAGACACAAAAGCAAACAACCCCAAAAAACAAACAAAAAAACTATCAAAAACATTACAGTAAACATGGTAATATGTAAACATACATGTAAACACATAAGACCTAACAAAATAATGCCGCTAACAAACAAACTAACCACTCTTTTCTGGTGCAGTGGCAAGTTAAATAGTCTTTTTTGTCATAATACGCCCATTGAAAAATGGTATAAACAGTGTGATACTGAGGAGTGAGAGAAGGTAAAAGAAATAGCAGCTCCAGAGTCAATCACATCTCTTATCACATGATTCAAACAAATCCAAATTTCTGATGTTGACAAGCCAGTTGAGTTCCACCTGGGATGACAGATACTGGAAAAATGCCCAAGTGTCTATCTAAGAACGATATTAAACACATTAAATGTGTTTAGCAGACGTGAATCAATGGACTCATTTTGCATCTAGTTGACTTGCAGATGCGCAACTTCAAGTCACGAAGGCAGCTGCCATCACTGATAACGAGCAGGCGGTGCAGCGAGTGTAGCAGAGAAATACCTGTCTAGATGGAGGACAGACAGGAATCAATTAAAAATGATTCAGATAACGTCTGACATTTCTGCTTTGAATTTCTATCAATGAGATAAATGATGAGCTGGGACCATTTGATTAGACTGTGATCTTTGACAGCTCAGGCTACA
Source organism: Acanthurus leucopareius (assembly GCA_029814765.1). NCBI lineage: Eukaryota > Metazoa > Chordata > Actinopteri > Acanthuriformes > Acanthuridae > Acanthurus > Acanthurus leucopareius. Next base: position 20,205,582 of record JAQMCX010000058.1, on the reverse strand, counting down.
GAGCAGTCAGGCTATAATGAAGTTTAAAGAAAGCCTCTTTTATGGCTTTAAGCTGTTGTTATTCAATATGATTGTTTAAATTTAGCCTCCATTTCATCTCTGTATGTACATGGTTCATTTAATCTAGAGTTGTTATCTCACATTGTTAAAGTACATTATGATTTTGACATATTGCATTTCAGTTAAAAACGCATGATTGAACCTGACACATTCAAAGATAATGTTTTCGTGTATGTTGTTTGTTTTGATATTTCGAGGGAATCATCTTGGATCATTATCTTTTACAATACGTTATCTTATCATCCTATCTTATCTTATCAACCATATCATTTTATTAATGGCAAGAGCTTTATCGTATATTTAACAAGAATAAATTTTAGTCAAACCAACTTTTTTTCAAAGACAGAAGCACCAACACACACAGTTCCAAGATACAAATTGGGTCGTCACTACAAGACAGATTTATTTGAGAAATAGCATAATTCTAATTGTGTGGAAAACAGTATCCCATCTGTATAATCGTCACCCATGAAATTAAATTTTCTCCACACCGGCTTTGAGTTGATAAAAGTGCTTCAGGTACAGAAGGACAAAAAAATGATTCATTCTTAATTGTTTGGGTGGAAATGCAACCCTAAAGTGATATTTAATGTATGTTTGATGTGCATTTTGTTGCTGTGTTTTCTCTGATATTTCAGCTGCTCAACCCTGAAAAGCAGCTCAGTCCAAATGGATAATATTTCCTTGCAGACCTCACTTTTAATATAAAGATGAGAGCAATGTAGCAAGTGTATAGAAAGTCACTTTATACTCTTTTTAATGTTGATATACTTTGTTCATGTGAACATTCATTCAGTGTGAGCATTCAATCACACTTAATTTATCACTGTTGAAGGTCAAATGAAGCCTCATCCTGCACTGAAGAGTCAATTTTAAAGCCTTTGTACTAATTCTTTTAAATAAACAGCATCTGTATTGATTAATTTATTGATCTATTGATATTCTCACATGTATAAACCACCATCTGGATCAGTTTAGCTTACACAAGAATACGGATACAGACAGATTGTAGGTTTGAGGACTAGAGTAGCTTGTGCATGTGTAACTCGTGACAATATTATGTATTGCAGTGTTAGTTGTGGTCGAGCCATGAATTGATTTTGAAATGGTACAGATACAGACTGAGATGCTCAACTTATTTAATTATCTAACTCCAAGAAAACATTGATGCTCCTGAGTGTAACAAGAGGTGAAAATTCTGAAGCCAAAATAAAGTCAATATTAAGGGTTTTTAACTGAAGAGACAATATTTAGTTTAAGACTTTTATCGTCACCTTAGTCTTAAATACTTTATTACAGATTGTTTCACTTCAGACAAGCGTCGATGATCATTTGGACCGTCTTCAGAAGCATTTTTAAACTTGGATGCATGTCTGCAGTTTGCTTTTATCTTGGCAGTCACAGAGGCTAGAAATTCAAATATTCAGCAAAGTGAACTTAAACAGAACTACAACATGGGCGCCCCCATGCAGTCAGACTTGTCATTTATCCACCTGCCTTTTATTCCAGCACATTCGGACACAACTTTTTCGTGTCCCTATAGCTTGGTGGATGTTTCAACATTCTTCACCAGCAGTTCCTTTATTTCAGCTGGACTCCACTGTTTCTTGTGAGCCAGATAGCTCTCTAAACCCTCACATCTTCCAGCAGTTAGCGGACTGGCTCATGAAAATTGAGACATCCAGCACAATGCAGCGCTCTATTTCCATAAGTCTTCTTTTTCTCAAGCTGCTTGCATGAAATCCCTTTTTGATCATGTGCAATCCTTCCTCAGTACCTGGCTGCTGACCATTTTCTACATACGAGTGTCCATTTGGCAGGAAGAATGCAGCAGACATGATTCTGCTTAACATTTCCAAGCCGGACAAATTGGGCTAAGATACCAGCTGTTAAGCATGGGAAGGCTAATCAGTTTAGCAGAATGCTGAGGATTATGCAGTCAAAGAAAAGTTGTTGTTCTAAACACAATATACTGCCGAGGACAACACATCTGCTGTTGGTTTTGTTATCGGAGATATTTCCTCTTGTTCATTCTCGAAGCCTGTCTTAGCCTTGTTATTTGCTCGCTGCTGTTTATCACAGGCCTGTTGTGAAGGAAGTGTCCAATTAACTGTGGATTTGGTGGCATGTGCTATCACATCAGGGTTCTCAGAGTCTCACATCTTCCGTGCTTGTGTGGCAGGGTGTGAGGGATTCAGGCCAGCAGTTTTACATCACCTCCCTCAGCTAAATGCACCGCATAAAGCAGTGCATGTTTGCATACCATAAGGAGAAAGGGACAGAGGGTTTAAAAAGATTGCAGGAAAAAGTTCATGTGCTCTCTATTTACTATGCTTATGCACACCACAAAGTAATAATTAAAGTGATAATAACACACAAAGGGGCAAAATGCAATTAATTTTTCTCATGCATTTTAAAAGCAATGGTTTTATATAGCTTATTAAGTATTTGTTTTTCAAGAATTAATGCATGTATGTTGATTTTTCTTGCTACCAGCCTTGAAAATTGAAATTAAATGAATAAGTAGCTCTTCCTCAGATTTTCATATCACAGCAACAGTTTGACCTTTTCACACATAAACTGTCACATGCATTAGTCTGGTAACAAGGCTTGTTGTCCAAGGGGCTTAATCAATGAGCACAGATCAAAATCCCTTTAGACGCAACCAGAAAGACATACAACCAATCAGAGCAGAGACACGTCTCTCAGTATCTGGTTTAACTGATGACACAGCAAACTAGCTAATCTTGTATCTTCAGTTCCAAAGAAATTAAAGTTTGGTGTCAATCTTGTCAAATTCTTTTGAGGAAGTACTTTAGTTGTTCACTAAGGAGCCTGCTTTACTTTAGTTTCTGACACTGTTGTATTGTTGTGTTTGAGCTGGGCATGAGACGGTGGTGTCCAGCTTCCTCTTTGCTTGTCTCTCTGCAAAGACTGGCCTCATAAAACAAGGTCCCGGGGTTCAGACGCTGTCAGAGTCCGACTGGGGCGCCATGTGCGACAAGAAATGATGCAATAAACCTTTGTTTAGGGAAGCACTCATGCAGTATTACTCTGAGGTGGTCACTGAGCTCTCAACACGGTGACAAAGGCACAAGGTTTTCTGGTTCCAGTCCTTTTTAATATTTTCCAAAGGGGTTGTTTGTTATGCAGTCTGGCAGGTGGGTTTGCCTTCTTCCTGCCTCCTCTGTCCGTTAATGTTTAAAGTACTTCTCTTCCTTGACATTGCTTCCTTATAGTTTCATCCATGAACTGTGCATATAGATGTGCTAACACAAATATGCCTGTGACCCAAAAGTTTCAGTTATTTCTTTGTGACATTTCAGTGACCTTTTGAACTAATAGTCTCCAACGCTCTATATGGTCTTTTGTATTCACTTTTCCTTTGTGTGTAAAAGAGAAAGAGAGCTGAATTTGCTTTTCGTCTATTCTGTTTTATTCTCTTTGAAGACAGATAGATGAAAAGGGGTATGGGGGAGGCTGTTAATACTTTTCATAAAGCTGCTCCAGGCTGTATGGATTGGAGGCTGAAAGTGTCACTGGAAACCCTGTCTAGTCGAGGGTCATGTAGCATGTTGGAATATCCATCAGTGACTCCACCAGTCTGTTGAAAATAGCATTTGTGTCTGTTGACATTTAAATTGCAAGGTTGGAATGTAATTTACCATGAAAAAAAACAACAAAAGTCACAAATATGTCACTCTATTGTGTTGTACTGTTAGTTTAAAATCTGAAAAATTCAATACAAAAGGTATTATGTTTTCAGGTTTCTGCCTCCAACTTTGAGACAGCAAGTACGTGCAAGGAAGACCAGAAAAAGATGCAGACAAAAACATAAAAGAAGTCATAACATTGTATAAAAGCTCTTGGGAGTTCTTACTATTGTAGTCATTTAAATAGCTTTGTGTTTCAGATACTTTTAAAGGAGGAAAGCCATTACATTTATCAAATAAATAATGCACTCTGTAATTTACATTTGCCCCTCATACATAAATACAGTCCAGCAGTAACATTTTAATGTGGGGATGGTTGCGACTAAGCTGTATTTAAAGTAAGTTATACACATTTCCCAGAAATCCGATTATTGTAAACTTCTATTGTGGTAACATTGCAAAGCGGCATCAAGCCTTTTATTCACTAAGCATGCTTCCACTAAGAAGTTTATGACCGCTGCTAATGTGTGACTCGAAATCGTGAGTTCAGTCAGTGCAGGAGTGTATGTGGACACAGCGGCAGGAGAAGGAGATGTTGTTATTGTTCCTTGTTGTGCTTGTAACTTTATTGAGCTTTGAAGAAATGCAACTGGGCCTAAAAATCCTCCTTTGGCGTGTTTGTGTCATCATTTGGATTGAATGCACAAACTTTGGCGTGCCCTTCGTGTCGTGCTGTATAATGAAACGTCTGCCTGCAGTGTGGGCTGACTAACACTGTTGCAGATGATGACTCCAGCCCTGTCTTGAGTCTGACTGACTTCAGACCTTGAAACTCACTTGAATTCATATGCGAAATAATTTATGACGGAGGATGTAATGTCTGGACGGAGATCCAACGGGGAATAGTGATGTACCACGTAGGCTTACGGAAACCAGTCATCGATTGAAAGGTTTTTATTGAAGCTCTGTCGCCTCCAGGGCTGATTTACAAAAACACAAAGAAAGAAACAAACCAAAATCCAGTTCTAAATGAAACTGAACTACCTGTTCAACTTTAAAAAACAGGACATTCACAGTTTCTGGTATTTACATAACAAGGACAAAAAGCGAGTGAATAAGCATTGAAGTGAGTTGAGCCTTGTTGACAGTGTGCCCTTTTGTTCCTGGAGAGGACAGTTGCTCGATTGAATTGATCTGACTTTAGAGCCTAACCATTTATCTTGGTCAGTCATATCTGATCTGTGGCTGTCAAGTCTAGACAGGCTCCTCTGAGAAATAAACTGCTTGGAGAGCCAGTGATGGGTCTACTTTACCTTCTACCATGGCGGCAGCATTTCCTTTACATGTTGTATGTGTGTGTGTGTGTGTGTGTGTGTGTGTGTGTTCCAAGAATCAAACTAGTTTTTCCAAAAATAAAATGTTTAGAGCCAAAACAATTCGATGATTAATGATCCATCAATTAATCTAGAACTTAACTGTCAGGTTTAAAGATGGTACAGTTATTTTAAAAATTACATTGAAAAGTAAGCGACTATGGTTTTATCATCTTGCCCTTATTTTGTTTTGGTTCCAATATAAAAAGAGAAAACAATTTACTCAAAACATTTTCAGTTAACATCAATTGAAGTCATACTGGAAATTATAGTAATAATATGGGGGGAAAAGTCTTAATTAATTCTTAATTAGTCTCACAATCCAGCACAAATACAGCAGCACTGTGTGCTCCAAAATAAAATGGGGGAAGTACATGCAAATGCTCCATTACTTCCCTCCAGCTCCAACAAATTGCTTTTGGACATGCGGTTGTATTTTCCTTGGAGACTCTCACCTCTCCAAGGACTCGGCTGAAAAAAGGCAAAAAAAAAGGGAAAAATTAAAGATTCTATTGGCACAGTTGCAGCTCAGTACTGTCACTCTAATTTAGGAGGCTGCGAGCTTATCCCTTTGACCGTGTCTTCCTCTACCTGGGCCATTTCTAAGCCACAGATGATCAACCTCGAGGGACCCTCATTAAGTCTTTGCTCCAATTAAGCCACACTCATTTTGCCGCAGCACAATTGCTCTGTACCACGGCGCACAAATCCTCCAACAGTGGATTAGGCTGATCAGTGGGTGGGATGAAAATAGCTGCATTGGTAAGTCAGTGGAAGATGGTAGGCGTTTGTTAGGTGTCATCTGTCACTGCTTATACATCCAGTGGTGGGCATCAAACAATTTAGGTTAAGGAAAGATACATCAGATGTGACGTTAGTATAAATGTGTAGCCACAGAAGATACGGCCTATTTAAGGAATTTAAACGTGGCTTAGCAAGTGGAGGCATTGAGAAAGCCAGTACAGCTAAACTTTGATACAGTGTTCAAAGTCCATCATGCATTAAGAGTTTTGGGGCCTGAAATTTTCTGATCCTTCACAGTTTCATAATCTGTTACCAAATCCAGTTGCAGTGAGGATGAGAGAGGCTCAGTTAGTTTTCTTCACATCTTCACATCTGACTCAAGAGAGAAATTCCGAGTTCTTTTAAGGATCATTAATATAAATTGGCAGGATTGATAGGGTAGATAAATAGGGATTTTTACAAAAAGAAAGTACAAAATGTTGATTTCACTTTTTTTTTGTTTTTTTTTTCTGTGAAACTTTATTGGATATTTCCAGACACCTTTTCCTTGGAATGCAACAACATTTTTCAATGAGGTTGTGGATGTTTGTCTTCATATTATTTTATGCCACCTTAAAAATAACTCAAAACAATTCCAAGTCCTTGAACATATTCTCAATTGAAAAAGGGATTCATGAGATTCAATCATTAGTCTTTTTTATTGAATCAACTCTCTTTTAGATATGATTTTTAAAAGGTTATTGTTTCAACCTCTTTTAATAAACCAACAGAGAGGTAGTCAGTTTGTGCAGAAATTGATTTTTGCCTTTTTAAACTGAATTTTTGTGGTAATTTATTTCCTGCACCACTAATTGGAAAAAGCATTTGCTGTGCGTTTTCTGACTTATGTCAAGCTTTCAAATCCCAGCCGACACATCACTTTAAACATCAATGGAGCTGGCATGCTTTCTGACAGGACGTGTCGTTAATAGCAGCAGACTGATGAGGAGTTGGCCAGCGGATCTGACCACCAAATGTTTTAGTTGACAGCTGACTTATGATCACTGAAAACCTCCCTGCTTGCATTTGTTTTGATGAAATTATACCGTTACTTTTAAATTGCCACATCCATTACTGTTCAAGTCATTAGTGTCTTTGTATTAGCATAATTTGCTATGGATTTTGGTTGATTATTGACCTTGGCTTTATCTTCAAGTGTATTTTTTTAATTACTGCCAAAGCACATCTCATAACTATATAAAAATGTGCAAAATAAGGGCAAATAAACACCTCAAGTTAATGCTTTTAGATATTTATATACACAGTCTCCATGTAGTTTCATCGGACTGGAAACTTAGACCAAAGTACTTTTACAGATCACAAGTGCAGCCTGTTTTTAAGATACACGTTAAATGAACATGTGAACCTGTGTTTCACATATGTTCTGGATGCTCTGCAAACGGTTACTTATTTGATTCTGGCTGCTTTACGGTCGACTAAACGTGCAGCTCTCTCTACCGATCAATGAACGATGCTGTCAACCCAGAAAACCACAGCAAGTGCAGGCGACTGCAGATAAATCAAGCATTACTGGTGATTTGTTAAAGAAAAGGAGCCAGTGTTTGCTCAATAAGTACCCACAATTGTCACTGTGCTCTTTTGTTGGGGGAAAAAGGTGGCTAAAAAGGTCTAAAGTTGGTTGCTTTCTGAGTGGGCTCCATTGGGTTTCATTAGGATTCATTTCAGCAGTCAGCCGGTAATGGACATTCACTGTCCAAGTCGACACCACCAAAGGTAAAAGGCATGAGCCCAGCGAATGCTACTCACTTGTCTTCCCTTACTTAAATGGTGGTGTAATGAGCCATTCTCTGGCAGCTGTTTAAGCAGAAAAAATGATCAAGTGACCAGGCACAGAGAAAGATGCCGTGCATATGTCATACTGGTGCTTTCTTGCCTACTACCCTGGTGCGGTTTAGCTAATGTTCTTCCCTGGACTGACATTTCTTCAAGGATGTTTATCCTGGATCGCTGGGCATTTGTGGTGGCTGAGTTGGTTTAACTCGTGAGCTCACTCTCCATGTCTGCTCTGATTTTTGTTTCTTTTGTTTTTCTTGCAGACCCTGGAGTAAGTGACCTGTGAATAGAGTCACACTGGGGATAGGACTTCTCTGCTTCTATAACAGTGTATGGACATCTGACTTTGTGGAGCCCAGCAGGTACGTCAAAGTGAATTCATGTCTTTTGTAATTGTGCTGTTGCCTTTTTTTCTTTTTAGTTTTAAGTCATGTTTGGAATAAAAGGTCAGTTCTGAATATAAAAAGAACTGCATAAATATGGCTTAATGTATTATAGTAAAAATCCACACTGATCATAGCATGCTGATTCCAAAGCGCATACAAACCTCATACAACGTTATTAATAGAGTTTTATAAGCACTGAAGGTGGTTGATAAGGTCATAATAGGGCAGTGTAATGTTTAAAATGTGGTATTTTACACCAAATTTATTGGACTCAGGGAGAAACAACTGTAGGAGACTGACTGATCACTTTTCAGTTGCACCATCATCGACATGTAGCAGGAAGTTGAAGATCATCACCCATGAGAAGCAAACTGCCTCTGTGCTAGAAAGACGGGGAACCTGGTGAAGCTTTGACAACATTTTATGGCCCTTTGAGAGTCTGTCAGGGTATCTGTGTTGCAGCTGGGCCAGTAAGCTCTCTAGTGTATGTGTGTGTCTATGGGGACATGTTAGCACACACCTGCTTCAAGCTAAATTTGAGCAGGAAAAAAAACAGCTTTGGTGGAAAAATCACCTGTGGTGACATTATGAGCAAACAAGAATCTCTGTGATTATGTGTGAAGTGGAAAAAAAAAAAAAAAAAAAAATTGTGTGCGATTCCTCCCGAACCACTGTGCCTAAATTTGGCAGCAGCGGCAACACACTGAAAGTATCTCAGAGGGATGCGAGGTCTTATTTTCACAACTGTCACCTTTTCCACCCAGGCTGATGTCACTTTGCCATCTGTTCCTCTCACATCCCTTGAAATTGAAAAACCCAATTATCCCAAGTTGATAATATAAGATAGATCCTTAATGCCTGTTATCCTCAACTTGAACTTAAATTTGATTTTCAGCATTGGGAAGCCTGGAATTTAGCAAAGTGATGTAAGTATCTGTGCAATTAGTGAATGGTGAGCACCGTAAGTATTAGATGATACAAATAATATATGTCCCTGCTTTTTTGAAAAAACACTGCAGTAAGTAAGAAGGAGAAAACAAGAGGCTTTGGTGGTGCTCCTCGCAGGGTTTTTTTCCATTTTTGGAAATCACAAACATTGATTAACTGTCTTAATTGTCTTTCCAGACATTTATCTTAAGTAGCCTTACCAACCACAGTGAAAAGAACCTACACATTACAGGAACAGCTGCATTAAAATGAAGTTTGCCATAATATTTTTCAAATGTAGACATCGGCTACAGTAAGGAGGGTTTGACATGAGAGGATGGTCTCTTGACAGGTAATTTTAATATGAATTAAGCAGTTTTATATAGAATTAGAGCCCCAAGCCTTTGATTTTTCTACACTGAACCAAACAACACTGGCATGATGCCACCTCAGAGTAGGATTTAAAAAAAAAAAGCATGCTAGGAAACCTAAAGAGATATGACAGGCGTGACATGTGACTCGACAGCATCAGCTTCTAGTGCGATGTGTAACATACAATCTGCAGCACTTCTCAACAGTAACAGGGGTAAACATGCCAATTTACCGTATCTTTTCAATTACGACTGTTTGCTTTCTATGCTCGAAGCTTGAAGAGCTCCTGGACGTTGCTTTGTCCCCATTTTGCAGAAGATTCCTGTATTTTTTTCTGACTTTGACTTGGCCGCTAAATGCTGCTGGTTTCTGTTTAAATCTCCTGGTGGAGGGTCGCAAACATAACACAGCGTCAAAACGTCACACCCTAAGGACAAAAAAGAGAAGAAAAAAATTGTTTACTTCAGTGAATCACCGATCACAACGTTCCTTCCTTATGCTCAGAGGCAACAAAGTGACACATCCAGCCAACATGCCTAAATGCCCCTCCTCAAATGCCAGTGCTGCATGTTTCCGGTCAACCCTGACTGTCTGCTTTAGTTTTTTCTTTCATGTCACTTTTTCAATAAAAGCAGCCAGGCGGGCTAAGGCAAGAAAGACTGGGACGGGTTAGAAATTAATGTGATCACGTTGGGGAAGGGACTGTGCTGAACGACGTGTGGAAAGAAAATGTGTCTCTCTGAACTCCCTTGCCGCCGTGAGGCATAACACAATTAGACTTTAGATTGTTTTTTCCTCTCCCTCTGCCCATCTGATTTCTGCTCATGCCAGGGTGTTCTCTTTCATCTGCTTTATTCCTCTGTATTGTCATAATGTAGCAGACCCTGAGTGCTCTCACAGATCACTGGTACAGCTTATCAGTGAAGTGGTGCCGCTTCAAATTGGGTCCCTTAATTTAGTCACTCTACATTCATTCTGAGGATTACACTTTCAGGGGAAAAAGGCTGTGGTGGTGGAGAGGATAGATAAACATACTTTAGGTAGAACAATCTGGAGAAGTACGTAGAAACCTCATGCAGAGTTTGGAAGCTGAAGAAAGAAAAACAGTGTGTTTGCAGTTTGGATGGTGACGCAGGTCTTCACATATGTTGCAGATATGAATCCTGCTTTGTTTTCCTCCATTTAAAACCCCTTCAAACCTGCACAATGGCTCACAGTGGATAGCGGTGTGGATGGTGGATATTTTTCATAGAACATGGATAATGAGATAAAGATTTTTTATATTTTTAGTAAGAAGTAGTTTATTATGACCTGCTTGCAGTAAAAACAACCACAAATGATGCACTGAAATTGGACATCCTCTTATTTGAACTCGCAAGTAAATTTTAAGATGGTACATCCCATGAAGCATCCACATGCTTGTTTTTGTATAGCAACAAGGACGAACTGATAAAATATTTCAAACTCTTCATGGTCACCAGCCTTGATGATGCTGCCATACTTTATACGTTGCTGTATATGAACTGTGGAGAGTTGAAGGACAAAAAAGTCAGTGTATCTCTTTTAAGAAGACAAATCCATAAAAACAGAAAAGATGGCCTTTGATTTTTTTTCCCCTCTACATGTTTGCTTGTTTGTTTTTTTACAAAGTGAATGTTAGAAACATGAAAACCCTGTGTCCATGTCTTGTCATGCAGTGCTTCCACAGACGATTATAACATCTGTATTACTTAAAAATCCCCTCCAGTCAAAAATATGTTGTTTTCTTATTTTTGTATCCCTGAAATGTCTGATGATCTGTACAAAGTTTCCCACCACTGAGGTGTTTTTCTTGCTTCTTCCAAAGGGAGGAATGTCTGTGCACTTTCTTAAAATCTTAAATTCAACTTTAGAAAGCCAATTGCAGTCAAAGAAACTTGAAGCCTTCAGCAGAGAGTAGACTTGTCAGTACAGAGAGCGAGAGTTTGCAAAGCATAGTTAAAGTTTTGACAGCAAACATGGTGGACTGTGCAGTTTTTAGACGGAAACCAAAACCTTGAGCTTCCTACTACCACCAAAAAAAATCTCTGTATCAATCAAGAGTCACTCTAACATCACGGCAGAAAATGTTTATTTTCACAACAGCTAATGATGTTGTGTCAGCTGCTGTCACTTACAGGCTGCAGGCTAATAAACAACATATTTAAACAGGTCTGACTGAGGCTGTGTGTGTTACAGGAACATGCATGGCTGAAGTTTCCTCTTGCCAGCCGTCTTGAAATGCACTGTTTTAACCCATCCAGCCTGTGATTCATACATCCAGAATCTCTCAATGAAGGAGAAAGAGCACTTGTTCTTCCAGCCCTTTAAAAAAAAAAAATAAAAAACCTTTTTGTAGGAGAAACCCATTTGAAATGAAAAATTAATCAAAGCACATACTTTAAAACATGTCTGTAGGACAGCGCACTTACCTCGCCTAATGTTTTAAACCGCTCTTCCTTGCAGAACAATGATACAAATGTATAATCTGTTTTATAATTAAAAATGTTGTGTTTGCCAAACATAACAGAGGGAAACGAATTAAATCATATACTGCAAACTGTACCTGCAAACACAAAACAAACAGTGTCAAAGAAAACAGTGCAAAATATACAGTAAAGATAGACATATTGTGATGTTTGTGTTCAGGATGGTTTCTCCCTGTAACCATTAGAGCAGAATGGCAGACAGTGTGGTTGCTGCTTTGAAGGGAGCCAGATAGAGGACTTAACCTGTGCGCCTGGTAATTTTACCAAATTTAATGATTATGATTACCTTCCCTCTAGTTCCTGTGTTAGGATATGCTCCATTTTCTGTCTTAGTGGCAGATGTGACTGTTTCATGCACCATTTTCATCATAACCTGAGTAGCCGCCTCCAAATTTACATTTCAAATGGTGTTTTAGGTCTTATTCTTGGATGTAAGGTTGAAACAATGCTCATCTGCGGCCATTCTTTACTGAGATGAATGTAAAGGCCTGATTAAGCCATTAAGGGCACATCTGCCAGCCTAATTCCTTTTTAATTTGCAGAGAACTCTCCTGTATATTACTACAGTGGATGTGACATTTTGATTAAGCAAGGGCTGTAAAAATGATTACCACGAGGTTGCAGAGGACTACTGCTCACATCACTGGCTACCACCGCCAAACCAGCACACCCCAGAAATCCCACTGACCCCTCCAAAAGCCAAGCAATCTGTGTCACACACCGAACGTGTTCGTTTGTCTCTGTTTTAATTGAATATTGTGCTTCAATACCAGTGAAACCAGTAATCATTTATAGCATACTTGGACTTTACAGCTGAGCTTATTACATCAGTGTATTTAAATCTATTTTAAAGACTTTATTTCCATGGTAAATCCCTCTTGAGATTTTCTTCTTTAATACTGCCTTTGGCATAAACACTGCGACTGGAAATAGAAACTCTCAGATTAATTTGACACACAGAATGCCAACTAGACAGAAGGCATCAATGATGGTGGTGGTAAATACTGTATATGTACTTAGCTAAATTATTCTGGTTTGCATTGAAAATTTCCTGGTTTGCAGCAATAACAAGACATACTGTATAATTCATGTACATGGATGCTAGATATGGGACTGATGAGAGGAGAATAGAATCTGGCATAAATTTGACTCAACACAGTTAATTTTATGTCAAAACAAATTAGAAAAGATTGACCAGTTTATTTATGTAAAAATGACTGCATTCATCAGAGGGATAAGGGGATAATTCATCCAAAGTGGAATTTTCAAACAGTTCCACTCACCATTGTGACGACAGAGGCACAGGTGACATTTTCTAATCCACATATCCCTTCTGGAGTTTCACTGAGGGAAAGAATTCCACGTCATGCCAATACAGTGGAAGTTCAAGGTGACCACGGACTCAAAGGGAAAAAAAAACAGGGGAAGAAAAACGTGACATGCCTCCATACTGCACATGTGGTGTCTTCTAGTCTCTGGACAAATCAACCATTCACTTTGACTCAAAATGGCCACGTTAACTCTGTGTTTTTAGCCGAAATATCCACGGTGGCCTCCAAGGAGCTGCATACATGTTAGTGCACTCTAACATGAATTTTGGCTAAAAAAATGGTGTTAATGTCACCATTTTGAGTCAAATCGGATGGTCGATTCTTCTGGACACTTGGGTGAAATTACATGAGCAGTATGGAGGCATGTTATGTTTTTTTTTATTCTGTTGTTTTTCCTTTGAGTCCATGGCTGCCGTAGGCTTCCATTGTATCAGCATGGCATGGAATTCTTTTCCATGGTAAAACTCCAGAAAGGCCATGTGGATTGGAAAATGTCACTAAAGCCTCCATCAACACAGTGGTGAGTGGAAATTGTGTGAAATTTTACATTTTGGGTGAACTATCCCTTTAATACAGTCAGAAACAAACAAGAGGAAAAGAGTGCTTTGTCCGTATCAGAGAGTTGCTGGTTTGAATCTCCAGCGCCGACAGCATGTGAACTGGAGAACTGAACGATTTGCTCTCCCCCGTCAGCATCTGGCGCCTGCACTCTGCCTGCTCAGTAATATAACGAGGAAGAGTGTGAGTGTACTGAGCTGCTTTCCAGTACATAATGTACAAAGGCACGCTCTCTAACCGTGTGACAAAAGGATTTTAAAGCACATCATTGCTGCAACACATTTAATATATAAATATATACATATATACCATCATCCTTATGTAATGTTTACCATCAATGACTGTATCAATAGAGAACATTCCACCTTTAGAGGATCTGTAAGAGCATTGATGCATATTTACAGCTTTATGTTTACTTGTTTAAGTCGAGTGAATGTGACTCTCCCAGCTGTAAAACTGCTTGATTTTATAGAGTACTCTCTGTGCAGCTTAGCAACACCTTAGCGTATGACTTGACATTATAATGATATATTGCTATAATGTCATTGTGATGATACACATTTTTTTCTTCGAACCTCATGAATTGATGTAATAAAAACTTCTGTGTGCTGGAATGATGGAAATATCAGACACAGTTCAGTCAGCAGAAGCACTAAGCATTGGTAGCATGCAATTATAATTGACTGGGGGGATTTTAGTCTTTTCTCAAAGCATCCTTTGTCAAAGCACAGTTTGACTGGGATAGTGAGTGGGATGTGGCAGACGAACAAAACAGGGCGAGGACTGTCTGAAAGCAGGGATGTCTATGGAGTTGTCTGTTCTGACTAATGTTGCAAAGCCAAAGCAGAGAGGAGCAGTAAGCACAGTGGACAGCTCCGCTCTGTGTTACGTTCTCCTCAGGACCTCGGTCAGCTCCCCAGAGATCTGACTACAGTTATAGACAGTTCATCTGCAGTGTCTCTACAGAGCAGGACTCATCTATTTCCATTGTTTTTCTCTTTTCCCTCACTGAACTTAGTATTTTTGATAATCAAAATTTCCATTAAACTAGATTGTCAAGTAATCGGAAACCTGTTTTATGAATGAGATTAATGGTCAGTGAGTCAAGTTAGTGCTTTACTTGTTAACTTAGTATTTTTCTGTGGTTTCACTTCAATGTCAAGTAACCATGGTAACCTATAGCTGATCATTTTTGTTCAATATGTTTCAGTAGAAGCCCAGAATGGACAAATACTGATTTGAAATTAAACCTACTGATCTTTAGGTTATTTCTTTAGAAAGGAGCTGATGACTTTTCCATTATCACACCACTGTATGTTTTGGATTTGAAACAGCTACTTAGGCTGCATTGAACCAACTCTATAAGATGGAGATGTTTCCCCTTTTCACTCTTATCTTAGTATTTTTCACAGAAATAAACATTTCATACAACAGCATTTATTAGAAAAAGAAATATGAGATTAGAACGTGCCAGCCACATTTAACACTTTCCAGTGAAATGCTACATAAGAATACAAAAGGCTATAGAAAGGTTAATACTGTTTTTTTTTCTGAGTTTAAATTTTGCAGTAATAATCCCATAAAAAAAAGAAAAAGAAACAAACACAAAATCAATACTTTTGCTCCTCGTGTCAGAGGTGACACTGCCCTCAGCAACAAGCTGACACTTTAATATGTCAGAGTTTGTAGCCTTTTCATGTTCTGGCTCCGAACAGGTTTTTCTAACATGAAAGATGGCTAGTTACTATTTCTTTTTTCAGTAAATACTTTTCCCACTTTCAAACTAACTCTACTTTGAAAAATAAAAAGCAGGCATCTCACACAGTGACTGGTTCAATGTAAATGAGAGCCTTCATATTTCATTACTGCAGCCCTGACGAGTATCAGATCGACGTCATGAATAGAAAAGCTTTTCTTGGCACAGTTTGACAGCACAACATTTGATTATTTGAGCCGCCCATGTTGCATTTCACTGCCTATTTATTAAAGGGCTCTTATTTATTACATATCTGAACTCACTTATACCCTGATTGGAACATTCATGACTTTGAAAGGCCCCACAGTAAGTGCTGTGAGGCTGGTTATGCAGGATCTACCCTATATTAAATTAGATGACTATAGGAAAGCTCGGTGTGACAGGTTCTTTTGTTATTGTGTAGTGATATTGTTTTTTTTCCAGTTCACACATCCCGCACAAAGAAAAATGCCATTTTTTTCTTGAATATAATTAATAGAGAATAACAGAATGCTAACTGACAACAGAAGAATTGAGCCACTGTAGCTTTTCCCTCACAAAATCTGAAATAATTTTTGCTTCCCTTGTCTGCAAATCAACATGATTATCCTTTCCACACAGTCAGAGTCTCAACATGGGTTTACAGATTTATGCTGTGCAGCTGTGGAGATTGTAAAGGAGATTTCTGCATTATATGAAATTCTTCTCACCAGATTGCTTTGGAAAAACTATAGAGTAACTCATAATGTATTCTAATGTTTATTTGAAGCATGTTTCCAAGGTTTCAAAAGTAAATGTTTTTCAAATTTCTTCATACTGTTTATAATATTTATAAAGAAAAAGCAGCTTTTATGCAATTTTGGGGCAAAACAGTTCAATCTAAATGCAAACAGAAGTGTTTTTGTTCTTGTGTTAATGTTTCGTCTAATAAAGGTTTACAAGTACTTTGAGAGGGAAACACCTGAGTAGATTTTCCATTTTTTGCTGTTTGTATTGTTTCCTTTGAAAAGTTTAGCTCCTAAGTTTTGATCTTGAAGTGAGTCATTAGATGTCTTAATTTATCTGCCATTGATACAAATGTAATAATCACTGCTTTCACATTATGGCCAAACATAGTTAAAAACACTTCTTAATTGGCAGTTTATGTACATGCTTTTTAAAATTGATTATTGTTTATCTGAAAAAAAGAACCATTTTCAGCAGTTTAATAGTGTTTTGTCATATAATGAGAATTAAACATAAACTACACAAGCTTTAATCCTAAAAGTTAAAAGGAAAATATTTCTCTAATCTCTTAAGTAGTGGTTTCTAGTCAAAAAGACAGTTTCAGCATCCATGAAGCATCCATGGCTTCTTGTTTGTTTGCTCAGTTAATTTTAAAACGACACACTGAATCACAATCGTTTGCTAATTTATATTCAAGAACTGCCGAACTATAAAAGTTGTCCCGTATCCCTGACAGAATGTCCTGTTGATTTAATTATGAGCGTTTTGTTTCAGATGAGTGTCTCCTTGTACTTGTCTTTCGTCACTGGACTTCAGTCATCACACAAACAGAAAACTTGTAGTTCTCTGGCTCAGTCAAGTGAGACTGAACCAAGATTGTTTCTGCCTCTAGAGCAGCTCTCCCCCCTGAAAATGTTTGTGTAACTAAAACTCCAATCTGCCTCAAGACCTTTCAGTGTATAATCATCTTAATCTTTACCCAGTGGAGCCAGCCGTTTCACTTTCAAGTACTTTTTTAGTCAAAGGGGCAATGTGAACATTAAGAAATGAGCTGACATTATCGGCAGACTGTGATGAGGTTATATTTCTAACGTTATTTCAAAGACATTTATGAATTCTGTAGCAATGATATCTTCTTTAGTCAGCATGCTCACTAGCCAGCCCTCTGGTCTTGGACTTAATTGCTTGCTTATATTATAATAAATACACTTAATTCAACCTTGAAAATAAGAAAAATGAGAAATAAGAAAATAAGAAAATGAATCTCACCAAAACCATCTTACTTTGTCTTTTCACAGTTCCAACAATCACGAGATCTGGTTTGGTCAAAATAAGCTCTTATTCACAGATACAGATGTGAAAGTCCTTGCTGGTGAAGCTCAATCATTCTCCCGCTCCTCTTCTTCTTCACTCCTTTTTGTGTAGCCCTCAGTGTCAGAGTCCTGGTTGAAGCTGCTGTAAATCACTTTGGTGCTGAATCCCAGTCATCAAACTGGCCTGAGTTGACCTCGGAGGTTTTGCTCAGTCCTCTGGCTTGCTGGGTGTCTGCAGAGCCCAGGTCCACTGCCTGCGGTGTAAACACCAACACTTCTCAAGTGTCCTCAGTTTCTTGTCCAGGCAGACTGGTCAGCCAAAAGGGCCACTAGCTGCAAGGCTAACTGGACCGAAAGGCTAAGGGCAACTGCTAGCTAAAGCCAAAGAAAGCAAGAATGAAGTGAGGACTAGTCAGGGGTTATTGTTGGGATATGGTGCCCCCTATCACGCACATTTCCCATTTAGAAACTCATATCTGTTGAGCTTTACGCTATTTATTCATTATATGCTCACTCTGCTGTTACAAGGCATTGAGATTAATGACCAGGCTGTTTAGTGGACAAACTGTCCTGTCTGCAAGAGGCACATCTAACAATCTTCAAAAAGCAAGATGTGATGTAAATTTCTTTCTACACATCTGGGCTTATAAATGGCAGAAAATGGCGGATGTGTGTTCCCATCATGTTCTGACTGTAACACATCAAGGCATAACCCATCCACCAGAGCAGGCATCACCCCGCTCTGTCCTCTTCATCTTCACTACAGAAGGCTGTTTTCACACCTGCCACAACGCTCCTCTCTCTCTCTCTCTCTGCATCTGAATCTCTCTCGCTCTCTCCTCCTCTCTTTTTCTCGCTCATTATGCCTCCAACTGCTTTCCATTGTTGGATCTAGCCGAGAATTTCATATGTGCTTTAACTGCCTTTCTTTAACCTTTCCGGGAAGTCGGTGCATTTAGACTGCTATTATCTTGTGTCTCTGAGTGACTGAGAGGACCACAGAGAGCTTCCGTTAGCTGCCACTTGATTATAAATACATTTTCATTCCCATCTAATGTATGATTATGTAACTTCATTACTTGACTTGTGCAATGGTTTCCTCATTGAGGATTGTGTTACTGCTGGAGATCGAGCTTAAAAGCTGTGATTATGGTTACCTTTTTTGAAACAGGATTGAATAGGAATTGATACGTAGCATATAGACCACACTACTTTTATAGCTGTTACATTCCACTTAACTAGACTAATTAGTATAATCTTAAATACTTCATATGTACAAAAATTTAACCAGAAAAGAGTTTTTGTACTGCACCCTGTCAGCTTCTGATGTTACTTCAGGACTAGTGTTTGCAATCACAGTTAAGGTCCATTACTGCCCTTTTCCATGAAGATTACATGTTATTTTATGGGAACCCTGCATCAGTGTAACTAATATATACACATGAGGGCAGTCAAATTGAAAAAAAAAAAAAAGATTCCATGTTGGATGCAACATATTTTGGAAATAAATTCAGGACTTCTCATTATAACCTTCACATTTATGTTATTTTAGTCTGCACTAGCTGCATCGGTAAAAGCCAGACTTCTATCCCCCACTGTGGCCTTTTACGCAGCAGGTTGTTGGAGCACTGCATTAGACAAATGGTGGAGATGAGACGGCCCCCCCTTGTAAAGGAAAAACATTCAATCTCTTCTTATTGTGACTCTTTTGAGTGCCCCTTTAGCGAGAGCTTATATCTTAAACTGTCTGCTCAATAACTCAATTCTACTCTTATCTCGGGCACAAGGAAGAGATTTAGAGAGAGGTGGGAGAGCTTTCTCTTATTCACCGCAGGATGTCTCCCAAAGGCCAGACTGTAAAGAAATACAGAGCACCCCATTCAATGATGTCTTTGAGAGATTACCATGAAGATGGGTCTTAATAACATGGCACAGCATGTGACAATGGCTGGTTTATTGATAGGTGCTACAGAGGCATTTGGAGGTGACAAATTTTTCCCAAAGATAGGAGCACATGGAGAGTTTAAAAATGAAAAAGATGGTTCTGCCACACTGTTTTTTCTATTCTTTTGCTATAAATACAAGCCTGGTCTGGTTTTAACAATTACAGGCAAAAAAGGGCTTAGAGGAGAGCACATTGTTACAATGTTTTTGCTATCCCTAAGACAATTAACGTGTTCTTGGTTTTTGCTTAATCTGTCGGTGTTGTCCACAGTCACATCCGCAAAATAGCTACGTGTAATATTATGTCAGAGTCCCTGAAATATTGGTAGCTTAATTCCTCTGCTGTTCTCATGTTGAAGCAGAATGTGTGGAAACTCATTTGTGCAACAAGACTGCCAGGGTAAAATGTGTGACTCCATGTCAACTACAGCGAGCCTGTGCAGGGAGGACGAGTGGGAAGTGTGTTTTTTAGGTGTTTAATGTACATATTTTTCAAGGCATCTTTGACTTTGAAGCAGTCTTAGGTGGGACGATGGCTTGGCTTATGCAACACCGTTAGATGTGCGATGCATCATTTTTTTTTCCCCTCATGCTCAGACATGTAGGCTCAGTTCAGACTAGAAATCCCACAGCTGGGTGTTTTACAAGCGTACTCTATGTTTGTGAGCATCATTGATTGTGAATCTTGAATCATTTTGTTGTGGTTTGGTCGTTTTATCAACTTAGCCAGTTTTTTTTTCTGTACTTTTTGCCACCTTTCAAAGAAAACCCTTGTTGTGTAGCAAACCATGCTTTTCTTTTCCTTCCTGTCAACTTCTCACAAACCCTTCAATTTATCTTGCAATCCTCCAATGGGGGTCACAGCCTCTGTGATGGGAACCAATGCACAAGGCCATCATGATTCCCATCCACTGCCTGTTTTCCCCTGCTTCCATTTAGTCAAACAGATATTATATTACAGAGATAATTATGCCGCATGATGCATCTTGCATTACAATCTGTTATGTTTAAAAATAACATGCAAAGGAAAACGAAAACAAACAATATTGATGGAAACACAATTCTGTCATGAGATAGCACTCATTTGTCATGATTCCATCTGTTTTTCATAGAAATGGTATGTTTAAGTAGATGAACGAATGTAATTGGATATCCACGTTGTTTATCATACTTGAAATTGAATATCTGAATTTTTTTTCTGTGCCTTGCCAATTTATTCCCCGCTTTCTCTGCATATGGATGTCAGGTACTTGTACGAGGAGTGTTATTTGCATTAGCAGCTGTGCAGAATGAAAATTGAACTCCTCTAGCTCGTGTGGCTCACCCTTGTTTGCTCCCTGCCCTTCCTTTCTTTTGCTGCGTATTTGACATTATTTGGCCAACTTGTTTGTTGTCATACCCAGTTTGTTCAACTCTTTGTTTGTCTGCATTTGTATTTGTCTTAATGTTTACAGAGAGCAAAATGTATTTGATCTCTCCTGTTTGCTTTTGCTGTTTGGTGAGGAGGTTTTTTCCTGCTGCACTTGTGAAGAGTCAACCAGAGAGAGGAGCTGTGTGAACATGATCACCTGCTCATATGTTTTATACAGCTCCACTGAGAGGCACATGTGGCCTGCAAGAACAAAAAACATAAAAAAATAACTAATGGCTCTTCTGCAAAAGGTGAAGGCAAGACATACACAGTATATTAGAATCTAATACAAAAGGACTTCATTACTATATAACTGCTCCTGTATACATTTTTTTTGCTGATTATTGTTGCATTTATATCCTTAGGAAGTCAGTGATGGGAGACTAATGCTGAATGGCAGCATAATTCTGTTTTTATAAGGTACATCTTACCACAGAGAGGATAATGGAGAGATTTTAATCGTCCTTTGTAAAGACAGTGTTTACTGTTTTCATTTTGTTTCACCCCCTTTACGTTAGAATTAAATTGTTATCGTGAATTCAATCTTTGCTTACTTCAAGGCTGAAATTAATGTTTATTTTCGTTTTCAGGTAAATGTATACTTGCATTGCTTATAAGATATGAAAATATTGTGAGGAACCCAAACTCTAATATCACATGTTCTTAATCCAAAGATGAAATTTACTTTTTATGTAATTTATTTTGTATCTTGTTGCAAAACGAAACCACGTTAATAGTTTCCATTCTGCATGTGACAATTCAACCCTCCCCTCATTTCTGCTTAAGAAATGCTTAGTCTGGTTTATCTGTTGTGGGCTACTGTAGAAACATGGGGGTGCAGCACGAAGGACTCCATAGAGGACCCTGTCAATCTGTTTAAATAGAAAACTTGTTTGAAAATAATGAAACCACATTTCTTATTTTCAGGTGTTTATCCACTAATAATATTCATTTGTAAATTATATTCCATTTCTGCCAAATTCTACAAATATCTCCATCAAAATATTACACACACTGGATCGCTAAAATGCTGTTTGTTTGGCATTTTTTATCTTGATGAGTGAATAAACAAAATAATCAGATTATTATCACAATGGTTGCTGAGTCATTTTCTGTTGATTGATTCGTTGATTGACCACATTTTGTCAGCAGGGGTTTGTCCTTTAGTGACTTTTGATTTATTTATTTATTTCATTAACTTTTATGCTCAAATGAAAATATTCATGAGGGAAAAAAAAAGTAGAAAGGTCACTTCAGTCAGGCATAATGGGATGTTTGTTTTCCTTCCAGGTGTTTTGAGCTTTGACCACTCCTGGAGGAGTAATGCGGACCCAAATAAATAACTCCTCAAGACACTCAAGACCAATAAATTCCAGCTCCAAAGTGATGTATAATATTTATGGATATATCAAGTCAATACATCAGCACATGTGCACAGGCCAAAACATATTGTATGTGTTTATATCACCACCAGGAGTATTGTCCCTACAATGTTATGAATCCAGTTATCAAATTACAAACTGCATGAGAGAACATAATGACTTGTGTTTAGACAGCAGTGTGTGTGTGTGCTGAGTTGTTTACGATGTCCCTGCCCCCCCGCGGAGCCACAAAGGTTGAGAGCATACCAAGCAAAATGTTGGCGTGCAAGCATAAAAAGAGCAGAGAGGGCCTGTCCTTCTTTGAACCAACAAAGGGGTCACGTTTGAATAAAAAAACCTCCGCGTGTGTGTATGTGGGAGACTCATTGCCGTCGTATGAAGACAGAAATGCCAGGCCTCTCTGGAAGAAAGAGATATCTCTGAGGTGGCAATGACCAGTCTGACATCCACCATACTTCCCCAGCCTTTGACTTTATGCAATCTTTCCATGTGCAAGCAAACATTATCTGGGTCATGGAAACACAAATGTCAAGTATTTCCGCATGAGAATAGTTGTAATTTGGACCCTGAAAAAACAAACAATGCCCCGTTCTTTCTTTTTCTCTTGTCTTTTTTCTTACTTTCTGACATCCTGCTCCCTCTTTTTCTTTGGATCTTTCTCATGAGTTCTTTTCTTTCTCTTTCCTTTACTTCTCCTCTTCCTCCCTCTCCCTCCATGGGTCTGCGATGTGGCACACAGGACCTGTCCACTTGCTTGTAGAGTGCGTTGTGGTAATGTTGCATGGCAGTTGCTGAGGACAATGGCCTGCGGGTGTTTTGTGATGTAATGATCCCTGCCATCGCCTCTCAGCCCCTCCAGTCAGTGACGGGGAGAAGAGGATGGAAGGTAAACGGGCAAGTACAATCATATTTAAGGAAGGAAAAAAGTACCCAAAAACGGAGCCAAGCTTGTGACTGGACGGTTGCCAGCTCTGATAATGTACAAGAGAATTAGTTGGTTAAATGAATCACACTGACTCTCCTCTTTCTTAAAACTACAACCGAGGTGCACACAAGGACAAAGCACCAAGCCCAGATGCTCTGGTGAAGCTGAACGATATTTAGCTGCAAAAAAACACTGTCCTCTCCACGGAGCTGTCATGTGTGAATGTATTTAACCATATGACTGTGAAGCAAAGCTATACTGGAAAAGGGCATGCATGCTCACTAAATGTTCTCTTGCTAATTAAATGTCACATTTTTAATCGTTAAGCAGTGTGGCAGAGGAGAGAATTAGATGCGGCACCGTCTCAGCAGTGCTTTGGCTTACAGAATCTTTAAAGATTTATGGAAACCAAGCAAACACACTTGATGAGCTGTGATTCAACCTGATGTTTGAGACTTAAAGGTTGGCGTCTGAAAAAAATTGTAGTTAACAAAATTATCTTAAGGTTACTGGTTCTCAACCCCATCTTGAAGTGATGGATGGATTTCCTCAGATGCTTTAGCTCAGTCTAATTCTGAAAGCAATTGTCCAAGAATTCTGGATATTTCTGAACGTGGGGATGAAGCAGTCCTCGCGAATAAAATGATCTTAAAATAAGTTAAAGTTTGTTCTTTGACTTTGTTTTTCTGCAGTCAGAAAACTATCATTATTCACTGGAACACTGGAACAAATCCATGATGACATCTGTAGTGGCATTCTTGTAAACAGTTGCAAAATTTTAATGATTAATTAAAGCTTTCAGTATTTTTTAAGCAGCAGATGCTGAATATTCACCAAATTTCACTTATTCGTTTGATAAATATTGGTGGATTAATTGATACTTGGATCATTAGTTGCAGCTATAGGTTCTTATATAGGTAGCAGGGAAATAGGAGAGATACATGGCCTTATTGCGGCCCTAGCACACCTTAATGCAGGGTTTCAGAGAGGAGTCACTCATGTTTTACTTAGTTTCAGCACACTGGAGTCGATTCATGCTTTCACTTTTCCTGCAGATGTCATTACTTCTTTGAAACAGAGGTAAACACCTCCATTTTGATGGCAAAAGCTTTGCAAGAAAAACATACCATGAATCTGAACAGCAGTAAACAAGTCTGAAGGGAGAGCAGTGGGGTTAGAGGGGGACGCTTGACCCGAGGATCAGACATAAACAAACAAACTCAGTGTGAAAACAGTCAAAGAAGCTGTTTTCAGGTCATTCCTTTTCGAGGATTCTGCTGCGTCTCAGTAACTTATGGTTGCCTTGTAGCCTTTAGCTATTGATTCAAGTTGCATTTGACCATATTGTTTCTGTAATCCAGCATGTCTGCTATCATCTGCTCAAGCTATTGCACATAGGTAGTGAATGCGGACGCCTGCTTAGGATTCAGACTGGCTGTTCTCAGCGCAGCCAGAGGTTCATTTGAACTGCCAAGACAAAAGAGCTTTTGAAAATGCGCACTGGAATTGAAAACACATAAAAAACAAGTGTATAAACCAAATGTCTGCATGTTATCAGCATGCAAACAAACATATAGACTGTCAGTTATTCATATCTGACCTGCGCATCTAACAGCTGAAAGACATGACACGTCAACAACTGATCTATAATAGATGAAAGAGAAATAGAGCACAATTTGGCTGTTTCTCAGCTCTGCGAGATAAAAACACTGTCAGTCAGGGTTCAGTGTTTAGATCTCAAATAGATGGAAGACCGTAGATTTGAAGGGAGCAGACACTGGTAATGACCACAGAAGTATGGGATCCAATTTTGTGTTGCAGCCTGATAAAATAGGTTTTTTAGTTTTTGCTGCATTTCGGAGTGAAAAATTTGTTTAAGACTGGAATTGGATGTTCTGTATAACCCTCAAGCTTTAGAGCACAAAGTCATTGCACATGAGGACGAGGCTTTGTGAGCTGAGCCAACGTTTTCAGTCATCTCTGGAGGACACAGCAGACCTACATATTCCAATCCAAACCTGTTCAAACCGAAACAAAACTAATGGGAAGAAAATTGCCAGTAATTAAAATGTACATCAGAACTTCTTGTTGAAAATACACCACAGGCTGCTCTTCCATCTGTTAATTACTCTTTGAGTGGCTTGTTAAGTGAGTGCCTTGGCATTATGCTCATTTCAAATACATTCAGCTGATGAGCATGTCTTCAGTGATGAGGTTTAAATTTGTGTTTGTTAAAGCCAAATTTGATACATTTCTTCAAAAACATCCTTTTTTCTCTCACTACAAAGTCTTTGTGTTAAATAGAATATGCACAAATGCATAACAGCAGTAAATTTGTAAATGACTCCTTTGTCATCTGTATGCAATGTGTTTTTCTTTCTTTTTTCTTTTTGGAAACAAAAGTTATTTCTGTCTAAACATTGGTTTTGTCATTGTTGAAAGGAACAAACAAATGAATACCCTTACATATGCACATGATTGCAAAATGTAGGTCATGTCTGCAGATTTTTCCCTGCTTATTGCCGACTTCTTGGATAAATAAGGGGTTAGAAATGTGACATATCACTGCAGTCAAAACATGACGTCAATCCAAATATGATTCCATACAAATGAACTAGTGAGAAAAAAATAATACTGCAATATTCTTCACTGCACAAACATCATCCTCAGTTTGGATTGATGATGCATTTAATATTAATTACCTGTCTACAGCAACTTTTATCTTCCTGCTCCATCCTGTTGTTTATGTTGGCAGACTTTTATAAATCCTCGTCCATCATCGTGTCAGCATCTTGCTGAGTCAAAGCTCCCAGAACAACTCGTCTTTGTTCCTTTTCCTTTCTCATTCTCGTGTCATAACACAGAAAAAATGTCATTTCAAACAATAAAAATTACTTCAATCATGCTGATGTAGCGGGGTTTTCATTGGAATGTAACACAAATATGTTGCAGCTAATTTAAAAAATATAAATTATTTGTTTTTGTCACATTTTTTCCTTATCTTTCCTTTCTCCATATGGTATCACATTAGCAGGATAAGAAATTAAAAAAATATATCCATGTATCGACTTAAATTTTGTTATTTTCTTTTAATTTGTACATAGATATTATCACTAAATATTGGGGCCGTGTCCTTAAGCTTTTTTAATTCAGTCAATCACTCACCAAAGAGCTGATATTTGCCAACTCTGAGAGCTTTGTAAAGCTTCTTTGGGTGGACTGGCAGAGTTTGAGGTAAGGCGAGCCAAACTCCAACAGAGCAGAAGAGACTGTTTGTACTGAGCTCCCGGGTACCTGTACAAATGTAGATCACCATAAATCCTGTTAAAAGTTACAGCTGCCTAAAACTTTGCTAAATCTTGCATTGTCTTAAAATATTTGAAATATTGGGAATGAGCCTCTCGTTCTTTACAAATAGGTCGATATAGTGTGTTACTTTAAAGAGCAGACCTTGGTGTAATAGTTTTAAATTGCAAAAGAAAAGCACTTTTTTTTTCGCCTTTAAGCATTTTCATCTTAAATGAATGTGATCAGGTTACACAACATTTCATTATATTGTTGAAGCTAAAGCCAATGTCGTGTTTTCCCATGAACAACACCATCACAATAAATTCTGATTGCAGTGATTCACCCTCAAAATTAGTCCCGTTTCTCTTCTTGCAAGGGACGTGCTTCCAGCAACAAAAGCATGTTTGTGCACTTTCATCTGGCTATCCCTCGCTAAAGTGGAATCGCCCACACATTCCTCTCCCCACTGAAAAAAAGGAT
This sequence comes from Acanthurus leucopareius, assembly GCA_029814765.1. NCBI lineage: Eukaryota > Metazoa > Chordata > Actinopteri > Acanthuriformes > Acanthuridae > Acanthurus > Acanthurus leucopareius. Next base: position 20,178,634 of record JAQMCX010000058.1, on the reverse strand, counting down.
TTGATCACTGCTGCCAAGCGAAGTCAACACTGTGGAAATGTATTGCAAGGAGTGGGAGAGATCTGTGTGAAAGCGGAGTCTGCTTGTGATGTCTTTATCAGGCCTATGCAAATAATGGCATTGCCACATTCCAACAACGACTGGAATATGTAGTGGTTGTGTTTTGATGCAGCATAAGGATCCATAACATAAGTGCTTTGATCGTTGACTAACTGTTTCTCCTGAATTTCAATAAAACCAAAAATTTTTTACTGTGAAGTCTTTATCAGCTGGTTCTTTGATGTTGTTTTCACTTTTAAACTGTAGATTTTTAGGAATTGATGAGATTAAAACAGTCACACTGGCAACTAATAAATCTGTGTTTACAACTTTTAAGTCAAAATTAAGGAAAATATCATGTTAGGTCAAAAGTCCAGAGTTAGTTGAGTTAAACTTCACTCTTTCTCTCTTGTGGATTGTTTAAGGCTATAATAGCACCTTTCTGAAGAGGCCTCGTCTTTATTTTGGTCTATTTGAATAATTAAATAAGGGAATAAAAAGATATGTGGTTGTGAAATTTTAACTACGCCTTTACACCTTAGCTGTGACTTTTCACACAACTCCTACAATCCTCTCAGCATACTCAGGAAAAAAACATTCTGTACATCTTCTTGACAAAAGCACTATGGCATTGGCACATGTTTTAAGGTTTTTTTTCTTGTTTTTTTTTCCTCTCACTCTGTACTTTCTTACTTCTGAGTGTCTGTTCTACTGTCAAGGACCCCAAGAGGTTTGGAGTCATACACCAGACAGGGCACACCTTCACAGAAACCATCATCATTCATGTTTGCATGACTTCCCCCAAAGAGACATGTAACAGACAGTAAACCTGAGGAGAGAGACCCCCAGACACTATCACACACTTTAGCATGTACGCCCATGACAAACCACTGCTGGCTGAGACAAAACGCCTGCTGCTTCGTGGTGAAAACCTGTAATCAGTAAATGTCACTTTTACCAAAAATTCCATCAAAGTTAGCATGTATAAAAACCTTCTCATGAAAAACAACATTTGGCTATACTTTCCAGTGTAAACGCAATTCTGCACAAAGAATAACGTGTGAGTGTGGAAGTATGCAAAATGAGACCGAGCCAAGAATATGTAATTTCAGTATTTACTCCTAATCTAAATAGCAATTATAAGACAGTTTGTTAAAAGCTCTTCAGCTCTGCATTACTTCTAAATCCTATGTATGCATTTAATAATGTTCTGTATGTTTCTATTCTATTCTATTTCATATGAGTACTTGCAAAGACTCCTCTGTCAGAAATGACAATAAGAGAAGAACTTTTTATTCACTTACTTATTTTTTGTTGTAAACAAGCCACAAGGTTGTTCAGGTGGGCTGTGTGCTGTTTATCGACATTATTCACATTGTCTCTGGGTTATTAGCTTTGAAATTTTTTCAAATTGTTGCCTTTTATTGGTGTTATTTTGCACAGCCTGAGACTCACAGCAAAACTTAAAACTACAGGAGCTACAATTTAAACTACTGAAGGACACTTTTCTATCTTAATGTTTTCCTTTGATAGGTGTTATAAAAGAAAAGCACCAGAGAGACCCTCGGTGTTTCTGTGAGTGATGTGTCTGTGAGACATGAAATCACACTTTATGTGTCCTCCATCATATGATGTCCCTTAGGGGAACTGACGATAGCAGCCTCCGTACCAATCTACCTCTAAACTAACCCGTCGAGTGCCCATGTATTTGATTTTTCCATGTATAATATCTATCTAGGCCATCAGTAATGTATTTGCTTGCATTATGTTTCCAAGGCTGTAGAATGGTTAAATTTTTTTCCCTTTCCCCATCTATTTTTTGTTCGTGTTTTGTCTTTTTTTTTCCTCCATCCTCATCTTTCACATACTGGCATGCATGTGACATCAAACGTGCAGTGTGATTGCATAATGAGTTGGAGCTCCTTGGTGCATCTGGGGCAGCATGTACACAGCAGCTCTAAACAGACAGATCTAATCTGTTGCCTTCTGGAGATTAATGGCAACCAGTGCAGTTAACCATATCTAATTGTCATTTAGCTAATTACAATTGAAATTGGCAACAAAGGCCTTTTTACTGCTGAACCCACACTCCATCAACTGTAAGTCAAGAGTCGGCAGGCTCCAAGTCTGTGAAACCTTACAGTGACAATGTAGGGTGTGACTCTGAGCATTGAGGCATAGTGGGATTTAGAGCCACATCAAGTGTGTTAATGCACCGCTATCTGCCCACAAATGAAAGCATTTTGCTGCTATAATGGAAAATGCTCAGAGCCTTGCTGCAATTTAGGTGCTTTACATTTTTTAAATTGATATCAAAAGTTTGTTGAGCCTTCTGAAACCCAGATTCTAGTTCTTAAAACAGCGGCTTTTCAATGTGACTCATAAGGGTGATGTATAGGAGATGTGACATTTTGTTTCAGCAAGTGCACTTCACATACCAAGTGTATATATAGCATGTCTTATAATGTTTTATCAAACACAACCCCTTAAGTTCAGAATGTATTTTTTTTTCTATTGTATCACCCTGTTGTATCATTTATAACTCACAAAATCAGTGAACAATATCTAAATATGTCATGCACCAATGTCTGTCTGACCTGTATTGCAGGTTGCAGTGAATTATATTACTTGATTTAAAAAGAAAACACTCTCGCATAAAGATTTGTATGCACAGGGATCAATTAGCCAAGCAAAGCTGCCTGAGCCTTGAAGAAATGGATTTAGTCATTTGCATCAGTCATTATGCTTTTGGCATTGTTATTTAGGGATTAGCTTTCTTTTGGTACACCCGTAATATGTTGCTTATAGCATGCCTCTTCAACTGAATCAATAGGACAAGACCCATGGGATGACTATTAAGCTTCGTCTTGACATGGTTGTACAGCTGTGACCAGTGTTCACCTCCCGTTGGCAACACCAACAAATTGCAATGCTCATTTGACAAGAAAGGCCAATAGTGATAGGTAACGGAAGTTTGCCTCACCACATTGTTAGATAATTAGGATGATTAGAGATAGTGGATTTTATAACCGCTGAAAATGACCTAAAATTAGAGTCGTGACAGGAGTCGTGAAGTTGTACTTGAAGGGAAGAAAAAAGGGCTTGCACAGGGGTTTTAATTCTGGGGCCTTGTGTGGGGACGTAAGGTCATGTGCTGCTCATCTGGTCTGCTTTCTTAATTACCCTCATTGAATTCATTATTTATTTTCTGTGTTGAACCTGCTTAACCTTGCTGCCCTTCACTAAAAAAAAAAAAAAAGATTTAGGAGGCAATGGGGAGTTAGCAAAGACCTCGACCTGTGGGGGAACGTCCAAGAACACTTCACCTCTTTGAAAAGTCATCAAGTGGAATTAATCAAATTTTGAGATAAGAACTGGTAGATAAATTATTAGAATTTATTATCCACATGACTAAAATGCTTAAGTATTGGACTAATTAAAGTATTCCTTCTCAACTCTGACATGTGAAATACCAAATGAAATCCCTGACAGTCATGTCATCATGTCTGAGTTGATGTCCAGGCTTGACATATATGTCATGTGGTACGTCAGTACTTGTCAAAATATGTCATTACAAATGTCTTACATCGATGACAGGCTGCATGGTTTTGACAAAAAGTCATTCAAATCTGCTTGATCGAAAATTCATTGTTTCAGTAGCAATAATTGTAAAATCTAGTCAATGATTCAAGGTCTCTGAGAGCTGAAACAATAATCAGTACATTGCTTTAAGTCACAAAAAGGTTGACTTCATCTGCATTAAAATAATTGATTTATATTTCAATAATTCCTCTTTGCTGTGAGATTAAAACATGACACTGTACAGAGGTTGTCAGAGTCACTGGTTTATCCTGCTGAAACACAAGCATTATTTAAAGAGAAGAAAATACAATATCAGTATATTCAGGATAGCAGTATATTTTCAAATTACATACAGTATTATAATCAGTTTATGTACAGTTTAGTTCATGCCTTTGACATTGTAATCCTAATATTGAAGTGTTTTCAGATGTACAAATCCAAGCAATTTCAAATCCTAAACAGAATAAAAAATGCTCCAAAAATCCTCAGTCAGAACTAACAGGCCTTCACTACTTCAAACCAATCACAGCTTCCAAGTTTGCAATGTTTTTTTTAATGAAAACTCTTTATGCCACGACAAAGGCAACTACTGAACAGATGATACATTTCCAGAGAGCTGATAAAAAAACTATTGTTGAATGGTTGATATTGTAAGGTAGCTTTTGAGGATGAATAACTTATTATGTGTTCAATACTTTTGTGCGCTTTACACAGCTGTTAGGAAGAAATGTGTCAGTACAAGTTAACATCAGACTGTATCAGGTTATGTTACGTCTTAACAGATGATCAGTGATTCATCGAAGTTCCTTATTAAGCTGCAGGTGGACAGTTTTTCAACCATACTCTCTTGTTCTTTGTATTCTCTATGGAAATAAACAGTCTTTTACTCACCGTAGGGTATATATATGAAGTAACACTTTCTTGCACTTGTTTGCCAGCTTTTGAATAGCTTGTTGCCACTTTGCATTTTTAATTCGAGTTCTTCCCTTTGGGGATGGTTTCCATTAAAAAAATAACTGATTCCCCACTGCTCCTTGTCTCTTTGTAACTGCACATTTGTATACACCTCCATCTGCTGAAAAATCCTGGATTTGTTGCAAGGTTCTTTTTTTGAAATAGAGCCACTTCACGAAAAGTTACTTGGTTTATCACGATGATGCCCAATTTGGTTGCCTTGAATGCAGAGGTATTTCAATAGCCTTTCTCAGTTAGTGAGTAAAATACATTCACTCTCTTATGCCACAAATCTTTTGCACTCATGACTGTTTAGAAATGTCCTCCATCAGTCTTAGGGTGTCTTAATATCAGAGAAAAGTTCGTCTTTAATTATTTGTCATGTGGGAATTTTAGCTCAGCTTACTCTCCAGAATAGTATGTCACCAGAACTAAAGATAGTGGAATGGCATTGAGTTGCCAAAAAGAGAGGGGGAAAAATGTGGAAGTGAATTGAAATGAGATATGAACCCTGAACATGGAACACCTATCAGCTCCACTCCATTGGGCAAATGTGTCTGTTTACTCCAAGTCCTTGAAGGCTGTGCATTTGAGTTCGCCAGCTACTGGAACACATCTCATGGCCACATTTGCCTTCCGTTGCCATGGTATTGCAGGCAGAACTTGCTAGATAGTAATGATCATTTCTGCACACCTTTAGCATCCAACTCACTCTTGGCAAAATACATCGCAACACAGAGAGAGAAACAGCATGCACCAATTTGTGTGTCTGTCCATCTCAGGGATTGAAGGAGGCAAAGTCGAGCAGTTTCAGGATTTTTTGTGAAAGAGAGGACAAAGAAAAAAAATCACAATTCATCGGATGCTCATAGCCAAAGGCCTGGCATAGGGAGATTATTTATTTATGTGTCGGTCCTGCTCCTTCATAGAAGCTTTGTGAATGATTCATGAGTTAATTCATACAGTAAATAACAAAAGGTGCAACAGTCCGTCCATACATCGGGAGCTTAGCCACATAATGAACCCCTGTTGCTCAGAGATATTTACTCATAGAGCATTTATGAAACGTTGCAACAAACATTGACTAAGCTTTGGATACTTAAGTGTTTTGAAAGCTGTCATTTAATTTTTAAGCAAAATTCTATTTTCTGCATACATGAGACATGTAAAGGCAAATTAGTGTAAGGAAATATCCTGCAGAACTGTCCCTTAATATTGTTTGGTAAGACCTCTGAAGGAGTTTTCCACTTCTCATTAGTACTGACTGTGAATCTATGGCAAACCAGTAGGGTGTGCCGTAAAAGGCAAGAAAAAATGTATTCAGATCAAACTGAATTATGAAGTAGCCCTGGAAAATTGGGGTCAGTGATGGATCCCTTTGATTTTTTTTTCCTCTGTAGCAGCTGTGTGTCTGTACAACTGAGGTCTGATTTGAAATCCAAATTCAGTCAAAGTCGTCTGCCACCAAACATCATGGTCAGTAGGGAGAAAAATACTCACTCAAGACAGTTTTATTCAAACTATTGTGCAGAAAAAAGCATCAAGTCTTTAAATGTTTATTGTCAAAGTCAAATGGAATAAATGTGTCCACAGGTTTTCTCACTTTCCTTGGAAATGCTGCTCATTTAAAAATTTGCATATATGGCTTCGTCAAGTATCTTCATACACTGAAAACGCAACTTGGCAAGATATTTGGATCATTTCACACAGTCATACTGCTCTGCAGCTAACATGAGTGTGTACTCCCACAAATATCATTGAACAGGCATGTATGTGTTTTCCATTTGATTCAGATTCAACAGCATTATAGCAGAAATATTCGGATGAATGGCTCTTTGAACTATTCTCTGAGGCTCTATGATTGATATCTGATGTTAAAATTTTCCGATTTAAACATGTCCAGATTGCATCCCATAAACATTTGATTCACTTCAAATCAACATATTTTCTTTTCTTTTCAAAGGAGTCCATTTGTTTTAACCAGTGATTAGAGAAGAAACTGTTTGATCCATTAAAATGTCAAATTTGTCATGTAAATACATGGACAAATAAAAAAGATACTGTGATATATTTGTTATTACAAAAGCACCAGGTGGGAAACAAATCTCAGAACTAATGTTTGTACTTTTTAAAAAAGGTGAATAACTGCAATTTCCTGAGTCACTTTGATAATTATAGATCTGGATCACTGTAATTGAGCTAAAACCAATTTAGAGTGTATTGTTTGAGAAAAGACAGTTTTAGTTTTTGGGCTTTTTTTTTTTAAACACTTTGCAAACTGGACCCCATGTGGTGCAACACAGGAGGTCTGGAACAATCTGAGCCTGTAACCTCACCTTAAAGAAAAACAAGCAGTGAACACATCAGTAACAACTCTCTTGGCTTCTTTGTGTGTAAAACAGGCGCACTGACGCACCACCAGTCAACAGCCTCTTTTATATAATCATGAAATTGTGGATTTATACATAACAACTGTGGCACCAGCCCCGCCCGCTTATTCTTCTCAGTGAACCCCACCGTTAAAGGAGGAGCAGGAAAAAAAAGGGGCCATAATGGTTTCCAATTCTACATCCAATTAGCTGGGAGGCATTGTGTCACTATTCATTTGTAATCATTACGTATATTTGCATGAGTAATGAGAGGGAAATACAACAGGTGAGGCACTCCGTCGTGGTTGCAGATGATAAAGTTGCTGCTCGACATCTCTGATTACAAACCATTAAATGGCAATGGGGGCAGTTTGCAGTGAATTGAATCCATCCATACAAGAGAGTGTGAATTCCTGTTTCAGGCATAAGGGAAAAGAGAGATTTCTCTTACTCTGACAAAAAAATATAAAATTATGACATATCACATAGTTTAAGCAATTACAAACAGTAGATAAGACATGTAGTTTGTATTAATTTAAATAAAAACGAACTAATCTCTTGATTCTGCCTGAGAATTAGTTTAATTGATTGTCTGCTAAAATATCCTTAATACATTCTGTATTGCTGTTCAGAAAGCCTTGGTAGAGCACTTTGATAAACAAATCATTTGAACTCAGGAGAAAGCCTCAGGACATTAAGTTAAAGCACTGGTGAGGAGATTAGATGTGTTTATCTTTTTCTGTGAAATCGTTTCACACTGAAGTGGAGGACATGCACTGGTCCATTTTGATTTTACTGCTAATCACAACATTTTGATGCAATACGGACACTAATCATTCAACTTGTTACTTGGCTTCGGGAAATTGATCATTAAAACTTTTGTCTTCTTTGTTAGATCCATGTTTCTTTTTATTCATTTTTCAAATTTTGTATAAAACAAGCAGAAAATAGGGCACACTGAAAATAAATCAGAAGATTAAAGTTATTTTTGCTGGATCAGTGATTGAAATAGAACAGAAAACACAAGTGGTCAGCCATAATCAATGGGCTTTGCTCATGCAGATGGCTGAAAAACAAACATGTTTCCATTTTTTGAACAAAGTCATGATGAAGATTAAAGAGTTTTTCAGCAGTCATGATTGCTGGCATGCATTGAAAAGTGCACATTGAGAGCCAGATCAGTGCTAATAATATTGCACAGAAGCTATCAGAGAACAGATTTTGCAAAGTAAACCAGCAGAGCTTTATTAGAGACATGTAAAGAACCTGTAATTCACTCATGCAAGAAATTGGGGTACAAACTGTGGTCCTATGTAGCTCATTAGGTGAAAATTAGGAGCTTATTTTCTGTAGAGGTCAACCATGCTACAAAAATTTATACTGCGGGGTCTGTAAGTTTCTCTAAATGGGAACATCCATCAAACACCACGTGCTACTTTTGTTTTGCATCGGTCTCGGAGCTCCAAAGTCGTTTCCCAGCCAACATGCAGAACACAGTTACCCCTTATGCTTTTCTAACGGCTAAATGCATCACTTTATGTTAATTCAGGCGAAAACATTGAACGTTTGTAGCCCAATTTCAATAGAATCGTGTCCAGATGTTTGAACCCAGATGCACTGGCATATGCTTCAGCAGCAGATGTCCCACACCCCATTCAAAGGTGTTTCAAGCCACATCAGCTCTACCAAGATATGTGCGAATGCATACGCATCTTTGTTTGCCTCACACAATAGCTATTGTGATGGCAAAACCATGCAGTAAGTGCCAAAGTATGTGAGTGTGTGTGTGTGTGTGTGTTATCCCAGATATACTATACCATCATCAAATATTTATTCAAATCTCTGCTGAGGAAAGCCAGCTGTTCCACCGGCCTATTTAACTGCACCTCTGCTGGCTTTTGAATCCTCGAGCAAGAACTTTTCTGCCCCGGGGGTCTTGGAAACTTCCCTCACTCGCTGGCGTGAGGGATAATTGAATAACCTGTATGTGTCAAGTATTTTTGATTAATCACACAGGGGCAGCAGGTATGTATGGCCGGGTGTTAAGCAGAACCATCTCCTGATTGGAATGTCATGGGTTTGATCCAAAATATAGCTATCTCTTATGAAATGCCCTTGAGCGAGAGACTGAATCACGACCGGCTCCAGGTGAGCTTTTTTTTTTTTTTTTTCTGAGAGGCTGTGTGCTCTGACTTGACTGCTGAGACTCCTACATTTGTGTCTTGGCAACAAGGAAGAAATTTAAATCACCCAGTTTCAGTATTATGATTGAAATGTTCTGAAACGCATCAGAAAAAACAATCATAGCTTTTTATTCATGTTGTGCAACATATGGCACCATAGCAAACAAAGAGAAAATAAAGGATTTTTTTCTTGTAGAACAGACTGTATGAATATGTAGAGGGCTCACAGCACATTTGCTCTGAATGTGCCACATACGTAGTTATGGCCACTCACATACCAATATATGCATGAGGCGTGATAGTTGAGTGATTGTTGAAAGGGAAAAAAGATTTCAAAATGGTTGACTGGAGCTGTGATGGTTTCAAGGTCATATGCTGTTTTTCATTGTATGAATAGACAATGCCCTCTGCTCATTCAAAGCAGTATGTATGCATGTGTGTCGTGGATGTGGAGATGACATAACACAATATGTCTCACAGTCTCCTTTCGAATGTAGAGGTCAGAGGACCAACAGGGGCGTTTTTTTGTCAAATGTCTCTCCTGGCTGACACGTACATTTGACAGCACTGTAATTCTGCTGATGGGCTCTGTGATTACTTTGCCTTTTGTGCTCACATTTTCATATCAGCCATGTCTCAGGTTGTACAAATAATATTGAGATTAATGTACGCACAGTTTGCCGTGATGCTGACACGCTGATTTGTGTTAGGCCACACACATACAACTGAGGCCCTGGAATCGATGAAAATCCATCTATTGTTAATTCATTTTGTGTTTTTTTTATTCCTTTCAACACCTCAGTTCCCTTATTAGAAATCTCTCCACTCGACATCTGAGTCAGCATTATCATAGAAAGGTCAAGTTGCTGTCTTAGATCCTTTGACATTAACAAGGACTGAAAATCCACCGTGTTTGGAATATTTGAGAAAAGATGAAGGAAGCCTAATTTCTGCACTATGTTTTAACTCATATTCAGCCCTGATTTACTAAAACACTGAAAACACAGTGTATAAGTAGGATTTTACGATCTATAACATAGGACACATCCTTTTTCCTTTGGTTCAGTTAAGGAGAAACCCTCTCAGAGGAGAGAAAAATGATACTAGGTCACAAAATAATGGAAAAAAATGATTGATTAATAGAAAACAAGAGCATATTTTGGGCATTATTATTAAGATCCATTATTTTATTGTGAGGCAATGGCTCTTTGATGATATAATGAGAACGCAATCTCTGCTTTTTAAATACATCCTCATCAGAGACAAATTAAGGAATACTTCGCCCATTAACATTGAAATGAGCCTGATGGATTGATGAACACGTCGCCATGCACCTCGTGTAAAGTGTCTGTCTCCAACTTGCCATCTGGTGGGAAAATGAAATGAGAGCTAAAAGGCATGCGACCATTTATTCTATGAGGAGATTAAAAAAAGGAAGCATTTAGAAAAGAGTCTTCAGAGCTGAATATGGCCTCTGTAAGGAAAAATAGGATGAAAACAAGGGGAGCTGTGGGAGTCTGTGGCATTCTGGTAAACAGGTACAGAACATGGAAACTTGATATTTAAAACATATATGTGAGAAAATTACCTCTGGAAAAGGTTTTCTTTTCTAGTTTTCAACAGTTAAATGAGTGAGTCTGAGAACAGTTGAAAGCTTCTCGGTGTCAAAACTGACCCAACTGAGACGTTTTTCATTTTATGGTGAGAAATCAATGTAAGGGGAGTGGAGGGTCAATCTCCTCCCAGGTACTTCACTCCCTTCATGTCTTTTTTCCATATTGTCAGAGGTGAGCTACGACCCCCTGAAGCTACATCTAGGATGTCAGATACAAGAACCTCAGAGGGGGGTCTGCTAATTTTAGCCATGCAAGCAGACAGAGAGTGAAAGAGTAAGAGAAGGGGGGTATTTTTAAACCATTAAGATACAAAGAAGGTGAGGCAGGAGGATATTGGACACCAGATATTTTTGTCTTTTTGTTTTATTAAATGTTGTGATGCATGAATTTCCATAACTAATGTCTGCAAGTGGATGAGGTAAACAAGTTAAAAGTGAATTCTCAGATGTATTTCTCATCATTTTAATATGAATCCTTATCTGTGATAACACTGCAGTAATAAGTTGCTGATATCAGGAAAATTAAATTAGGGTTATTATCGTAAACTTAGACTAAAAAGAAAATAAGCAGTGGAAAAAAAAATATTGAAAGTGAAACTAAATATGAAAAATCCCCTTCAGGAAAAGCTAAAACTAAACTGTAATGATGTTGCCCAGTTAAAAAACCATTTACAATGTAAGTGAAAGCAAAAGTGAATGTGTATTAGCTTTAGTTTTTAGCAGCTAGACATCAGGTTTCTGTGGAGCAATTTTGCAATACAGAGTTTAACAGAGAAAGAGAAAGTTGCAACACCTTCATTTAACTTAAATAAAACATGTACAAATATTTGAATTATCAGCATTGAGAGGGACAATTTGAAAATGTATGTTGAATGCATACATCTAACGATGCTCCTGGTCACATCATCAGTGATGTTCGTGGGATCGTTGAGCATTTCGGGTCTTTCAACATCATACGCTCTCGCCCAGGTGATCCAGCCGGGAGTGATCAAGCCCAAACTTGTGACCAGATGGCTACCTTGCTACTCTGCTCCCCATGGCTCTGCTCTCTTTAGCCTCAGCCATCGTGAGGCTCTCTCTGCCATTTCAGTCACATTGTGGATGGCTGTATTCTTCTTCCCTCCTTCAAAGCCCAAGATGCTGAAGGCCCTGAGTAGAGATCGGGCTGCAAAGCCCCTGCAGCCAGCCTCTATCGGGAGACACTTAGCTCTCCATCCAGCTTGCTGACAGCTGCTCACCAGTCCCTCGTACTTGGTGAGCTTCCTCTCAAAAGCCTCTTCCAAGCGATCTTCCCAAGGAACGGTAAGTTCTAACAGAAGCACTTGCTTGGTTGACTCAGAATGAACGACTATATCTGGTCTCAAGGTCATGGTAACAACTTGATTTGGGAACTTGAGTTGTCGCTCCAGATCCACCTGCAGCTGCCAGTCTCTTGCCGAGGCCAAAATGCCTGCAGATGTTCTTGCAGCAGTTTTTTTTGGGCTGCTCTCCAGCCTTGACAAAGTTGATAGATCTCTGGGAGGTTTTTAAGTGCCTGGCCCTCTTCACTCCACTCCTGCAGTGATTACCTTGGCCAGGCTCTTCAGGACCTGGTCATGCCGCCATCTATATTGTCCCTCTCCGAAAGCCTTTGCACAGCTGCTCAAAATGTGCTCCAGGGTTCCATGCTTGGAGCACAGAGGAGATGCTGGTGTCTCCACCTTGCTCCACACATGCAAGTTGGATGGGCTGGGAAGCACATCGTACACAGCCTGGATGAGAAACTTGATCCCCGTCACCCTTCTCTCCAGTGCATTCTCTCATCTTGACCAAGCCCCCTGCTGCCTCATCCTCACCATCTTGCAGGCCCTCTCTTCCTCCAATGCTGCTCTCACTTCCTCCTGGACTAGCTGGTGCCTTCCCGTCCCTTCGGAGTTGTTGAAATGGGGAGTTGGGAAAGATCCGAGACCAGCCCTGCCTCTCATCACGACTCCCACCAGCCTGCTGTGGTGCAGTCTGGACTCTGCTTGCCGAACTGCCTCCCCTGCACCCCACTTCCTGCCAGTCTTAACCTCAATGCCGGCTTTTGCCACCTTCGGGTCGCTTGAGTCTTTGTACTGCGGTACCACTCTGGCACCATGTAAATGGCCATGTAGATTTGACACATTGTACTTTGCCATAACAAAAAAAACATTTAACTACCCAAAAAATTATATAAGAGCTTCAATATACAATGCAAAGCAAAGCTAATGTAAAATTTCACTAACTGTAACTACATTTAAAAGTTAAAACAAAAATAAAAAGTAACAAAAATTTAAAACCATAATTTTGCTCCAAATAACTAAGAGACCAAGAGCAGCACCCAATTTTTTATTGCAACAGAAAAAAGTAAAAATGTGGTATGGAGATGCTTTGAAGTTTTTGAGAGTATTCTAATTGCTACTTTTTATGTTGCATTATACTGCATTGGACTACTATGATTAATACTGCATCATACTTTGCAATTATTAGCAGTCGTCTTGCACAAAAACATGAAAAAAGATTTCTTTTTCATCTGCAAAAAGAAAAAAAAAGTGTTTGTAGTGCATTCTGAATCTTAAGGCCATGATTCAACCTCTCTTATAAAATATTTAGAGGGCAGTCATGCATATGCTTTAAATTATGGATAATGTGGTGCCTCTGTGGTCAAGGCAGCAAGTAAACAAATGTAAACTGTTTTGATATGAGTTTAAGAATGTAAATAAGAAAATAAAATTAGCCTACATTACATACTGTGATTTCTGCAGCATTTTCTGAGACAGTAATTAATAGTTGTTGATATTAGCTGTAGCATGTTTTTTTTTTTCCAGAATCATATGCAAAACCAGCATTTGGGGGATTACTTTTGGAAATTACTAGATGACATATTACTGATGAAAATATCAGTAGAAATATTCCTATTTTATTCGGTTCATCGAGTAATGAAATTAATAATATTTTATTACTCTTTGTTTACTCTTTTTAATATTTAAACTGGATTTTATAACTTCATTTTATGTGACTGATTGCATATACATAAACACAATATAAATGTTTGACATGAAGCACTGACAGTACTGAAAGAATTTTCTTTTCTTTCTGACAAGAAACTGGATATAAACGAACACTGAGTGTCCCTGTCTGTCCCTTTTTTTCCGGCAAGGAAGGATGAGTTCCAGCTCACGACAGAAGGAATTTTTTATTCATAAATATCAGCTAACTTGGGTAAAGCTGATTGAGCAAAGTCTGAACGACATTATCTTAGTGCCATGTTATCGACAATCTGACGTGCAGTATTATTTTCCTTACCCATTAACATTCAGCCCCCTCATTATGTTGTGGTGAAAAGCACTGAAAGAACTTTGCATTAAAAGTCTCCTGTTCACTTTGGCAGACTTGTCTCCCAGAAATTCAATTTCTATACAACTATTCTGCAACAGCAAGTACAATTTGAAGGAAATGTAATGTCAACCAAATTCCATTTACTATTGATGTAGTGACAAAATGATTTTTTAACATGCCTGGCAAGAAGCCGAGATGTTAATGCTGAACTTAACAGAAAAATGTTCAAAGTTTTGAATATTTCCTTTCTAAGAAATAGGAAACATTGGAAAACAACATCTAATTATACTGATCACAGCATTATTGAGCTTTTTGTGGTTATGTCGGCTATGACAGCAGGAAAAGATTGTGGTCTGATTTGTTAGATTATTTAACTTCCAAGGCTTCTTTGATGCAAACTTTATATTAGATAATGTTAAACTTTGAGAGGCAATTTCAGTTTGAAGACAAATCACAACCACTGGTCTCAGAAATCATTATGTATGACTCAGTCTTTTACATTGTTTTAATCCAGACCGGCATCCTGGCAGGTAAAACGGAGTCTGTATCCCTGAAGTGTCATTTCTGTGTTTCTACTTAAACAACAATATTATCCTTGGAGTTGTTTAATGCATGATCTTACTGGATACTCAGAAAAAAAGCCTCATGAGGTTAAAGAATCTTATAATATCTTCAAGTACAAAACCATGACTCAACAGGGACTTTTGTTGAATGTGAGCCTGTCAAACTAAATGTCTTATAATATAATGTATGTGGGCATAAAAACACATATTACTCACTGCAGAATCATCAGATTCTGCGTTTTTCCTCATATACTTACTTGCTTTATTCTTTTTCCAGGGTTAAGTCTGGTCTTTTATGCTCTTGCACCCATACAATCTAAATTTAACTACCGCAATGCAATTTAAAGAGGGTCTATCTGCAGAGAGTAGCAGATTGTTTCCTGTTGTGTTCCAGTTACTCAAGTGTTAGTGCATTATGATTCACCAAAGCACATGGATGCCCGTTTGCTGGGTGTGAGTGTGAGCCCTCGTTGATATGAGTGATGGCAAATAGCTGCCTGATAATGAGTTGGAGAGGACATGGCATTCTTGTGAGCAAATCTCACCCATTAAGAGATGCATCTCTGCCCAAGCAGAAGTGCATTGCTTAATTGGTTCATTTCATCATGGCCAAAAAGCTTTAATTGGGTGACATGCTGAAAGATGGATGGATCCTCGGTGTCTGAGGTGGATGGTTTGGTGTGATTTATGTGTGTCTTAAAGAAAGTACAGGCTTGAGAGTGATTATCTTAATAGGGCACATTATTTCCACAAATAATTTTTTTCCTGCATAAGTCACAAGGGACTTAAGATAGGAGAATGTGCTTGGTACAGATGTTGGATATGTGTGTTGAGAATTAAGACACAGTGACAGTTATACAGAGAAACAGTTGTAATGTTGTAATGACTGGTGGATGAGGACCTAACTAGAAATTATTTGGTTCATATTACAACGCATATGTGTATCAAGATGCCCGTTTGCCACAAATTTTATTCACATCAGAATCTACAAAAAAAGACCTGATTTGAAAATTTGCTCCATCACACCATCACTTGTGTTCAATTATGAAGTAGTTCTCTCTTTAGAAGACCTCACCACAGTGTTTCCAAGGGAATATTGCAAATTACATAAGACAGATTTCACTCAGTGTGGCCATTTCAGTCAGTCCATGGAAACAGAAATGCTCCTCTCTGACTGGAAATTCAAACAATGGGCTTGTATTGTTATGTTATTTTGAATTTGTTTCCTTTAGCTCAGTTTAGTTCAGAATAATTGAATTGGAAAATCACTGGCGATAGGTGCACAGAACTGCTTTTCTAATAATTGTTTAGGAGATAAAGAAGGAATAATTATGTTTTTCCATTTTCATAAGTGAGGCCATTATCATGGCAGATGTTGAGGAGAAGTGCTAAATCTTCTGTTCGCACGCCATCTATTACTTTAACGATGAAACATCTTCCCCTGTGACACTGGTTGATCTATTTTTATCTGTTCACACTTAAACCTGCAGCCAATTGCTGCATTTAAATGACCAGCTTTGGCAGCAGGTATTAATAGACTGTGTGCAACCCACAAATGACAAAACCTTACAAATACAACCTGCTACCAAACAAAGAGGGTAGAGTTACAGGCATCTAATTCGGAAATTATGTATGTTTACAGAAAACAATAACATAACAATATAATAAAAAAATCAGTTTATGCAATAAATATCTAGCCTATTCTGTATTCAGTTGAATTTAGGTCAAAAAAGGAAGTTGCAGTCTGTTTTGATGAATATTTTACACAACATTCAAACCTGTTTAGAAACAGAGTTTTAGCTACTAAATTCATTCTGAATTGCTTGGATTTAACTTTGTTCTTTTTATGCTTTCACTGGTTACTGAAAACCAAACATTCACATTTAAACAACACAGGGTTACATGGAAACATGAAGGCACAACTGCATACTGGGGTTTTGGTATTAAGATAGGTCTATTACAAAAATGTATGACATATGTATTATTATGACTGTGGTCATCCAGTAGCTGGAAATAGAGGCCAAATTTACATGAATGCAAAGAGAAAACATGGAAATTCTGTTGTTTATTCCATCGGTTTTGGGGCAGTAGTTGAGATGTTTTCCTCCACATTTAAATGTCAGTCCCTCAGTAGCCAGCCACAGAATGTACTGTATGGAGATGCACTGAATAAGGTTTAAAAAAAAGAAAAAAATGTGTCGGCAATAGAAAGTAAGATTGTCAGCTTTATGTCTTAAAGGTTCAGTGTGTAGGATTAAGGGGCATCTATCGGTGCAGATGCACATTGGAACCAACTAAGTACCCTTTGGCTCACCCTCACCTCCCAAGCTTATAGCAGAGCTCATGTTGGTCGCTATAACACACTAAGACCCCCTCTAGATCCAGTGTTTGTTTTGTCCCTTCAGGGCTACAGCGGAAACACAGTTGCCTTTTATGGCTTTCAAAACAGGACTCAGTGCACAAGCTGCAACCAGACTCATTCACCCTTTTTATACAGATAAAAAGACACTTTATGTTTTTACACTGAACCAGACAATGTCCGCATTATGTTGCCTCAGTGTGTAATTTTACATAGAATGCAGCCATTGCAGAGTCGAAAGAGGCATGAAGGCTTTGATGTGTGACACAGCAGTGTTGGCATTTATGTTAGCAGTTGATTTCGTTCTCTGTTCGTAGTCGTAGTGAGTCTGGACCTTGTTGTCTCTCTAATTTTCGGCACTTTGGCTTGCTGTCCTTCTTCTAGTGTTAGCTGCTGACTACTGCTGGAAGCCTTCAAATCTCTCTGTGGTGGGTCACACACATATCATGTCATCAAAACATCACACTCCTGTTCCCTCCTGCAGGGCTGCCATGTCACTCTTCTAACAAAGATGTTGATTTGGATCAATTATACCCTCCACTGCTCGCTCAGAGGTGGAAAAAAGCAATGTCCCTGATTCCATCTTGTACCTCTGAGACAGAAAGGACAGGTGGAAAAAGGCACTATATGTTATATATTTACCATGAGGCATGCAGTTTGCAGCAAAAATAGACACTGAAATTAACCTTTACATAGACATCACACATGCAATCTTACACCTTTCACTACAGTTTTGGTCTTTGCATGTGCAGAATATAACACAGACATCAAAAATATAAAAAACATTTAGAGACAGTTTTTCTCTTTCTTTATTTTTTTTTTCTCTAACTCTCTGAACGAGCATAAAAATCACTTCCATGTCACGCAAAATCAATGTAGAAAGATGGAGCAGGCAGTAGGTGTGTGGCAGCAGCAGCATCACAGGCTTTGTGGTCAGTACAGGTGTGCAAACTGCGGCAGTTCAATGAATTACAGGCACATTCATGCAGCCAGCAGCAAGTCGTGGCCATAGGACTCTCCGTGGAGCAGTAGGGAACTGCAGATTCAGTTGATGATTACGTGTTTGTCACTACAGGTGACCTCTTTCACATAAACACATTTTCCAAAGTAATATACAGAATATTGATTGCGGTAGGCCGAAAAATCTAAGAACTCTTGTTTTTTTTTTAGTGTCTTCTGAGAAAAAACTTCATACAGTGGCCAAAATAAATAAGAATTCAGTGGATGGACCCAGGTGAGGAAAAATGATTCCATCTAGAAATGTCTATTTGTTTGTTTGTTTTATGCTAAAATACGTCTGATGACAGCATTTACATGTTGCAGTGTGTAATTACGGTACATGATACAGAGGGAATCAAGCGGACACCTGCTCAGCTCAGCTTGGCAGGAAAAAAAAAAAAGAAAACCCAGGTGCTCTCCGTCTCTCACCTTCCTCTCTTCCTCTGTGTTTCTCTGTGTGTGTTCCTGAGTTTGTGTTTTATGTGGAGGAAGGAGCATGTGTGTGCATTTCTATGTGCTCTAGCTGTCCCAGTGGTGCCTTGCAACATTTTTGCCTACAAGCTAGCGACCTATTTTCCTCTGCAGTGAATGAAGTAGACATTTGAACAAAGAGAGAGAGGCAAAGTGTGTGCGTGTGCATGCGTGTGTGCTGTGTGTGTTTGTGGGGGGGCACGAGTGCAGATCAGTTCCTCTGCTCTTATTCAGGCCTGTGGATTAATTACCCTGTACCTAAACTTGATCTTGTGCTGTGAGCGAGACACTTTGGCATCACCGTGATCAATAATGCATTTTTCTGTCTCTCCATTTAATTTGCACACAGCCCTCACAAGCTGGCATTACCATCTCCACAGAAAAGTGCAGGAGACACCTGATATCCAAAGTGCAACACTCCACCCCCCGCCCCCGCCTCCATGCTCCATGCTCCACGACACCCCCTCCCATCTATGGTGCTCACTGACAAATTGATTCTCTCTTAATGTTGCAGTATGGAAAAAAAAATAAAAAATCTCCCCAATCCTCAGGAGCAGCGTAATAAGATACATGGCATGTTGTATTGGCTCACAGGCTTGTACAAATTTGTTCCTGTTTTGGTTTAAATTGTGACACTCTCCATTTCCAGGGCAGGTAATTTAACAATTTAGGGGAAAGCTTAGGTTTAAGGAGCAACACGGTGCAAAGTGGTAGCTACAGCTCCCGGGAGAGGCAGCATACTTAGCCGAGCGCTACCTTTTATGCAGCCGACGAACACCAGTGGCTGGTAGTGGCGAGGTCAGACTATCGGGGGAGACAGGTAGGTCATCTGATCTTGTGTGATTCATCTGCTGTGTTTTTGTGTGTTTTGTCCCACTTTGAAAGGAGAGCCGGATGTCAGGACCTTTAGACCTCTGCTTTGTAAAGCTTGTGGTTTTCTTGAGCACCTAATTGTGTAGTTACTCTCTAATGTTAAGCAGGATTCTCCAGACTTAGTGAGCTGTCTTTGAGCACAGTAATTGTTTTTGATCAATAAATAGAAAATTCATAACAGATGCAGATACATACACTAGTGGAAAAGTACCAAGCTTTATAATGTACGCACTGTTAAATAATATACTTTCTTCAATCTGGGAATTCATATTAATGTGTATGTTTGGAAAAATTGAAACATATTTGGTCAATGACTGTTGACGACAAACATACATTTATTTCTTCATAAAACATTTGATGTTTAAATCAAACATTTGAAATCCTGCACTGTTTGCTTGCTAACATTCTTCCTCATACATGCTTTTGTTAGTGTCATGTTTATTCATGCTAACTACACACATGTTGAATATTAGATTAACATGAAACCAACAGAATGTAAATTGTTTTAGTGCAAATAAAGTGCAGTGTTTGGTTCACATTGTAATCAGATTTCTGTTGTCGGAGGCATGGTTTTTATCTTGCACAGGATACTGTCCAGACACAGTACACAGTGCAGTAATCCAGAGAGTTTAAAAAGATGATACAGGCAGGAAAGAATACGTTTAATCTAGACAACTTTATGATGCTAAAAGGATAAGCAATGTAGTGAGATATATAACAATGTAATTCCAAAGTGATTGAAAGTCATAGCTCACAAAAAGGTGTAATTATAGCATGTCTTACAATCAGATCTCAGATATTGTCTGTTTTTCCACGGTCCAAAAAAATGTCCCTGAATTTGTGTCAAGGAGTCACAGTGGAATAAATGAATAAATCTTATTAAATGCGATGGGGTCTCGGACTCAGAGAGACCTCCTCATGCATGTCAGAGTCAGGTGAAGCTGTCGTTAGCATACATGTGGAATCTCGTGGGAAATCGATGACGAGTGTGTGAGCCGTCTCTGCATTTCTTAGAATCTTTAAATAGATAATAAATGAGAGTCTGCTGTTTTCAGTGCACAGTCCTATAATTGGTGGGCTTGCAGCAAGCAGCAAAACATAATCCATTAGAAATGTGTGGAAAATCCTTTGAGTACAATAGTTGACCCCATTGTAGCAGCAAACCAATGTAAGCTGTCGTGCACAGCATGTGGCCCTGTTGTCCTTGTATCATGTTGGTTCAGTGCTTGTTCTTTAAGTTGTAATGTGGCTGCAGTGCTGCTAAGAAGACGTACTACCAAACTGCACATTTATAGTGCTGGTTAAATGTTTCTGATTTGTCAGCATTCACATGTACCTTTTGCAGAGATCCAGACCTAACATCATTAGTGCAGTTAGTAGTGCAGTTAGTGCTTAGGAGAACACTGAGCCAATTAACCAGCTGCCTGACTTCTGGCAGTGCAGTGAACAAATAAACTCCTCTCACAGCCACCTTGCCTCTGTGTACTTCAGCATCTCATCTCGCTTAAGTGCAGCGGAACATGATTTTAATCTTTTATTATGTTTAAGACAGAAGCTTAAAATTAATTGCTGATTAAATCGATGTTAACCTTACGACACCATTTGCTGCCAAATAATAACACAATGGTAGAAGAAGGAAAATACATTGGAATGTTTTTTTTCTTTGTTGTCTTTAGTTTGAAGGGAGGAGGTGGGTAGAAAATCTACACAGAAACATTTTCTGCTTTCTCTCTAAATACTGTAGAACACATTGATTTTGTATAAACCGAAGCCCAAGCAGTCGCACACATTGCTTATCGGTTCAGTATTTACATTTTCTCTCATTATTGTGTCTTACTGTTGTCACTTTTGATAACCTCAGTAAAGTATAAACATGCTTGTCAGCAGTTTGAGTGCATTTTGTGTTATGTTCAATGCTTTGCTGTGGGTGATGATGGTAAAACAATGGTGCAATGCTGAACATCTCTACATACCTATTTGTATTGCAGACACCTTCCTCCTTATGAATATGAAACCAAATACAGCAGGCTTTGACTCAATTTATTGCTGCAAACAGCAAAGCAGAAGGCCATCTCATAAAAGCTTGGACAAAAAAATGTTTTTCTCTTGTTTGAGAGGTTTAACATCCTGTTCAGGAAAATCTAATAAATGCTTTTCCTCTCATCAGTGTTTTTATAGTCACACTGGAATTGTATGTATTGATTAGCTTGCAAAATAATAAAAGCAAATGGCAGATAGATGTGTAACCCGGGTGTTTAAATAGATACATCTGTCATGTGAATGGGTGTGATGGTTCTCTGGGTTGGCGGGTTTTGTTCTGTAGAAATAAAACAGTTCCTACATGAAACAGCTTACAGCAAAGTCTGTGGATAATTTCTAAGAGAGACATTGCTGTTGATTTAATTTTTTACACATTTATTTGGAACCAAAAAAATTGAGCACCATCTAGTTCCATTATATTCTAGAGAAGGTAATTATCTCTACTGTCAACTATCCAATACTCAGCAACTTACACGAAGTATATATAAATAGATAAATAGCAATATATTTGGAAGGGAAAGTACATATTTTTAATGTTGAGGCAAACTGTCCCTTTCAACTACATATGGTCTTCTATTCATATTACAAAGTTATTGACTCTCCATAAGTATGTTGACAGCACAAAATGCCATTTAAGTTTTTCTTTAATGCAGGGCCACGCTAATGAAAACATAGAGGTAGTTTTTTTTACAGCCTCAGTATGACTGTGCACTGCAGCACTGAGTGCTTTCTACTAACACCTGCCTCTCTGTATTTGTCTCCATTATGCAGACAGAGCTAACCATAAAATCCAGACAGTTGTCTAGTTTATAAAGCATACCACATTCTTGGTAAATCATATTTATGTGCGAGACTATTGGATGTGTACTTGGAGACAAAGCTGCCTCATCCTTGCTGTTTTGTAAGGCAAAAAAAAGCCATTTTTAGCCAGATGTGGGGACATAAAGCTAGCGACCAGGGCAGCTCTGGGAGACAGTAATGTACCCTTGTAACTCAATCTCTAAGCAGACTGCTGAATGGAGTAATGTAGCTTCTTTGGCTCGCTTCATTCTCTCACTCTCCCGTTGTGACCTTTTTTTAGTTCTCCTCTGCTCAGGGACCTCACTGATTCTGGAGCAGTCATTTGAGGAAGAGAACAGTAAAGGGATAGCTGCATAATGTTTTGCCTTCATTTACAGTCATGGCAGAGCAGTGGAAGAGGGTGTAAACAGTCCCTTTGAAAAAACAACACAACAACACAAAGTATGCACACTGATACAGTAAAGTCTCTAAAGTTTAATGATATTTCACTACTTTTTTTCCCTTTTTTCATGCCTTGAAAAGACTATAAGCATACTGGGAGCAAATCAGCTTTCTTAACTTCTTGTCATTAGGTGGCTGGTCTTGCCATCTGAAAATTAGTGTGTTATCTTTTGTGCTTTAGCTACAGTATTGCATATTTGAGCAGGAACCCTTTTAAATCTCTCTCCTTGATTAACTTCCCCTTTCACGCAGATTTAGCCAAATTTGAGCGACGCCTCAAGCACTGTGGCAAATAATTTGAAAGATCAACACATGATGTAACATAGTGCCTTGTAAATATTGTAGTGCCAAAGAGTCACTTAGGAAATAAATAAGTTATAACAAAAATACCTCCAGCTTATTTTGATGCATTGCATGCATACAGAATGAAGGACTGCAGTGCTTTGTCCGTTGAATTGCACCACTCAAAAAGCAGTGAGTGGTACAATATCTTCCCTCCCCTCTGGGAAAACGGCTCCAGACGTATTATTCGACCAACCCAATGCCTTAACAAGTGTAGCAGTCAAAGGATTCATCTGTTCAAAGTTCATAAATGGTGGTTTGATTATCTTTCACACATTGATGCCGAAATAATCTCCATTCTATCAGACAGCGTACACACACACACACATGCAGTGATTTTTGAAAGCTGCCACCATTGGCTTATTAAAAATCAGTCTGTCTGTATGAAGATTATTTCAGTCTGTCTGTGCATGTGACAGACAGGTGCACACATAAAAGAAAAATTGAGTCCAATTATTAACAAAGACTTGAGCTGTCTAGTTTTAAATTGAATGCAAACAGCTAATTTAGTTGAACACTTATATAATTAAAAAAATAAGCATTATCACACTTTTTTTTAATTTCTTTATGTTTTATTGTCTTTCATTATATTTTTTTAATTCATTTTTAAAAATTATTTTACTCCCTAGTCTCTTGCCCCTGTCCTTTATTTCTGCCAAGAACACAGTGTTTTCTGTTTGTCTGTGGTCAGACAGTTCAGCCGTGCTTTGCAGGAGCTTTTGATGGAGAGATGAGTGACAGGGAGTGCAAGGTGTTTTGTGAGATTGGATGTGGCATGACATTGCCTGGCACCGATAAGGACCTTACTTTGCAGTTGTGTCATTTGTTAAAATAAGCTGTTGGCAGAAAAACAAACATCAGTGTAACATCTGTCATCGCCATGCTCGTTATTTCACTGACACACTACAATTAAAGTTATGTAAAACTGAAATATGAAATGTATGGACATGTTGATTATTTGACTTTTGTCCTGAGTCTTAATATTCTAATTGCTTGAGGAAGATTGAGGAAAGGATGTGAATATTGTTGTATTTATAATCTGAAAAATGCAGATCAATACACACATTTTTTTTCCAGATAGTTTGAACCTGGCCTAAACAACAAGCCTGTTGAGACAATAAGTGGTGGGTGGGTGGAGATGTGCTAACATAACAGGGGGCGAAAAACAATCCATTTCTGCTGTGGTGCGTTCAGCACTTCACATAAACCGAATGAAGCATTTCTATCGATTGTCACTTCCTTGGATTCCACTGTTTGGGGAAGGAGAAAGGGAGTCTCCTTCTATCAGCTGACACGGCTCATTGTTCACCATGGACTAATAAAGAGCTTTACTGGTGCCATTATGCATTCAATGTGGCTAGTGACAGACTGATGACAAGCCTTAAAGATGGAAGTCATTTCACATTTAAACAATAACAGATGGAGGGCCTCACTCGCTGAATTGCCCCAGCGGACATAAACCTGCATGTCATATTATTTGAAATAGCCTGGATGCCATTATGTATCTTCTGTTTCATTTATATTGCTAACAGGCTTAGCACAGAGAGCTGTGACTGATCCACACCAATGTCGGTGTAATAACGATAAAAATAATAATAATAGTAATGAAATTCAAACTGAAAAGAGAAGGATGTGCATGTGAGGAGTGCATCTCAAACCACAAATTTATTTTTGTTTTATTGGAACAGAGCAAATAAATATAGTAGATAAATAACTGTGTTATTATGTTTGACCTTGAAAAAATTAATAAAAATTGCACAGCTGAGGTTTTCTTAATATTTGGCCTCATTATTGTCTCTATATTCCTCCTTTGAGCCCAACTTTGTCTGTCTAACATGTTTTCTCCGTAACCCCAAATAGGATCTACGACCAACATAAGGGTCGTAACATGGCAAATGGCAGTTTTATGGTGGATGTGAGCGGAGGTTTTTATGTGTTGAATCAAGCATATGAGGTCAGCGGATGAGCACAACAGCCTCTCGCTTCCCTTCTATTTACCGAGTCATCAAAACAAAGAGTTTGTGGACTCAAAGGAGACAGGTGGCAAGAGTGCAAGTCCTCTGCTGAAAATTCACAGGTTAAATCTCACGTCATTGTCCATAAGGAGGACACAGAGCTCCACCTGCATGCAAACTGACATCCCTGATATGAGTTTAAGGGTCTGTAATGAGGATTTTTAGCTCGTTTTAACCTCCTCTGCACAGAGCAGAAACCAGCCCTGCAGATAAAAACCTCGACCTCATAGCTCCTGTCCTCTGTAGATTATTAGCTAATTTCTTCCTTTTAATCATTAACTCTGATAAGCATGAGAAAAATGAAAATGGAGTTTGACCATTGCCGAAGAATGAATGATTTCATGCTCTCCTCTTCTATCGCCTTTTGCATGCATCCTCCCTGCCACATGTGACACAAGTATTGATCTGGATTCACAGATAATTTCACTAAGAATATGTTGCCTTATGTTACTTAAATAAAGCTGGTAGACTTAAAATTTTAAGATAATACTTCTAATTCAAAGTCCTGCTTAATCATCTGAGATGTAAAACCAAGGCTAAAGATTTATATGCTCACCCCGTTCAGCCACAGCCTGAATAGTCACACTGGACATGCAAAATGAAAGTTAAAAAAGATAACCCATCAACCCCTGCAGACTGTTGACAATTTTCGGTAAAGATCTGCAATGCAGCAGAAGCCTGTTTGCTTGTGAAGGCCTGTGACTTAAATGTTGCTGAAGATGTTGACCATACAGTTTGTCTATTTTGCAGGGATAATTGGAGATAAACTACCTGTGTATTACAGCGCAGAGTGAACATTGTAGCCTTGATAGCTTGCACTGACCTTGAGAAAACAAATCAGTGCTTCGCTCTTGCCGTGCAAAAAATGAACAACTGTTGACCAAAAATTACTAAAATGTCAGAATTTCCTCCTGACCACCAGTCAGGAGCAGTTAATCAGTTCTTGCTCCCCATTTGTGCTACACGACAAACAATGTCAAAGGTGGCTGCAACACAGTCAGGCTCTAAAATGAGTCATTCAGCTCAAAAATTGGGTCAGAAACAGGCTCAGATAGTACGGTGCATGTCCATCTTAATTACAACAAATGGACAAAATGTGAAGTTCAAGCAGATGTTGTATAACTTAGACATTCATGGACGATTCAGCCTTAAGCCCCTCGACCAGCATCACTCACATGAGCCCCTCATGCATTTGCAGATTGTCACAATTGCCTCCTGATTGTCATCATAGTGTTTCTAGTTGCAGCATTAGGGATTTAGAGATACTGTGTGAATTCTCTCAATGGTAACACAGTTGACAAGAGACAGATGAACACACCGATACAGTACTGATTACTTTATTACATGATAAAGTGCACGGGTTCCTTTGGCATTAGTCAGGAAATTGCAGGCGAACATGCATTTATGACCAGATACATCAGATGAGCAAAGAAAACAAGCATTACCATGCAGGGAAATAGTTCCTTTATGTGAATTCACCAGCAGATACACAGAGAGAGAGAGAAAAGGGGGGGGGGGGCAGTTATACAGGGAGAAAGACAGAGAGCTTTTTTCCCACTACCTACAATTTCAGAACACTTAAGTGATTCTCAATCCCAGCATGCCTCAGCCTGCCACTGCCATGACAGATGCTCCAAAATTGAATATAGATTTCAGTGAGCAAGGCAGGCGTGCCTGATGAATCTCAATTTGCTGCTGTCCATATTTCATAGTCACCACTACGGATGGCTCAAAGGGAGGCAGCGAGAGCACTTTGGCTGCACCTGCCAAACTGTCAGTTGGCCAGAGTCGAATGATGATCGGTACTTCATAAAAGCCCATATTTATCCCACACTAATTCGTGCCCTACTTCATTTTATCTCCAAAAATGTACATCTGTGAGGGGGAGGGGGTTAAAGGGATAGACATAAAAAAAAAAAAAAATGGCATGCTTCATTTCACAATTGCAGTGATCTTAAGAGAAAAAAGAAGCCCACATGATGACAATTGCTCAGCAGTAGAAGATTGTAGGAACGGTGTACAGTAGCTTAAGGGTGGAACAAATGTAGAGAGCTTCCCCAGGGGGGGTGGAGGTGCCTTGGCTGCTGTGTACCTGGCAGTCTATTTATAGCTTGGTTTGAAGTACTTATAAAATGGCAATGGATGCTATTGTTTGGCAACGGAGTGTTCTTGTGGAGAAATTCTGCCTTTTAAAATGACAACTGTTTGATCGAGTGTTTGTGTGAGAGCTGTCACTGCTTTGACTCAAATTTAAAAGGAAATAACTGCGATTTTGCATATGTAAATCAGTCTGTGACAATGTGTGTGTTTGTGTGTGTGTACTTCATGTTGCAGTTTACCGTTTTGCTAAGAATATATACAGCCAATAAAAAATGTATATTTCCTCTCCTTTATCCTCTATCATTTATGTGTTTATCTCAGTGGAATATGAAAAGCAGGCTTTTTAAAACCCATTTTTAGGGAACTATGAAATTGTTCCCCCAAGGGACAACAGATACAAGCCAACTTAAATGATACAGATCCCCAATCAGTCGCATAACTTAACATAGCAACACAGAATGTCAAAAGAAGTGCATTTCATGATGCAACTTAAGTGCAGGGGATTAAAAAAGAAACATAGCAAGAAAGAAATGCAACATTATAGATGGTTAAGTAATAACAGCTCTTTTATCTTAGGGGGGTTTTTTTAAACTTACATGTTTTTTTATTCATTTCCACCTTAAAATTCAGTTATTTGGGCCACCAAATAACTTGTAATCTGAAGACTTGAGGGTAGTTTACAAGATAGAAGTCTATTCTATTCTCTAAGCAAATGGCCACAAAGTGGTTGCCACAGAAGCAGAATGTAAAACATAGATGATAACATGACGAAGCAAATGTTTTGTAAAAGGCTTGTTGAGAGAAAGAATGGTGTAACACAATCAAATTTCACTTAAATTTAAAATGTGAAATTGTTACGGACAAAGACAGAATGATAACATGAAAACAACACACTGCAGATCAAATTAACATTTTTGTAAGCTGTTTTATTAACAGCTCAATATACACATAGTGTAAATGTGCCTAATTACAGTATTACTTTTATTTGTACCTAAAATTTAGTCAGCAACGATTAAACACTGAGTTAATCTACATTAATCAGGCTGCAACACAAGCATAACTTTTCTACCTGATTTCAAACCACCCAAGCCTCCTTGGCAACCAAGAAGTCAAAGAACAGCCACAAAGAGAACTTCAGGGCTTAAACATTTCCATTATGTTCCACTTTCTTTTCTAATGGAACAAGCAACAGGGTGTCTCTCATATAGCAGCCAGCATTTAACTACCATTCGAGGAGAGTTATGTGCATTAACTGCATATAGACTGACTGTAGCTGTCTAAGCAGTTATTTTAATCCTTGAGGCATTTGTCACAGGGATTTTTTTTTTGTAATCTAATGTCAAAGCAATACACTGTAGACAATAGTCGTTACAACTCCTAGCATACTTGTGAAGTTTATGTTGCTGGAATTTAATCTAGTCCCCAAGTTAAACTGTCAGACAGATGCTCAAAATGCCATGTAAGCACAGATAAAGAGAGAAACAAAGTGCCTCTCATTTGTCCATATTGAAATAACAATAAACTGTAGCACAAAATGCTCATCTTTAACCACTGTTTCTGCTGCCTTCCACTATTGCTGCTGCCTCCTTTTGTTATAACCACCATCGTACATGACAGATTCCTCTTTTTTTCCCTTTTATAAAGCAGCCGTTTAGAGTGAATTGCATGATGCCACCAGGGGGTGCAGGAGACGGCAGAGTTTTCGGGTTTAATTAGAGAAGACATGCTACATGTGTCTTGTGTGTTGCCGCATCTCATTAAGGTGAGGTATGGGCCACTGAGCCGGCTAAGGGGAGCGGATAGGGAGCATGTGGTGGTGCATTTTCCTCCACCACAAACGCAGCCGCTCGGCACTTTCTCCTCCTTTCAGGAGTCACATTGAGGCCCCTGGAGTAAAGGCCGGTCAAAATGGTTCCACTTGATGCAAAGGCCCTCAGCCCACTCTCAAAATGAACTCACACAGGCACAAAACACATTCCTTGTGTATGTGTGTGTAAATGTACATGGCATAACACTTCAAACAGATGCACGCTTACAGAATACTGCACAGACATGCAGTGCTGCTATTACAGTAAATTGAAATCTTTAGAAGAAAATGAAGCAGGCATATATCTCTGATGAAAAAATTTCAATGTCAATAAATGTGGGTACATGAACACTCATGGAGGACATGAATGCAGACCACTCTGTAATGAGCTGATGACAAATAAGATGACAAATATCCAGACGGCCCCAACCTGGGAATTCTTTTTCCAGCTCTTGTTATCATAAATATATTGACTCTGTTACACATTCTATTGTTTGCTTCACCACAGACCCTTTTGTTACTTTACTTTGTTGGCACTGCAGCTCTGTAGGACACACTTAGGGACCAAAGCAAGCTTTAATAGTGTTGCCCAAAAAAAGTGAAGAGAGTATGCTTTACTATCTGTAAGAAATATTATTGAATAATTGTTATGATATATCAAGAATAGCATTAGTCCACTTGATGCCCTTTTTAAACCTTGCCAAGATACTCTCTTGTTTATTTTTACAGCTGCCAGTCATCCACTGTAGCCTGTCGTTGCAGCCTGAAGGTGCCTTTGCTTTATTTTTATCTTTTCATCGCCCACATTCAGAATCTTCTTTAAAGACATGCAGCCCTTTTATTCTTTGGTGGAGTTAATTGTGTTAGTGCAAGTTTAACTCGTATTTTAAAATGTGTAGCACCTTGAACTGCAGCTTGTATTGACACAAATACAATTTGTGATACCAGCTGGTGGAAAGCAGGCTTGTAAAAATCCTTTAAATCCTTCAAACCAACCATCAAAGAGGTTTTCACAGAACATCTGATAGATCTTGAAAGCTGTTTCAGAATTCCTGAGCAGTCCAGTCCAAGTGAAAATAACACATATGAAGTTAAAAAAATGAAAAAGTTTCAGCCAGCAGCTAAAGGCAAGATAAATCTAAATGGAAATAATGTGGGAAAGTTTCTTTGCTGTGTGGGAGTTATTGTGGTTAAACAATATGTTTTCGCTTTGAGTTACAGTCTGTCTTCAATCTCAAAAGTGTGAAGGAAAGTAAAACAGTTAAGGACATCAATTTTAACACAGTGCATGATCAAAGATTAGGACCTAATAAGATATGATTTTATAAGGACAGGATACAAAAATCGGTATCCCTATATTTTATATAAGTATAAAATATAGAATATATAATAAAATATATGTAAAGAGAGGGGCAAATTGATTAAAATCTCCATATATAAACAGCTCTCAGTTGTAGCCTGTGAAACCTCATCTTTGAGACGGAGTGGGAGTGATGGATGTAATTTAATGTCTCACATTAACTTCCTGGAGGGCCTTTACTCTCACTTTTCCAATTCCCAAGCTTTTTTTTTTCCACTTTCGCTGAAGCAGACCAACTTCTTAATTGGCATAATAATGTGATTAATTGCTTTCTTGTCATTGGGCCCACTGAGTTTTACACTGTAAAGAAGTATAAATCAGGCGTGTATTTACAAGCAATCAAATGCTTGCGATCGAAAAAAAGGACATATAAAAGATGCCCAGCTGTGAAAAGTAATTGGTTCTGCTTTATTAGCTGTGTATTATTAGCTTAAAGGAGAGGCATTTGGATGAGTTTTTTTTAAAGTCGACTTTAATTTTTCACATTTTTGGCCAATCATTAATAATAAAACATCTTAAAAACTTTTCTGCTTTTTATCTGGTGAAAATTGTGGAGCAGAAATCTCAAGTGCTGCAATGTCAGAGAAAGATTTCAATTCAGATTCTCCTTATATCGACAGTGTGATTCTTTTTAGCAATTAAAAATGTATCAAATGGGCAGAAAAGGTGTAAAAATCAAACATTAAACATTAGCAAACATTACATTTCTTAGTTACCCATTACATTGTTATAATAATGTTTAAAACCAGTAGAAGTAGTATTTTATTTAAGTTTTGTATCAGTTTTCCCTTTTGTTTCCCCCATCAGTTGGAAAAAATCCCATTTGCATCCACCTAGTCTCTATAACTACAGAATACATGAGAGAGACCATAAGATATGTCAGAGAATGAGGTAGAATGATGGTGAACTAGCTAACTCTTCACTTTGTTGTTTATTGTTTGTATTTTTACTTGTGATTGGGCACAATTATTAATTTCATCATCATTAGTGATTAGTTACATGAAGACAACAACTCCCATGATCCCACACAACCACACAACCTCATCAAACTACATTTTTTGGTATTTCTTTGATTGAGAGATGCTTGGTTGCAGATTTTATATACCGTGTGTTTTAAAATGTATGACTATAAAACTAAAACTCAATTTCATATTTCCGACAAATGAGATAAACTCTTCTCTTGCATGCAGCATTTCTGCAGCCAATTTTTGCCTTTTCAGGATGAATCCTGCTACTGAGAGAAACCTTTAATCTTTTTTCTCTTGCTTTCAGTTAATCATTGAAATGGGGAGAGAAAAAGTCATCCAATTTCCCAGTATGTCCCTCACCATTGTCCATTCATAAAATAAAGCACCAGTTCTGTGGGTTTGGGCTCCGGTAGTTAAGAAACAAATGCTGATGAAGCTCTGATGTCTATAACAGCATCCAGGTGGTCTTGCATATTAAGACATTTTATGGTCAGATAATTAAAGAGTAACACTATTGTCTTGATTGGTGTACATCTTGATTCCAGGTGGCAAATGGTTTGCTATAGCCTCTTTACAAAACTAAAGCCAAGCTCGTGGTTGGCAGAGGGATTGATGATGATTTTGTCTGTTGACAGACTCTAACAGATTGTCTATGAAAGGTTATTGAATCACATTATGTGCTGTGATTTTCCTTTTTTTCTCAGTCTGATTTAGAATCAGCTTTATTTTCGAAGAAGCTCAGTAAACACACAGGCATTTGTCATAATAGATAATGGCACTAAAGACATAGACAAAGTTGAAACAGTGCACTAATGTACATGTCATTTTCAAACAAAGAGACCTCACACAATGCAAGAGGACAGTGACTGCCTCCATAAGAATATAATGTAAAAAGACTAATAGTCTGCAGCCGCGGTGAGGCTCTGCTTAGACGCAGCGGTGCTTTGAGACAAATACAAATGTCGGCAGGCATTGTTATCTGACATGACGTGATGGCTGTAGATGAACGTCAGGGGATCACTCACATTATTCAAATTCATTCTGTGGGGTGTATGAATATCTGCAGCAACTTTCATAACAATCCATTTGAGAGATGTTGAGATATTTCATTCTGAACCCAAACAGCCGACCTTAAGGTGCCGCTGAAGGAAATACCAGGGGATCACGAAGGTCTAGTGGATCCATCATCTAGGCCCCATGAACATGTGTACAAAATTTTAAATCAATCTATCCGGCAGTTGTTGAGATGGCTCACTTTGACCTGCTGGTGGCTCTAGATGGAGGTCAGGGGGTCACTGAAATACTTTGGCTTAGCACTCTGGAAATCCATCTGAAAGCTGACTTTGCCATCCGCTTTCTAGCAACGCTAACGTAGCTTAAAGAAAAAAAAATCTGTGCCAAGATTGAGGAGCTTTTAGTATGAATCATCTGTGTCTAATACTGTCATGTTACGATTACCGGGAGAACTACATCAACATGAAGGAATTCATTCTTGAATGTGGAATGTCAAAGACATTTGGCTCATCTGTAATATCAAAGGCAGACAAAAAGGGCTTTATTATAAATTCATTAAAATCACTCCTTCACAGCACATCAATATTCTGCGGCCATTGTGAGGAACTGGGCTCCTTCTTAACGAGGGGATCCAACAGATAAATGATCAAAAAACAGGACAGCTATTGTCCTTGAACTCTTAATGGCGTACTAATAGCGCAGGGTGTCAAGAGTGATTTTAACTAGAGTGTCCTGAGTCAAACTTTTTTTTTTCTTTTTTTTTTTATCTCTCAGCCTTTGGACTTGGCGGAGATAACTGTCTCCTCTTTCTCTTGCTCCCTCTGTATCTCTCATCATCACATTACCAACTCAGGCACGCCTTTTGCATAATCACCATCCTCTGTGTTTCCTCCTGCAGCCTGGATAAGGGGCCTCATTACAGTAGAGAGAGTGGAAGGCTCAGGCCAGTGTGTATCGGCTAAGGTCATGGTGTTTGTAAGGTGGAACCAAAAAGATCAGGAACTTTTTTTTAAAACTACTGCTACAAAAAAACTTAAAGTCAAAAAATTTTCACAATCCACTCATGACAGTCCTGACACTGAGGGCCTCGCTCAGATTAAAATAATACAAAATATCATGTGGTTTGGACGGCGAATGGCTGCCGCTGTTTCTACCATTGATTCCTCGTCTCATCTCCATCCGTGTGATTTCCAGCCGTGTTGTCCTGAAGACGTTTGAAACTGTAATCTCTGTGTGTTGATTCTCATTGGGGCTTTTAAGCTTACCCGTAATTTCTCTTCTTATTTATGATTCCTCCCTCTCCTCTCTCTTTCCAGATAAAAGACAGAAAATAGCGACGACCACAGCAAAAGAAGAGAGAAAAAGAACAAGCCATGGCTGAGGGGATGATTGCTTCTCAAAGTGGTAAGCAGCAGATATTTACAGTCTCATAGCTGTTTTGTTCCAGTGACTTGTGTATTCATTTTGGACGATTTCATTACTTTTGCGTCAGTCCTGGTGCCTTTATGTTCGAGAGAAACGGACAAATAACATAAGTGTGGAAAGCCCTCTCTGTGGTTGGTCTGGCTGACATGATTATGTTACTCAACACCTGGAACCATCTTGAGCTTCAGTGAGAGTCTCATTTAAACATTTCTGCCTTTTGCTGCATTACAATTTTCTCTCTTCCTTTTTTTGGTAAATGCAAACAGTAAGAATAGCCGGAGTATTACTCGTCCAATCAGGAACCCTCTTTGAACAAATCAGCATGTCATTGCTTCATAAGCCAATGCACCTTTAGCTGTGTCACACTGGACTTGTTCAAGTCTTAACAGCTTTATTTACCTTTTGTTCTCATGTCAAAGAGTTGCAGCGTTGAGTGGCTGTCCCCCGTTGCAGCCTCTCTGACCGCCGACAGATAAATCAATCTGGAATAATGGCTTGATCCCTCATCAATGCAGCCACAACAGGCAGGTCAAAAAAGCAGGATGCCATCTGAGGAAAAGGGTTCACATTGTCACCCTGGATTTTCTGTCACACCAGGAGAATTCTTTAAATTTACAATGAGTCTGTGAACTCTTCACAGCTTCTAGAGAAAGTGCCTTTGATTCATAAATAATCAAAGATTATGGTTTGCAAAGTCCAGCGAATACTGTGTATTTCCTTGTGTGATATCATAATAGGAAGACATTCTGCAGGAATCAGTGGATCGTTACATACTTTTTAATGTGTGTCACATAACTGATATGACATTTGTCATGTAAGTTACACATTTGGCGGCATTCATCATATGATTTTCATTGTACATCATCATTTTAAGTAATGTGTGACACGTCAGAGGTGCTTATTTGTACTCTGAACCAAAAGTAAAAGTATGACACAAGTGTACAAAACATGAGATCACCTGCTATTTTTATGAAATAGCCTGGCCCTGTTAATCTTAGTGAAACTTGATCCTTCATTAAGTTCAGTTCTTAAAACCCTCAAATATTAAGGGATAAAGAATCGCAGCTGAAGAGACGGAGAACCCGATTACAGATACACTTTAATCCCTGATAACATAAGGACTTGAATTCTGCAAAGGTGTCTGTAGCTGAATGTTCTAAAATTGGACTGAGTAATTCTGATGTACAGTTACCACATGATTTAATTGGGTTGATGAAATATTTACTGCAGTAGACTTAACTTCAAACATCCTAGTTTTATCCTGCAGACCTACAGACCAATGTTACTCCCTTCTTAAGGCAGGACACGCAAATGTGTTTTAATCATAAATTCATGGAAACAAGCCGTGAACATAAATGTCCACAAACTTGAGTATGTACTGCATTTATTACTAAAGGGTACCACTAGAGGGCGAAACTGAGAACTTAACCACATGGATTATATTGATGGCTTCTTGATTTGCATGATATGAACAATAAACAACATGATCACACTCTAATAAGTTACTGTTTTGTTAATCTGAGATCACACAGAAAAGAGTGATGGTGGCTGCATCACAGATGAAAGTCAACGCCCCTAAATTAAGTTCAATGTTAAAATGGCATGTGTTTTTCTTTCATTCTGCTGATGCGAAATACTGACTATTTGAAACAGAGCTATTTTAAAATGCCACACAACACAGACAGTAAGACAGTCAGGTCATCAGAGTGGTTTTCCAACACCTTCTGCTTTCTAGCACCAGAAATCTGCTACCATCTCCCTGCATTGCCCCCAACACTGTCGCCTCCATTAACGTGCCTATTGCATTTTGTGTATACTGAGCAATAATTTCTGAGGACAAGCACAATCAGCCCCACATGGAAACACAATAATCGAGGCAGCCAATAGCGCATGCAAACAAGACGATAAAAACAAGTATATCTGCGGCCATAAAGGAGTGCACACTAAAGATTGCCCCAGTTATTACCAGACAGAGATATACTACTTGTGTTTTGTAACTCAGTAAATTAGTTTGATATACTGATTGAGGACGTAGATACTGGTAAATGCATGAAGAGCAGTAGTTGCCATTTATATATGTCACATGTAATCTAATTAAAACTGACTTGATGACATCTGCACTGTGCATTGCAGTGTGTAACATCACACAACAGCACATCCCCCTCAGACATGTTTGTTTTGCCAGATCTGTTTAAGTGATGAGTGCAGATCCATCATATCTTAAGCCAATTCCAGTATTCATGGAACAAAAAAAATCATCTTGACAAGAGTTTTAATTTACAAGTCAAACTCCAGTGGACTTTATCTGCAAAGCCTTTGTCAGATTTTAAATTGCATGTGTGAGTGCCTAAATGTGTGTGTTTGTGTGTGTATGACTGTGCAGGCATCTGTCAGGAGCACACACTTGTGCATATGTTTGTGTGCCCACACTTGAGCGTAAGCATGACTCTGTAGGCAAGCACGTCTGCATCTGTGAGGGAGGGAGAGAGATAGAAAAGCAGTTGAGGTGATGTTGTGTGAAGATATGGGAGACTGCAGACAGATAGTGTCATTCCCTCAGTATCTCCATTAAATCTTAATCTCCTGGCCCCTCATGGGAGGAGCCAGCCGAGCATGGGATTGTGTTTTGCATTGAAATCAAGATGTCGTGTTTCCTCAGAGAGGGCATTATTGAGACAAAGTTTGATGTGTCTCTTTTCAACTTCACATACATCTGGATGCACAGCCTGACGATCCAGCTGCTGTTGTTTGTACTAAAAGTCTGGTTAAATGCAATTGCCACATAATTGTAGCATCTCGAGTCACAGAAAGGGAGCGTAGTTAAGTTATCAACCACTCTGTGGAAGTTTCAGCAGGTTGCATCATGGGTGCTGAGTTTTTGTGGCAGTCATTACCACTAGCTAAACCCAGAGGCGATAATTACTTATTAAGTATTTCTTTTTTTCCTTATACCAACACATTCTCATCCCCACTCGTCAAATATTGCCACTTTTTGCACACTCTTGGCATCTCGTACAGATGCACATTGTAACTTTTTGTGTTCAACGTTAAAAGTTTTTCTGCCACAAGAGCTTTTTTTTTTTAAACATATGTTAAACATTTTCGCAGTTTAGCTGGGTTTTGACGATACAAGTACCTTCTCTGCCTCCTTGGACTTTGTTAAGCTCTCCATGACACTGAATGTAGCTGTTGCTATGAGTGTGTACTTATATAGTTTTCATCGGTGGAAAGGGAAACACAAGGTTTTGATTGATGGGATTGCTGTCAATTTAGAGACAATTACTGCTTGTGGTCCCTTACAATCACTTAGCCAGACTAGTGGAACAACCTCACGATGAGAGGGAAGTGGAGCCATTAGCTTGGCTTGGACTGAAGGCTACTCCTGGCAAATGTCAGGTTACGGAAAAAAATGAAATGGATAAAGTAGAATACTAGCTTGCCAAGCAACACATGACTGGAGAGTGTTGTGTCCACAAATTTACAGAAACCTCTCTGCGCTACAACATCCTGGATTTAGTTGCTGAACTTGATAGGCGGACTGAGTTCAGTGTCGACAGAGCACAGGGCTTAGGCAGGACAAGGGGAGGCCAACTTTGATTTCTACACTTTTCAGTGATGCTTTGAGCTCAAATAAAGTCAGAGTTGATAGACATTGTTTCCTTGATGTCAAGTTTTTATACATTTCCTGTTTAGGCCTATATGTTCTATTTTTGTAGCATGATGTGTTACATCTTTTGAAATGGTTATTTCCTTGATTTTCGTCAACAGCATGACATGAAACAAACATATCGTATCGTATCGTATTGTATCATATCGTATCGTAATATTTCATATCTTATTGTATTGTATTGTATCGTAATGATTGCTGTGCAACCCTATGAATCAGTAAGTCACTTTGATAACCTTAATATAATACTGATGGCACTTATTATTAAGTTTGAGCAGATCCCTCGAGGGATTTAATGTCATTCTATATGACAACAAGTCATCTCACTGTGAACATCCCCCAAGGTGTGATTAATTATCCCACAATAGTTAATCAGTTATGTCATGTTGCATCCTACTGGTGCTTCTATTTTGACCCTTCACGTTGCTCATGTTTCACTTATTTTCTCTGATGTTATTCTCTGTTTGTCATTGCTGGCAAACGTTCACTTTCTCAGGAAAAGTAGAGATAAAAAAAGTAAACACACACCGCCTAGTCCTTATCGCAATGAGATGTGCCTCTTCCACGTCCTCTGTCAGCAGGAAATGGCCTGTACCTCTGCACCACCTTCTCATCCTCTCTGTTGGGAGAAGAGGTGAGCAGTAGTCAGGGCACGCTGCATTTCAAGATGCCTCGGGGATTACCCCTTAAAATTCTCACCTGACACAACTGATTCCCTGTGAGGCTGCACCAAAAAAAAAACTGTGACAGAGCTTTTAATTATATTTTCAGCAAAAGTAAGACTGTTTATCCAGCGGGATTACAGATTCTTGTGCTGACATTTGTGGAAAGAGAACATGATTCGTTTTTTTTTTTTTTTTTTTATTTGCTGCTATTGTTTTTTTTGTTTGTTTTTTCCTCCAATGAAGTGCTACATTTCCCCAACATCAATTGGATATGGTATTATTAGATCTGGCTGCACTCTTTCAGATATGAAAGGGGAAAATAATCTCTCTGAAAGAGGTAGGCTCCGACAGCACACTGAGACGTAATGGAAAGCCAGGCTGCTGTCTCAAAGAGAGCACAGCATAAGAAGACTGGTTTAGAGAGGGAAGCCTGCTCACTGCAGAAAAACGTCTGGAATAAACTAGCAAGGATGCTCAATTCATTGTACTGTACCTATACTTCCAATTCTTTATGGGCCTGATTTTTTCCACACAGCTTGTTTCTTTATCTTTATGCCAAAGCCTCCCTTCGAGTTCTCCAACAGTAATGAATTAAAGAACGCAGTGAGAAATCATTTATGAGGAATAAAATAAAAAACATATCTGCTATTTTTCAATTTTTCTGTGTTCTGTTTAATAGACATAAAAATGAAAAGTCAGAAATTATAATTCTGTTTTTGTTTTTCATTGAAATCAGTTAGCTTATTAGACATGGATAAATTGTTTTTTGTTCCACTTTTGACAGACACATTCATGGTAATGGAAAACACATAACATTCATCTTATCCTTTATAATTCCTGTTCAGCCCACATGCTTCATTATTCTCAGTAATAGAGTCATATCTCCCCAAACTCAATTGATTCATTGTTATTTTCTCAACTCTTCCTTACAAACATATCATTTGAAGTCTGGCAATTGAATCGTAAATGATGCTAAATTATTTTGTCTTCTTGTTGTGTTGATCTGCATTATATTAAGTTCTTTCTAGGATTTCATGAAATGAATTATTAAGTTGTTGAGAAGAGGGGGCAACAAAACATGAATTCTGTTTCATGCCACACATACTCCTTGACAGTGGCCAACTCACTGATATATTCAGTATACTATAAACCATAACTGCTACATGACAACTTGACTAGAAGACAAAAAAGCATTGAACTTAAAAGATAAAATCATTTTACAGTTCAAAAGATTCCAGGTTCCAAAAGGTTCCACAGATACACACACATGCGTCATAAACACAGTGAAAGAAGCCTATGTATGCAATTCATTGATAGTAACAAAAAGATTTAAAAAAATAATAGGTTGTTTTTGTGGATTGCTTAGACATGTTTTGTACAACTAGTGTTCATATTCGTGCTTTTCCTCTTTCGTTTACAAGTACTTGTTGAGTTAGATAATATGTCACAGTGTTTTCTCAGTCTCTCACTTTGTCCCATCAGTATTTTTGGGGGTATGTGTCACATCCTTTTGAGGATAGATTTGCCATTGAAGCTCATCATCTTATGTTGTTTAATATGGCTAACCTTCCATTTATCCACTGACATCGTCCTCAAAATGCTATCATGGGCTTATTAGGGAAATGCCAGCAGTGATCAGAATTTTTGGCCTTGATTAGAGTATATTCACCCTTTTTGTTACTGTCAAGAATGATCAAGAGAAGACAAGGTTTACTAAGTGAGTGAACGTGACCGGGAACCCCATCATCATCATCTCTATAACACAGCAGCCCCCTCATCTCTGAGAGAACGTATTAACATGCTGGCACGCTGTCATCCCCAGTGCCCTACTTAGACCAGATGGGCCTCATTCAGGTCTTTCACAAAAACACAGCCGTGAAGGGATCTTAAATGTCAGTCTCAATATCACCAAAGCGATAATTAAGAATGAGCTAGCAGAAGGACGTGTACTTTCTGTCTGGGTTAAATAGGTTGTCATATATCTGGAAGATCACAGGTTGGGCGCCAAAATGCTACACAAACAGTTAGATTTGTATTTTATGAGGGCAATTTAAAGGAAAGTATGATCATACTAATAGGAGTCATGAAGTTATTTGAAATAAGGTTATAATCTTGTCATATAAACTCTCATTCACACCTACCAAGTTTACTCACAAGACATCTCACTTTTGCTTATATTTATAGCCAGTCCTGACTCTGAGCAATCTGTTAGTTTATTTTCACAGATAATTTACAGTTTTAATAGTCATTTAATATTTGTTGATTATTTCTTCATAGTCGTGATAAAAAAAATAAATGTTGTGAATGCAAAATCAGTTAACAGGTCTCTTCTTCCATTAGTTAATGACCATCACTTATAGATCCAAATGTAACATCATCATCAGGTGCAGTTTGTATAGTATCACTGAAGAGACATATACCTGCATCACAGACTGCAAACAAAATTTTTTTTTCTTTTTTATTTATGGTTATTTATGTATTTGGACAGTGTTTGCACACAACACACTTTCTCTGGGCCTCCATGTTGGCATTGACTAAAGTTACCAATTTACGCTGCGCAGCCTTTATGAATGTAAACTGATATGTGGTTTGCAAGGAGACTGTAGGAAGAGCTAACCTTTGAAGATAGTAGAGGTGAATAAAAGAGGGCAGAAAGCAGGTGTTTATTCCATTTTTCTTTTTAAGGCTTTGTCCTTTTGTACAGCCCACAATTATTTTAAACTGTAATAACAGCATGCATTGTGGGAAATCAAAGGCTACGCTCCCTGTGGCTTTCTTCCCCTTGTGTTTGTTTGTTTTTTTTTTCTGTTGTTTTCCATACAGGAAATGTGAGGCTTCTAATTAAGTCTTGGAGGGGGTGGATGAGGAGCCTTAGTCATCCAACTGTGAGCGGCTATCGCAAACTCAACATCGATGTTTAATTTATGTGTGCTCTATTATTTATGGATGCCGTGATCTGTTTGTATACGGAGCTTAAAGGAAACTTTGGGTCTGTGCAGTGTTTGTGAGTTTGGCACAAAGAAGGGTAAGAATCTAAACTGCGAGACAGAGTATTGAGCGAATAACCAGGTAAAAATAGAGTAGAGTCAATGCAAATGTTGCCTGTGTAAGAGCTGATTCTCCAAAGGTGGCATGTAAGCACACATATTGTACAGTACTCTGCCCTTTCCCTGCTACATTTATCCTCTGAAAGACCCTCAATCTCTAAAAACTACATCAGCAGATGATGATCAGGGCTGAGAAGGTAGATGGGGTAATAACACCCATGACATTGCTGCCTACAATGGCCAAGAGAACCATGTTTATGATCCCTCCACTTCAACCTTTAATGTGCAGCGATGTGGCTCTAACTGCTGAATATTATGCACCAAGCGGAGCTAACTGAGGGCTAAATCCACGCCTTAAAAATGGCTTGTATCAGCAGGTGTGACTGAAAAGGAAAGCCGGAATTTGAAGAAGGGGAATTGCAGAGGAAATAAATATTTCATGGAACACTCTCTCACAACGCAGTTGAAAAGAAGTGGGGATGCAGATCAATAGAAGTGAGGAATCTGGCTATGCACAGATTCAGTTACTAAGGGAGGGTAACACAACTTCACATAGCACGTGCACTTGCTTCACACTTGGGTTTGTTTAAAAAGAGTATGCAGATTAATGGCTTTGGTGAAAGAAATATATGGAATTTTTTGTTTTCCATGAGTTATGATACTGTAAGCTAACTTTTCTAGTAGAAAAAATGTTCCTTAAACGTTCCTATAAACAACTTTTAAAAGGCATTGGCTTGTTGAAGTGAACATGGTAGGAGATAAAGTTAAAGTGGTCTTTTTTAGCCTTTTTAATTCATTGCTTGCTGACTGAAACCATAAAGTAATAATGCAATCAAAACAATACAAATCAAAGAATACAAGATCATATTTTAAATAACTTCCCACCAGTTCCATTGTAAAATGCAGATGCAGTAAGTAACGACTAAGTGCACAAACAACAGATCATAGATTATTTAAAATTCTACTCAAAATAATATTGTACTTGAGACCACGCCCACATTGTCAAAATAACCACACCCACTCCAAACACAGCTGCCCTGGATTCACCCCATTCTCAGCGGGTCACCCTATGTCACAGTCAATTAGCTGTCGTCACTTATCTTGTTTGTATGGCACAATGTCAGGGATTATATCCGCAGAATGAAACAAAGAAGATTACAAGCAAATCACAGCTATAATCTATGTAATGCAGTTGTTGACCCCCAGAAAAGCGTCCAGCCAAACACAAACATCAGAGCAGAGCGTGTCGTCTTTAGCTAGAAGAGTGGAGCAATAATGCTGACCGAAGTGTGCATGTTTGGTCAGCGTATATAAAGCTGACAGCACAGAGAGTTATTTACATTTACAGCAACATGCTGGAAAACATGAACATTGTATATTTAAATAGGAGTTTCTAAGCATAGACATGATGTTGACTCATACTACACGGTATGGTTTCACCAGCAAAAGAGATTCCCACTATAACGCTCATACAAAGAAGCTCTGGGCTGGTGAATACACTATGACTGGCTGGGATTGCTGATAGGTAAGTGGCCAACGGAGCAACTGCAATGAAACAAACAAGCCTATGTCATGCAGGAAATCAGACTGAGGGAGAGGCAATACTTCGCCTAACAAGCTTACTGCAGTTTGAATAAGGTGATTGAGAGGGAGGAAGTTTCCTGTGCAGGAGAACTGGACATTCATTCTTCAGTCTCCCATATCCTAAAGCCCCTATTCATGAAACACACACACACACACACACACACACACATGCAGTAAAAACAAGGTGAGAGGAGGCACTTAAGGGCCTTTGCTTCACTGGAGCTGCTTAGTATCCAACAGGAAAACCGGTTGTCCTGCATGCTAAAAATCCCCGATGAGAAATGTGAAGATTCCTTCAAAAATCTTTAGCGGTGGAAGAACAGCAGGAAGTAGTTTTTCACGCTGTTCATCTTGTGCTGCTACATTGTATTTATATGTCGTTGCACACTTTTCACAAGATGATCAGATCACAGTTTGGATTAGAACAAGTCTAGTTAAATGAAATCATATTTC
This sequence comes from Acanthurus leucopareius, assembly GCA_029814765.1. Classification (NCBI taxonomy): domain Eukaryota; kingdom Metazoa; phylum Chordata; class Actinopteri; order Acanthuriformes; family Acanthuridae; genus Acanthurus; species Acanthurus leucopareius. Next base: position 20,135,559 of record JAQMCX010000058.1, on the reverse strand, counting down.
CAAGCAACATATTAATGTGAAGACTGAAGTTAAATATTACTTTGAAGACATTTGCTCACTGATAGTTACCTTGGCTTATCACACTCGACTCTGATGATAACCTTTTCATCCAACATTCAGTCTGTCTTTGTACTCTTAAGTTTTTGGCTCCAGATTGTACTTAACAGTATATTAAGATTCACAGTCGGGGGGGAAAACCAATGATTATTTTCTGTATTTTTGATCCAAAGTCCAGACACATGGGTATTTACTTTGCTAATATTTTAAAAGGAAGGAGAAGGAAATGAAGAACAACCCTTTCTCACATTTAAGAACAATCATTGTTAAAAATTTTTACATGATTAATCATTTTCCCAATCATCTAAAAATTGTTGTAAATAGTCCATTGATTGACCAGCAATTACTAAAAAAATAATCTATTTTCTAAACTTTCAAATTGCTTTTCCAGTAACGAAATCCTTTAATAAACAGAAGCACTTTTTGGGATTAATGATTACAAAACCAAATAATAGACGGTTGCTTACTCATGGCAGGACTGCTTAAAGGAAGACAGGCCGGCCAGTTGCCTGAGGGTGGCTGGTTTGATCCCTATCAGTGACAGAAGGGAGCATTTGTGTGCTTTTAACTGGAGGGCACTGCATCTATGAGGCCGTCGTGTACGGCCAAGTGCCTTTGAGCAAGTGACTGAGCCCCCACAACTGCTCCAGGGGCCCTGCACTCTGGCTGACCCTGCGCTTTGATCCCTGTGATGGAATGCATATTCATTTGTATGTGAAACCTGCAGAGGGAATGTAAAAAGACTGATCTTGAACTGCAACAGAGGGTGGTGGAAATTAGCCTATGAGCACCATGATCCCTGCAAGCAACTCCTTGCAAATAAATGAGCCAATATTTGTTCATTGGTATTAATTATCTTTAAAGCAGGAGGAGGAACCTCTTCCTTTCATTCCTTTATATTACATCATGAATCCTCTTACTCTTGAGATGGACTCGGTCCTCAGCCATTTACAGGGAAATATATGACGCAGGTAGCTCATAAGACTACATTTTATGTGTTCAATTGGGGGTCGGAATGGTCCTGAGTGATGGGCTCGGTAAGGGAGTGGACTCCATTTTAACGCCTGACTGAAGGTGAACCTGACCTTTCATGTGGGCTGAAAGGACGGTAAAACTCTGAGCAGTGTAGCTGAGCACACACAGCAAGTTCAGTGGCTCTGAGGCGTCATTACCCCAAGGAGATGTGCTAGGAACACTGCCAGGGTAAGGCCATTATCAGTTTGTTGGTACAGGTGATTACGGTTTACTGTACCATAAAAATTATATAGTGCAATGACCCCAAACTATATTTAGTTTGCCTGCTGTATTTACAGATACGTTATTTATTTTTATGAGTCCTTTTTCATTTATAATCAAAAAGACAATTCACACAAAAAACACATATTCTGTATCACCCTGAAAGGCATACACTGGAGTGTTTTGTTTGTGTACAACATTATCATTTTTGATGGACATTCTTGGCAATGAAAAAAGTAATGCAATCCATATCAGCAACACTTTTAAGCCAGGAGACTTAATGAAAAAGAAAAAAAATGCAACAAAGCAAACCTCTGGGAATAAAGAGGAACAATTGTGGCATTTAAAAATGAAGCAGTAAATAAGGGAAGGCAAAGCATGCTGGGATGCAGAGGGATGTGAAGAAATTGGCCATTTGTCAGCTTGGATAAGGTCACTATGTAACTTGCAAGTGGTGCTGTAATTGACTGCAGTCAGGATGTTATGGCCCGTCTCAGCTCGAATGGGAAGCGATGAAACTTATAATGATGTTCCACGCTTATTATCTCATTTACAAACAAATGAATATTCTTATCAGTGCCATCATTGTAATTAAAAAAACTAAGACTTGCAAACAGCAGGAAAGGTGTCAAAGTGCGAGGAGACTCCCCCATGCACATCTTCTATACTGCAGCTCCATGTTGTTGTAGTTAATATCTAGTGAAAAGGAGGTTAAAGGTTAATCACTGTGTGTTGACTTCAAAGGAGAATGAGAGGGGAAAAGATTTATAAGTATTTATAAGATGATAAGTTCTGTCTCTCTGGTTAACTTAAAGGTTGAACTTGTGACATTTTATTGGTATGTAGCATATACGTACATCTTTTGGTAGCCTCCTTAATTAAGTTTGCAATTTCTGGATGAATGCATTTGAGATAGAATCTAATTGCTTTTACACACACACACACACACATTCCATTCACATAAAGGAATATATAGTGAGTTCTTCACTACGGTAATTTAAAAAACAGTGAAAATTAAATATTAAAATATAATGCTGGTGATGATTCAGGACATTTCAGAGTGTGACCACTGAGATTATTCATATTCATCCAATCTGTGTTGGCATTTTGCATGACATGAGCTCTTTTCCCCGGTGTTTTCACAAACATGTAATATAGCCTTAATGAGACGTGTCAGAAAGCAGGAGGGGTTTTTTTGATGGGATGGCAAACATCCGTACGGCGGCACCATGAACATTACTAATTAATGCCACATACTGTAAAGAAATTATTACCTGCTGCGTTAGAAACCTCCTGGCAGACAACACTTGAAAGCTACTTTCACAGCTTGAAAGAATCCAAGAGTCTGGAGGAATAAAAATAATGATGAGCAGAATTTGTTTTGCTAAATATCATTGTACGTTGTAAGTGCTGTCTGAGTCATCGAGTGTTTCATCCCTTAGGGAAATATCCAAATCATCATCTTTTGGATGACAATAATCAATTTACATTGACGTTTTACAACTTGTGACTGCCAATTAACTGATCACTGGCAACAAACATTGTTAAAACCATACGTTGTAAAAATTGTAGTTCTTTTTTTAATACATTTATCCAGACCTGGCTGACTTAATTTAGAAAGGTACGCTCAGTCATGTCGATACACCACATATCAGCTGGATGCAACCTAACTTTTTTAGCTGTACTTTATAACAAACACATAGAGTCTGTCAGCTTATATCTAATTACAGTGTAGAAACTTCTTATATTGAATCAATACACTTAATGTCCTCATCCATGTTTAACAGCACACAACTCACACTTTAACACACTGTTTGTACTGTACGTTCTGTCCCTTGTTCAGTCATGTAGACACTATGAAGGATGGAATCATGGGAGGTTTAACGATGTCATATCTCCACAAAACATCCTGCCGCTGGCACAAATACATTTTTTTATATCCAGCATATAAAAAACAGCCCATCACATACTTTTAAGGTTCATTTTGGACCAGGTTGACTCATCAGGCATAAATAACTCCAGTAAAATATTTTCTGAGCCACAAGAAAAACTGATGACGCCAGTGTTTTTTTTCTTTTTTATAGATATGAGTTCAGGGGAAAATGAAGGACTATATAGTCGGAACCATTCTGCCTTTCCTACCTACCCCATGCCATTCAGCACTCACAACAGCAAACATATTCAAGCAGATGCAGATTAAACCTAAAGAAAGTAAAGCTTTACATTATCAGCAAAGATAGACACCAAGTTAAGTGTCATTTTTTATTAATATAACAATGCCGTTCTGGCTCGTAGACAATATTCAGACCGGAAAAAAGATGTCACAATGGAGATCTGCTCACTGCTGTTCCATTTCATGCAGTAGTTATTTTCCACACTTGTTATATTTCCAACATGCCCCAGATATATCTTAGAAAGGACAGGTTCCTTCTGCATTGTCTGTGCTGTTTTGGTTGTTTATGTTTTTGTTGTCTATTCCTCTCCATTGTGGAAAAAAAAAAAAGTGCAGCCCTGAATTGCTCAAATTGTCCCTGCCTGTTTTTGTTAGTCTCACTGTTGTGATTGTCTTGTCACTCTCAACAGCACCGCAGCTGTCAAATCAAGCTTCTATTTAATACTGTCACTTGGTAGACCATTCCTGGCTGCACCCTTGTCCCCCCTCAAGGTCTTAATAACTAGCTTTGGTCCCTACTGAGAGGGATGAATGGCGTTGGTGCCAGGCAGACTCTCCATGGCACCCTTATCTTTCAAGTTGTCTTTCCCAGTCTTGTTTTAATTAGATTAAAAGTTCTCTGCACCTCTGGGGAGGAGCTGCAGGCCTCTGCTGGAGCCTGAGCCACTGTGTGCAGAACTTTTTTTTTTTTTTTTTTTTTTCCATGCTCAAATGCTGCCAAGGTTTCTCTGCTGGTATGCTTAGATTGCTCAAACTGTGCTTGGGTCAAACATCATGCAAACTTGTTGGCAGTTGTAATGTTTAAGGTGACTCAGTGGCTAAAATGTGTTTATGAAGCAGCAGGTTTACCCTTGTTTGACTTTACTGATAGCAGGAAGTGTCTCTTTTTTCCCCAAATACTTGAACTGATGGATATCATTGACTCCTTAGTTTTGTCCTTGTTCCTCTCAGACTGATTTTCCTACTTTAACAATTAAATGCTTCCTTTTACATCCCTTCTGCTTCATTATACTGTAAATGATCTGATTAAGCATGACTATCACACGTCATTAGCAAGCTTGAGTAAATTTAGACTCCAAGAAAGCACTCATGACACATCACTGTGAGCAAAGAAGTGCCTGTCATGACAGATCATGTCCAGATCAGTGGTTGTTGTTATTTGGCTGTTGATCAGATGGCAGATGTGCACTAAGCATCTTGCAGGAATTCAAGCTGTACCATAAAGGAAATGTTCAATCTGTGAATTCAGTGTAACTGAAAAGCTGCTCATCATGAGACATTTTGTGTCAAATCTGCATGCAGTTTCAGCCTATTTTAACTGTCAGAAAACTACATTTTGTAAGCAGGTTGTGTCAGCATTGATTCTGCATTAAAGCTCAGAGAGACTTATCCTTGTATTCATGTGTTGGTTTTTTAACATTTTATGAATGAGATATTTAAGCAGTATAAACAAAACTAATCTAATATCTGCCTCGAATGTAACACCACTTTTACACAGACTTATGCTGATTTGCTCAGGAGGTCTCTATCATAATAATTCAAAATTAGTTACATTTATTGTCTGGGCAAATTTGCTCAGAAGCAATAAAAAACATACTGAAAACTAACAACACTGCCAGCAGGTTGTTTTTATTGTGAGACGGCTGTGGGAACTGCAGAGACACAATGTCACAAGATGTGTAGACGTGGTTGTCAGAAGTGTTGCAAGGATGCAAATGTCTGACAGTACAAATGACGACTTCTTTGCTGGATGCTGAAGCTGCAGAGTGTTTTCGTATAAACTGAAGTGGGGTTAATTCACTGCAATGTAGATCAACCCAACTTTTGTTCAGAGAACAACACACCCCCGAGCAGTTCATCAGGTGAAGAGGCCCGAAGGGAAATCATGCTGTTTTAGCTGGAAAACTGCACTGAAATGAACTGAGGGAAGCTCTTTTAACTTGTGTCTGTGTTTGAGATTTAGGGAGGCTTACTTAGCAAATTTATCTGTAATGTAGGTCTAAATATAGGCCTGTTGTTCATGAGCTTGCCTCAGCTAAACAGATGTGTCAACAACCACTGGCTTTCCTGATCCCAACCAAACTAATCCACTCTTATCAATCAAACTAATCGTATTGATTATAACAGAACTAACTGAAACCACATATACTTTATTCTTTCTTTAGAAGCAGTGATTCCACATGAAATTTGTGATCAAGATGTCCTAATTCCACATGGACGGGCTCTGTGAAATAATCTGGCTTGAGCTTGTTTTTATGGGACTTGGAAATAGTGAAGATAATGTTGATTATAAGGCGACGTGCTTTTACTGGAACTTGCTTTAATTGAATACAGGAGACAAGTAATTACACTGGAAGAAAAGTAATATTTAACCACTTTGAAATAGGACTTTAAGATAAGCGGAGAAGTATCCAAGGATATAGAAGTATCCAAGGAATTCTCACGGGCGGAGATACTGTGCTGACAGCAGGAAGACGTGTGTGTCACTTAAAGCAGTTTAAACGAAGCCCGTGCCAAAGCAATATTTTATTTTATTTATCTTTCCTCTGTTATTTATTGCTGCCATTCATTTTCCCCTGTGACAGCCCAAGACATGGTCTACAATGATATGTGGGGAAACGTGTTGTAAAGTGGAGGGAATCGCTCCGAGCCAGACATTTACATTCATTGTAAAGAAAAATCCCATCACATTGGAAGTAAGGAAAAGAAAGGGATACAAGACAAACTTGCTTCATGTCCTGCTGTATTGATTCAAGATTAATTATTTGTTTTTAGATTGGTTTCTTTAGTCTAAGTAAGCCACTAGCCGGACAAGAAGCATATGAGGAGCATTGAATGATTCAGCAAAGGAAGCAAAGCTGTGATGAGTTTGTGAGCAACAGTATCAGCAAGTCTGAATTCCAGTGTTTATACACACAGTGTAGGAAATGAATTTATTTTTAAAAACAGATAACAAACAGCTTTAGATAAATTAAGTTGTTGTTCAAAAGGAAACTCCCATTTATCTCATGCTGCTGTTTGTTTCCTGTGCAGGCTAGCTGATTAAATTCCGAGTCTCATCACTCCGTCAATTAAAAGTGATTTATTTGAAAATAGTCAATGCTTGTTAAGTTACTTAACAGTCTCTCTCTCTCTCTGTCAGCTGCACAGGCAACCATCCCAAACTTCCTTCCCATTTGTATCCCATTTGCATAGATGTAAATGGTTCTTGTCCTGCTTGTAAAACTGACCTGTTAGTAAAACACGACCTCTAGTCAGGGATTAAACAATGCTCAGAAATGTGGTTTTTGCTCCTTGTTACAAAGAGGGCAAGATAATGAGTTCCGGGTGGGGGGGGGTGGGGGGTGGCTTTTTGGCAGTGTCAAGTGAAATCCCTTCCCCTGAAAATGAAGGCTTTTGGCAGCACATCTCAGTGTTTCTAACTGTATTTAGGCGAGAAACAAGAAAATGGAAAATGAGCAAAAAAAAGCCCAACTTGACCTCTTGCTGTGTCATTTCAGCCGCTTGTTGTTTATCTTTGTGTACTCGGCAGGACTGAGCGCATTGTTTACAGGATTATCAGCCATTCACATGGACGAGCTATGAATGCAAACCTTGATAATGTTTCTGCTCGGCCAAAAGGGAAGTGCTGCTTATAAAACCCTAAAAAAATTATCAACCCCTGCGGCTGACCGGGGGTGCTGGCGATGCCACCATGAGAGGCCAAGTCACACTAAGCAATGAAGCAAATAAAAACTCTCCCACCATTAAATGAGTAGTTTTATACTCAGTTTTCATATCAAAATTGCAACATTTGGTTTGCTTTGAAAAACAGTCCTCCCCAGTCAATTTGAACAGATATCACAGCTTGAATTTGTAATTTTCTTTCTGAAGGATAAAACTTTTATCAAAAAACTTCATCATACATCTAGACTTTTCTGTGTTGTGCAGATGCATGTTGTGGATCAAAACAGTCATAACAGTACATCGTAGACAGAAAGTTTAGACCGAGAAAGACAGGAAGCATGACGCTGCTGTGTTTTCTTTGCGTCTCTGTGTTCTTTACCTGCATCTGTGGTTTGAACGTGAGTGAGCATGGATGAGAGACATGGAGAGAAGAGGAGGAGAGGTGAGATAAAGACAGTGAATGCAGCCTTGCTTTGAACAAAGACATGGCCCTTCACAGACAGCTTGTTAAAACTGCAGAGGATGAGTCAGAGAGCAGTCCCCTTACAGGAGCCCTTGTTGTTCAGAGTCCAGTCTGGTTTCATCTCGTCAGCCTCGCTCAAGGCATGTAGGGGAAAAAGAAAAAGAAAAAAAAAAAAAAAGACTGCTGCACAGGAAGTCTTCCCGACGTCCTCATTTT
>JAQMCX010000058.1:20105958-20127648 GCA_029814765.1 Acanthurus leucopareius | reverse complement strand
CTTGTTAAAACTGCAGAGGATGAGTCAGATAGCAGTCCCCTTACATGAGCCCTTGTTGTTCAGAGTCCAGTCTGGTTTCATCTCGTCAGCCTCGCTCAAGGCATGTAGGGGAAAAAGAAAAAAAAAAAAAGAAAAAAAAAAAGACTGCTGCACAGGAAGTCTTCCCGACGTCCTCATTTTGACATTTTCCTCTCCATTAAATCACCTGAAGGCTCCATGATAATTTCCTGTCCCAAGATAAAGTGAAACAATCTACGTTAACTGAACTCTAACATAAATGTCAAAATCTGTTTGTGATTCAGATTTATTTAAATTCACACATAGTCATGTGCATTAATATAGAAATGTACTAAAATATTTATCAATACCTTAGATTGCTTAAATACATCCTTATAAATATAGTTGCACATCAGCCAACATGAAGGATTCCAAGTGAAAAAGTCTGTAACGGCAGTGTGAGTAAAAGGTCCAAATGAAAAGACATTTTGAATTAGATTTGTTGTGAAAGCGGTGCAATGATCAGTTGACAACAACAACAACTTCATCATCTGTTTAGCCCAGAGCCTTAGTTGTTACTGGAGCATGAACAGGGTTACAGAGGCAGGGAGGCACTGCATCATCAACCCAGAATGAATACAGTAATAAATGTTGTGTTGAAATACTGCGAAGCATATTGCTTTTCGTCTCATATATTACAATTTAAACATCCTGACATTTTCTGCAGAACATTGAGTTCCTTTGAAGTCATTTAAAAAATGGAAAATCAAGACAGACTACTGACATCCAAAAGATAATATGTTGAGGATTCGCTGCTCAGTTTGAGATTCATTTTACTGTCATTTATGCAAGTAAGTTTAATTTCACTTATTACCCTAAGAGGTTTAATTAATGAGCGTCCTCTTTTTCTTAAATACAGTGAGGAACATTATAGGAGTTGAGTTCGCAGGTATGACCGTTCTGGCTTTTGTCCCTTTGCCTTGACAAAAGATAAGTGAAGAGACTCCACAGAGACGTAATCACTCAGTTTCTATAAAGCTGAGCCTCTGCTGGATGGAGACTCATTGTTTTGGCCAAAGGGGGAGAGTTTTCTTCTTTTTTCAATACAACACAGCACAATTCACTGCTTGAGAAATTTCAGGAAAATGTTTTTTTTCATGCAGAGAGCTTTTTATATATATATATTTTGTCTGATATTTTGTGATTGTGTGTTTTATTAGGTGTTTTAAGGGGAAAACTGTCTTTTTTCCACATTGAAAAGGAGGGGTGTCCATATTAACCTCCTAAAATCACTCCATTACAGATCCTAGATTTTTCTCGGAAAAATGCCATCTACAAGCTGAAAAGATATCTCACAGAATTGGTTTCTATACTAACTTGCAGGTTACATCTTACAGGTGTTAAAGCTTTCTTTTTTTACCAGCAATAATGGAGTGCCAAAGGGCTCTTTTCTCATATCTAAATATCACTCTTTACACTATTTTACTGTTCATTTTATAGCATTTTATGCTTCTCTTTTATCCACACAGGCTCTAAAACATCCTCAGTCTACATTTGATACTTTTTGGTATCTATCTCTAAATTATAAACCTGTTACAAATGTAGATTAAAAAACACACTTTGCTCTCCATATTCACCTGATACTCCTGCCATCCAGACAGCTAGAGTTAACATGATGCCCAAATCTTTTTAATAAATTATGCAAAAACATGAGAGTTTTTTGGGATCATGGAGTATAATTTAGGATTTGCATCCAGGTTTTCTGTGTTAGAATAAAACTATGCATGCATCTTGAAGATTGCAAAGCTACAGTACTTGTAAACTCTGTAGCTGACACACATTCACTTGCATGTTAAGTGCTCTGCTTGTGTAGTATACAGTATACAACTCTGAATGCACTGTGATACAATTCGATACGAACTGTAAGTATCAAGTGATGCGCAGCTAATATGGTAAACAACACAATTAGCGATGTGTGTATATGAAGTATATCATGTTTGAGTCACGATATACAGTATCTGTGTATGAAACACAATGCATTCAATATTGAATGTTGAGCATATGGTGCATAATGTGCATTTACCCTGCGCCTTATGTTTCATAACATATCTGAAATGCACCATAGTATATAACTAAACAAACATGAATGTACATGAATAGTAAGGGTTTCCCGCATTTGGATTCCGTCATTTCCATCACATGTGGTTCAGCTGTGAAGCTTCACCAAAGCTTCTCAGTGTGTGTCACAGATTGCAGGCGGTTAATATTTCAGTGCAGTGGAGCTGCATTTGGCGACAGCCAAGAAGTTGGGTCAGGTTAACAGGGCTGTTGCGTGCCAGTGCCCAAGAGAGTCTTCAATATTTGATTGCCTTTTTCTTCTTTAGCTTCCTCCTCTTTTAATGCACTTTATAATGGATCCCTATATTTCCAGTTCAAAAAAAGCTTTTCAGAGACTCCATGTTAAATGATGTCGATATGTTTTCAAATTCAGTTTTAGATGTATAGTATTTATATAGGGTTATGTTATGTTATGTTAATACAGAGGTCACAGCAGACCCTATAGTATACAGTATTCATGATAAATTTTATGTATTTTATGACATTACTTTCATCATTTCAGGGTGTTATGTAAAGGTCTACAGTTGCATAAGTCAGTGTTGCACATAACCTGTACTCATAACAGTTTTTCGTGCTAAAAGTTCAGTACTTAGCAGTCACATAATAAAGTCACAGTACACATAGAAAAAAAATCCTCATGATTATCAACCTTTACTGTTGAATGCTTCAAACCAAATACTATGAAAGAGACTGAGATACTCAAAAGATGTTACAGTGTATTTCATTTTCTCGGTCAGAGCACTGTGTCATGGACTTGGTAGACTTTGAATAAAATATTAAACTTTAAATGTGTTATTTCATGTGGAGGGGGCTGTGAATTTGCCCTGTGACTGAATGTTATTTGGACAGCAAAGGGAGAGTCTGCATTGCAGGTAATGAGACGCTTTCTTCATGTAGCACATATTCTTTTCTGACTTAATAAGACATCTGGATTATAAAATAAAAATTGCATAGTACAAATTTGAGTATAACTGTAAAGCTGTACAGCTTTTACAACAGAAATGTAATATTCTTTTCACAAACCATTTAAATAATTTAAAAAATATTCTGAAAAGTTAGAGCAAAAGTAAAAAAAAAAAAAAAGAAGAGACTGTTCACTGACTTTTGACTTTCTATGAAAACAAACCAAACTGACAGACTTTAATTTTTTTACAATCATAACAACTCTGTGCTGTTCAACAGGGACAGTTTCTTCGGAGTCTCTTCACGCTGCAACATTAGCCGCTAATCAGCTGAAGTGGTAAAAACCCAAAGTGACAGCTTAGATCATTTGGCTGACCTTTAAGGCTGCTCAGACACAGCAGCACCAAATGTGGAGACATATAATGGCCTTTTTTCAAGAGGGTAGTAGCTTTCAATTAGCTCTCAACAGACCAGTCCACAGGACGCTGGAGCCGCAATTTTAAAACAACTGCAGTCCAACAAGCGCTCGAGTTCAGTGACCGCAGAGCAAATCAAAATTTTGATTCTGTATTTCTAAACAGAGATCAGTTTAATGATTATTGCTTTGAAATAACAACAATTAAAAACACAGTAAGGATAAAACAGCAGAAACTAAATGATTCCACTGTGAAAGCCTGGGAGGATCTATGTGTGGTTCGCATGAAAATGAAAGAAATTTATCAATGAACGTCCACTGATGAAACTCATTTGATGAAAACGCATGTGGCAAATTGTAATAAGTTCAAATCTGCCAAGAATTGTTGGATGGTGAGTAATCAAAAGAGGCATCAGTGTCAGAAAATCTATCAAACAATTATTATGCACGTTGCTGCAACCGCTGCGATGTTTCAACAGGTCATACATCATCTACATACTAAAAAGACTGTTTGGTTTTATTCTACATTTAACTAATTTTTCCTGTCGTTAAACTATAACTGATCTGTTAATCAATAGTAAGAGAAAAATAAGGATAAATATTTTGACATTATCAAATAAATAAGGAGGAAAACAATATTTATTATGGACCTGTAACTGAGAAAAAAACTGCTGTGATCCTAAAAATATCCTGCTTCTGTGAAATGAAAGCCTGTAATGATGTTAGAGGAGTTGGAGCAGGATGCCCCCTGGAGTGCAGATTGTGGTGATGGTGGACGGACAGCAGGTGAATGATGAAGCCTCATTCTCAGCTAATTCTCACATGCAGATGATAATGGCAGTGATGGATTAGGAGGTGGGCCGAGCGATTTGTGCTCTGTGAGGCCGAGTGTCAGGTTTAACAATGGTATTTAAATATCAGCACTGAGCAGCAGAAAGAAAGTTGGAATGGTTTGACATTGTTTGACACGATGATGTTTGAAATGCATGAATGAAACAATGTTTTTTTTTGTGAGCTTTGACCACATTCGAGAGATAAAAGAGATGGTGGAAAATCTGGCAGAAAAAAGTAGAAAAGGGATCGAAGAAACATAATAAAAGGAGGGAGAAAAACACAGAAAACTAACTACTACAAAACTTAACAACCTCCAGGAAGCACAATAATTACTTTAATTATCTTGCTTGATTTTAAAGCCATTGTATTTCAATTCCCAAATGGGAAACATCTGTCCACTGGCTCCATTTTCACCTCTCTGTAATGGTTTATACATTACCAGCATTAAAAATTCTAATTTGTGCATTAAGCGTGACCCCTACTGTAATAACCAGATAAATCTGATAAATATTTAATGTCTGGAATATGGAAACTGGGTAATTCACCTGATACATCAAATGTTAAACATTGAATGAAAGACCTGCTTGCTTCCTGCGCCTTTGCATACCATTTACCGTAACATTAGTACAGGTTGTCTGCAAACAATTGCACAGGTTTTAATATTAGCATTCATCATCTTTGTAATCTCACTTTAAAATTTTATGAAATAGTGAAGTTGGACAGTGAATACTGTTCGTTTTCGGTGAAAGCAGTGCATGTAGCAGAAAGAAGACATAGCATCCTCTCACATGTACCGCTATAGAACTTGTTTATCAGCAAACCTGTCTGATCAGAATCCCATCAATTCCCTTCAAACAGCCATTTGTCCTGGGCTTTCTTTGTTGTCCCATCAGAACAGTGTCGCACAGAAAATTGTCTCCCAGGGTGCTGTTCGGGTGGCGGGAGATGAAGAAGAAGAAGAAGGAGAAGGAAGTGACAAGAGTGTTGCCCTAAATTGCTATCGATTCAGTTGTTTGAACCTTTTTTTTTCCAGGAGGTTAAGAGTCTAGGAGGAGCTGGGGCCGAGTTTCAAAGGAAGGAACTGTCACCCAGTCTTTATTCAAAGTGATGTCTGTCGCACCCTGTCATCCTTCTCCAATTGTCCATTTAGTAGGAAATTGAAAAGTGAAACATCTAGGGGATTCCCGCTAAATTGTCAAGCAACTGTCAGCTCATCCTATCAAACACTCTTTTCAGGAGTTGCAGAAGGAAATACTGTTTATTTTTTACCTCCTATATTTCCTCATTATACTTAAACCCTTAAGGTTTCCTTTTTTTATAATTTGGGTCACCTCTCTCTCGGAAATGTGACTAATCTGGCTCGGAATAAACGTTTAGAGCTATTGATTCCTCAACATTATGCTGTATAATAGTTTTCCGCAAATATTGATACATACACAACTTGAAGCTCACTACCTGTTATAAAAGTTATTGACTGGAATAACAAGTGAGGCTCTAAACTGCCTGCAGAAAGCAGACGATGCCAAATAGTCTGTGATAGACTGTGGCCTGTGATCGATAAAGATGCCAGACAGTTTCAAGCATAAGAAGAAGAAACTGTGAGAGGCATTGACACCCTGATCTATATGTCATAACATGCACTGGACAGCAGTTTGAATGATTTTGATGTACTGATCATATATATAAATCTAGCACAAAGTGAAGCATACAAGCTTTTATCGATTGCCTGAAAATATCTACATATAAAAAGGGTCAGATAATTTTGCTTTAGCTCCATTTGGAATAGGATTTTTCAGACATTGCATTTTATTGGCCACAAAAATACTTGACACCTTAAGTTTAACTAAAGCATAATATCTCTGTAATACTATCACTTCCTCCCTATTATTCCTCCCAAATTGCTGTCAGTCCAGTATTTCTCCACAGTGATAACAGTATTCTAACAAGCATTTGAAACTGTGCTCATAGTTTGGGGGCTTTTAAAGCCAACTGCTGCTTTGAGAGGATTATTTGTTATTTTATATGACTGGGCATTGTTACAAAAGAAAAGAGAAGAAAAGTAAAAAGAAAAAGCTTTTAAAAGACATCAGAATGCCACCCTGCATGAATGGGATATTACCCTGCACAATGGCTGCAAAATGGCTTCTTCGAGCTCATTTGAAAAGTGTACACATGGCGGTACACAACATCTTTCATCCCTTGTTTAATAACAGTGGGAGAGAAAGCCAGTAACAGCTGGTGTCATATTCTACAAGGCAAACTTTATATTCCTTTCACTCTTTCATGCCCCCCCTCCTCCTCCACCTCCTCCTTCTCCTCCTCTCACCTTGCCTTTCTCCTCACCTACCTGTATGCATCACTCTCTCTGTGTTTTACCTTCGCAGCATCAATAATATTTGAAGAATCACAAATATTTCATAGCCGTGGCTGTGGAAGGTTTCCATCAACTTGAGTGAATTCCATCAACTTGAGGTGATTTGCATTTCTTAAACTAGACAAATGCAATGCATAATGCAACACTGGCAATGTATTCTGCAGAAATTCAGTCCTTGAGTACATATTTGAGAATCTTACATTTCATGGATTCCTTTTTCAGGGAGTTTGCTTGCAAACATGAGTGTCAGGCTTTTCCTGTATAGATTTGGACCCAAGTTGAAATGAAAATTACAGCAGTAAATATTCAAATAGAACGTTTGATTGTGTATGCAGCATGTGGTCACTTCATAAGACATTGTGTTGTTCTGATAAATTGCTGAGATTCCTCACAAAATCATGACCAATTATTTTAGCAGGGAAACCAGATTTCAAATGCAAGCTAGTGTCACAGCAGTTAGCACATGGATACTGTAGTCAATAATATTAGAGTTACAAAAGCTGATTTTTTTTATTAACATTGTATTTAAATCATGATTTTTCCTTAACATTACACAAAGTGAATATTGTACAATAATATCCTGGACTGTTTCATAAACTGGCCAGATGTTTTGTTAGCCTTCACCAAAGCCCTTTCTTGCCTGAACCGACCAGCTGACCAGACCTGAACTTTGTATTCTGGTGTTACACACCTGCACTTTGTATTCTCACCATATACTCTGACCGCCTCCCTTTGCCTCAGTGTGATTCATAAATGTAGTGTTTCATTCACTTAAAAAAAATGTGGCAAAGGCACAGATGGTAGTATTTTAAAGTGCCACCCAAAAAAGAAAAAAAGCTTAAAAATCTTGTCCATGTACATGAATTGTATGGAATAGATTTAGTGGCTATTTGAAGAGCTGCTGTGAAACCATGTTGTAAAACACTATACTTCACAGTCGTTTCTGTGGCTTTGTGTTCGGTGTCCAGTCGGTGTTTCCAGCTCTGCTTTCTTGCTCTGCAAAGGGTTTTCATTGGAGAATACTGACCAGCTTGTACTCTCATGTTGGTGCAAGGAAGGCACAGAAGTTAAAGTGCTCGGAAGATCAGCTTTTTTTCAGCAGTATCCTGAGGCGCCAGTCTTTTTACGTGTAGCTGCTATAATCTTTGTTTCATCCTCATTGCAGCTTGTGAACATAAAGTATAGGATGCAGACTGTAACAGCAGGTGACTTGTGCGTTAGGATTCAATATGATAATCAGAAATCATTTTTTTGTATTGATTACTGACGACAAAACTTAGCATCTGCAACTAAACATGACTAAAAGGAATTTGGTCATTTTTTGAAAAACAGCTTTCGCTTAACTTAACATTTATGGTAAGTAAATAAACTCATATACCACAAGGTCTTCTCTCACAAAAAGTACATGTAGCTCCCTTAAACTCGGGCCAATACCCTCAACTGATGTCCATTTTTAAACACTTGGGTTTGGTTAAATACTTTAGATTAATGGCAACATAAGGAAAACTGACTTTGGTCCAAAAATACTGTTAGGAACCTGCAGATTAATCCCTCTTTGATTCTTTTCGAGCACCCATAAAGCATTTTTAATTGCAACCAGTGTTAATGACAAAACCCCAAGATGGCTAAGCTTCCATTGACATGAATCTTAATCTGTCTTCCTCTTTTCAGATCAAAAGCCTCAGTCACTGATGAGTCCCTGGGTACTGATGCTTGTTTTATCACCAATCATGGAGCCCATTATGGGCCAGGAAGCTGCTTCCCCGTGTCCCCTGATAGAGGTCACACTTTGCATCACTTATAGGGCAACTTTTGAACTGTTTCGAAAGACCATTCACTGTTTGAGCACGGGATAATTATGGGAACAAGAAGCTCCTCACACATATTCACACATTTCCTATCAGACCCTTTCTGTTTTTTTGTCTCACTCCTCTCCAGCCCAATTTCTCATCCTCCCATCCAGTCAGCCATTCATCCCTAGTGGAGAGAATAAAGTCTTTTTGTATTCATTTAGAGCAATTTGTTCAATGCATATGCTTTTGAAAAAAAATAATATAGTTATTTGGCTATAAAACATTCTGGTTGCCTAGTATGTTGAGTTTATTACAGCTCCATTGTACCAAGAATACAAATATTATGTTTGAATGAACCACCAGAAAGTGAGTCTGTAACACACAGAACGTTCTGTACCTAAGAAGAGTTGTTCTCTCAGAAAAAAAAAAATATCATAACACTGCAAAAAAAAAGCAGAATTCTGTTATATTTTCATCAGTTCACTAAACACTATTAAAAAAAAAAGTTGTATATCTCGACTTCTATGAAATAGTTTTACTTGTCTGATGACATAAAAATTCATGAGAAAACTGCACCATTTCTGGTCTTAATTATTACTTCTTGTCTTCTTTGTTTTGGCATGATGCTCAGGAAGAAAGTGAGAAACACTGATCATAAAGGAATAATAAGCATGTGACAGATAATTCAGTGTAATCACTGTTAGATGAATATGTATTTATTATAAGCAAGGCTGAACAATATTTTCTTCATTTCAGTTTCAGTTTACCCAGTTCTTCATTTGTGTCATAATATTGACATTCGTTGATTGAACCTGAATTAAATTTTTAAGTAATCAGCCTGTGAAGTATTCAGACAAATGATAAAGACAGCACAGTTTTCATAGGAGAAGTTTGACTGACAGAGGCAGAACTGTGACTCTGATTTATAATTTAGGTTTTGTATGATTAAAGAAATGAGAGAGGAAAAAAAAAAGTTTGATAACTTTATTTTTAATTATGCATAAGGATGAAATTATGCTTCTCATAATATTGTCAGTCTCCAGAGAAGCGTCATTCAAATTTAATAGCGGAGCAAGAGATAACCATTTGGTTTAATTCATTGTCTGTAAGTATTTAGAGGATCTGGTTTCTTCTCAGGCCCGAATGTTTGTATTGGTCCCACCTGGTTTGGCAGGTTCTAATATTTGTATCAGTGATTTTTTTGTGCTTCTTTAAAATAACAAAACGCCATGACAACAATAAAAAATATTATTTTGTAGTAGTAGCCTGTTGTAATCATTATATTCTAGTCACAACAGTGCTCGAAAAATTAATGAAGGCAATGAATTATATCACTCTCCTATTATCATTGTTTTTTCATTATACTGGAAACTGTGTTATGGCTGACTTTAAAGGGGAAGAACATTAATATTAAATGCTGAAAGCATGTCTGCCTTAACAAGTTACTTGAAAGCAAACTTGAAAAGGAGCTATCTTCCTTAGCAGAAGCTTATTTTCTTCCAATTCTCTCATGGAAGTTGGTCCGTGTTCAAACATCCATCACAGTGTTTTACGTGACTTGTGTGCAGGTTTTTTTTTTTTTTTTTTGCAAACTGGTCACATTTACCATACTGTGCACTAACTATTCTCATGTAGTTTTTTGCAAACCTCTTTCCTAGAAATTGCAATTAAATACAGCTAATTTTGGACACCAAATGCACTTGAAAGAAATACGGTGCAATGCAATGCAGAAAACTGCAAACTGCTGGAAACTATGCTATGATGAAAACATCCACCAAAAAACAGTTCTTGCTTTCTGTAAAATATCTGCTAAAAAAAACAAATGTAACCAAAATCTAGAGATACAGTTTTGTGCTTTGTAACCATCCGAACGTCCATGTTAATACAACTTCTGTGAGGAACATAGTGCCTTCTCGACTAAAATGAACATTTCCAACAAATATAATCAAGGCAGCAATCAAGGGTCTTAAAGATGTTAGCTAAAATGAATTAGCTGTATATAAACAAAATTTCTAAAAGCCAGGTGGGTTTTCATGATTAAATTAGCAAAACTGGCAGAATAACCCTCACTAATGCTTTCACACTGTGTGCTTTGGCCAACAAAACTATATTAAAAAAGGGGAATGGAAAAGCATTTAGCTGCAAGTCATTCTCTTAAGATAAAGAACAAAGGCTGCAGACATATTTAGAGGACATGACAGTCAGTATAGTTTTATGTAAATTCTTTACTTTCTTAATACTTTGGCAAGTACTGGAGTCTTGCTTATTCTTTAGCCTTATTTGATCTTTGAAATTCTGGCTCCAACAGATGGCACTCACTGGTCTGGTTCAGTCTGAAGGGAGACAGCCTTTCTCCCTTCTATCTTTCTTTAAGGACAAAAGGGACTTTTTTTCCCTTCCCCAGGGCTGCAGCACGCTCCCCTGCCAATCAGGAATCGGTGATTGAATTAGTGCCAGGTCCGCTAGCTGCTGCTTCCGCTGAACGACAGACAGATCCAGAGCAGAGATTAGGGGAGTGTGAAGTTCACCCTCCTTCAGAACTCCTCACATGCATCTCTTTCTCCCAAGCTCTCAAAGGCACCTCAGATGAAGAGAGCTCTTGCCTGACAGGCCCTAAATCGTCCGGCCTGTGCAGAATGCAAACTAGGCGGATGCCCATCTCTTCCTTTCCAGCTCTCTAGGAAAAAGAAAAAAAGAAAACCTATAGATGCCACATTTAGGATGCAGCGGCGGTTCTTTTACAATTTCTAAGGATCTTTTGGAGTTAAAGTGAGTTTTCGAGACAAGACTGCACACAAAATGTAACCTAAAGCACAAATATGGTGTGGAATTTCATAGTGCTGACAGAGCTGACAGATGATGTGTTCCTCTCTTTTTGAGTGTCTGTCAATGGCAGCAAAAGGTTTGCACTATATTGAAAATCAAAACTGAAAGCAATGCTGAGCTTCAGTTTAGTTTAATTACAGACTGTAAAACATATAATCTACACTGCTCTTCGTTTGACCTCTTGTACTTTTGGACAAAATCGCCTCGTGAGAATTACTTTTGAAGATGAAAACATCCTGAACATACAGTGTACCCTTTCTGCAAGTCTGTCTGAAAGAGATTTTCCAGATGTTTAAATCCAGCACGTCCAATGTCATGCAGCGAAGAGTGTTGTGTAGACATCATGCTGGGAGAGCACAAGAGAAACGCTTTAGAGAGCAAACCAACAAAACACCCTCTGGCGTGACAAACAATTTAAGCAGCATCACTTCAATAATCCAAAATGCTTTCTCTGTCCGTTGCCTTCCCACGAAAAGAAAATAGAGGCCTGTCCTAAATGTCTAATTGTTCAGCAATGATTTAAGAAGTGAAAGCAAGCACAATAAAGATGACATGTCTCTGAACTAAAAGGCTCTTTTTGAGGCCGTTCGGGGAAGAAATGTGTGTAAATTGATTCAATCTGATGAGTTTAACAACCCCTTTTCTGGTCAGGGTCCTACACTGGAAAACTACTGAGTTAATATTAAATCACTATCACAGAAGTAGTTTGACACATACCAAGCAGAATTTCAGACCTAAGTTTTAGCTTTTCTTTTCTTTTTTAAATGTACTATATTTATTTAACATTGCATTAAAAATGAATCTGAGGCATCTAAGGAAGCTCTCAGTTTATCCAGACTAATAAGCTTAATGCAACGGTCTCTTGACACTTTTCAGATATGAAGTACTTTATATTAACTGTCTGTGATACGGCCATCTTTCTCAGTATTTTTGGTCAAGGAATCATCACTTATAACAAACCATGTTTAATCACAGGTTGTGATACAACTATAAGTTAAAACTCATAAGAGTTTCTAAAACTTTGGTTCTTTTTGGACCCTGTTAGTTTAAGAAAGTTCACTGGATGGATTTTTTTTCAGTTATCGTAGCCTTAAGATGCTTTGAGAAATGGGGCCCCATTCTTTTTCATCTCATTGGTTGCTGGATTCGACACAGTGAGAAAATGTAGTTAGATGGAAATTGCATGAACTGAAATGAAAAATTCCTCTTTTGTCAAACTCAATTTTTTATGTAAATAAAATGAAATGTTTTATTAACTTTCAGCCTCTAAAAATATAGTAGAAAGCATCCTCAGCATTGATCAGTGCTGATTATATTCCCTGTTCACTTGTCTCTGTGTCCTATCAACTGGGGCTAAATATTTGGTCCAGTTAAGCAGGACAGATCATTAACTAGTTACTAATTTGCTGGGATATTTTTTTTGGATGGGCTGCAATCAAACACACAACTAACACAGAGTGTACCAAGCTACCCTTGGCTATAAGGAGCCATTTGGTTGGCTAAGTTTCTATCCAGCAAAAAACTGTCCAGGATTAATTTTTTTCTCTCTAAATGTCACAGTGGGTCTGGCAAAACGAAAGTGCCAGATTTTTATATCTAACTTTAAAAAATACAGAAGGATGATAAAGCCGTCCAGCAAGATGCTTAACGCTCTACATCACTAATGAAAACACAGACAGCTGTACTGGCAGTGTTATCATTTGCCATACAAAAAAACGCTACGTGATAATCACATTTAATGCCATCAGCTGTGGGTAATGTGATACTGGCCAGAATCCCATTATCATCATAGTTATTATCGACCACTGCTGTGCAAGCATTACACAGTCTTAGACTAACTGCCTAGGAGTTGTAGACGGAGCCAGATGTATAAGCAGGGAGAAATAAAGAGTCTTAGAGAAAAGCAGGTTTGCTGGGCTTTTACCAAAAGCCTTTTAAAGTTGTCTGAATTGTCAAATATCTCATCACAGCTCCAAAAGCAAAGGGATATGATGAAAAGATTTTTGTATTTGCAAGAGAGAGAGAGAGCGAGAGAAAGATTTATTAGACTTCTAAAAGTAGCGTAAAGACAAAATGAAGCACCTGCCTACCACTTGGGATGCAATCATAAAGGAGACAGGGAGTTTGCCATTTTATTTGATGTAAAGACAAAAAAAAAAAAACACAAGCAATGCTAACAAACAACGCAGGCTCCTCCAAACAGACAAGGCACACTGCACTGAAGAAAGGATCTTTTATGATATCCCTAATCCTACTGCGGTCATATTTCTCTCTCAGTGGTGCAGAGTGCTACAGTATCAGGATTTACTCATTTGTTTTTTAAAAGAAAATCACTTGAATATTCTAATATTATGATGTGCTTGCAGTAATTGTGACATTCAGCAATTGTTAGAGCTTGTATCAGTCCTGGATTTGCCGTTTGAGTCTGAGCTAATACCCTTGAAATACTTTGAAGGAATTAATCTATTTAAAGCAATTCTTTGATAGGACTACAGTAGTAATATAAGGATGTTTGTTAACACTAAATCTTTTTTTCGAATGTCTCATGTGAGATCAGGACAAATAAAAACCTACAGTGGTGCCTGCAATGATTATGAGGGGACAAGCTCAGAGAAGGCAAATAATCTGCTGAACTAATCCGTTTCTGTACCTGATACGAGGGAGCTGCACTCAGCTCAGCTCCTGGGTAATGGGAGCAGATACTATGACAGCTGTTAAGGATCTGTCAGAGCTCAGATTGTACACATAAAAATCAATATCTTAAACTTTAATCTTTCTGCTTAGTTGCAAAACAGAACAATATAAACACGACTTTTCCTCCAAAATCATCCTTAAAAGCTTTTATTCTGTACAGTTTCTTCTTTTTTGTCTGTGTTTCTCTGCGTTCAGTGTGACATGTAGTCACTTGCAATTTATTCCCCATTTATCAAGTGTTTGTAACATAAAGTAACCGTGCTCTCAGTGCTTAACCAATACTAAACCATTAACGAAAAATCCATTTTCAGACAGGGTTTCGTGGGGCTGCTCTGAGTGCTGTGAAAAACAGTTCCATTCCGGGCTTGATGTGTACTTTTGTATGTGTGCACTGTTCCAGCCCTATCCTGCAACAATCAATTTCTTGGAGTGCTGGATGCACTTGAGTGATGGGAGCGCAAAAGTAGTGACACTCAGCCATCACGCAATGAGAACATCAAATGATTGCCTCAGAGAAATTGCTGTATCTTCAAATGTCTTTGAGAATATCTCCCATCCCTGTCTGCTTTCCCTCTGCTTGCTCCTCGCCAACACCTGAAGAGTTTCCTTTTGACTTATGTTATCAGTTTGTGGTTCAGTGCGCTGCACAGTCTTGTGAAATGGCTGTTTGGTCCTGCAGGATGCCCATAGTGGAAATTCCATTACCTTTCTTGAAGATTCTAGCCTAAGATTTACTGTTGCTAGACAACTCTGAAGACCCAACAAACTAACTCAAGTATTTGCTACACTTGTTAGGGAAATGGACACAAATGGACTGAATTTGCCAGTTGAATACTGTAGCCTTCCTATGTAAGCCAAATTAGAACATTACTTTGACTACAATGAACTTTATCCCTCTTGAAAACCCAAACTAGGTTGTTTCTTCCTCTAAATGACAGAATGTAAGAGGCAAAACGCCTGGCAGACAATGAAGCCATGTTCTTTTTAGGAGTTTTGGAGTTTTTTTTTCTTTCTTTGCTCCTCAATTCTGACATCCAGTAAACCGACTTGGGTGTCCTCCATCAAAGGACAACACACAAAGGATTCATTCCCCAGAAATAATGGTTTGAAAACTGCTTTCTGTCATGTGAGCGATGGTAATTAGCAATAACAGAGACTAGCTATGGAAGGAACTAAAGTCCTTGAGATCACTTTAGAGGATGGCAAAGCCAAAGGACTCAAATTGGAACCTTATTAGTATTTCATTAACACGCCTTTTACCTTGTTCTCCAGTGTTGCCTGGGTAATTAACGCTCTGTCGCATTCGGTCTCAGACCACAGGAGGCTTTTTATGGAAGGCAGTTCCTCAGTTGAGCCAGTGTTGTATAGCTGGAAATCACTGCAGCCTCTTATTCTCTGATCCCATTGCCAATTCAGGCTAAATCATTTTGATCTCAACAAATTCACACGTTTTGTATATTTTGGTTCATGGCAAAGCTCTTTTTAAAATTTCAAGATAGGGCAAACCCCTTGCCATCATTTTATTATTATGGTTTTCCTCATAGTGCAATAATGAATTGTGTACGTATCACTCTCTGACTCCATGCTGGGTTTTATTGCCTTTTTTTTTTTTAATGGAGAGGACCTGTAAAGTCATCAGGAGGGAATGATTTGACATCAAATTGAAATAGAACCATTTTCTCATTTGGAGAAAGAATAAATTTTGAAGAATGATCATGAACTGAAGTCTTAGGGGTGTGATGTGGATTCAGATAAATGATTTTACTTAAATGCAAAAAAGTGCAAATATCCCAGGGCATTGTGAGGTGAATGAGGTAGATGAAGCACCAAGTAGAACCAAGGGACTGTTGGTTTTTCAACGAACTATTTGTATCATTTGTTTATGTGGATGTTTACTCATTGTCCCTAGTACCATTCATTCTTTTTAAGATGCAGAGCACAATTAACGATTGCTGCCTCATCGTACCCATACAAAATAACTCTGCTGATTAATTGTTATTATTATTATGTTATTGTCTATTACTGGTTTGACTGAAGTTGTTTTCTTGAATCACATCCAAGTTGCTTATCACCCATAAACCCAACCAAATAATTACCCTGAACTTATCTTTATGACCTTTGAAGGTAATGTTCTGTTCCTGGCTTTGAGTTCCAGGAAAAGTAGCTAAGAAAATTCAACACAGCGAATAATGAAAAGTTATCAAGTTTCATCCCAGAAGAATGAATGAATATCAGCACATTGGCTCACACAATGTGGCAAAACCTCACAAGAGGCAAAGTGCAGAGCATCACCGATCCACCAACCCACACACACACCCACACCTTCACACCTCCTTCACCCAATGTCTCCATTCCCTCTTTTCACACTCCATCAAAAAACTGCCCCCTGAATGATGTATGGGAGAGAACAGGTATGCGGATGTCATTTTTCACCCTATCCGCTCACTTTCCTCTCTCTGCGATGGGTGCTACTTGCCTGGCTGCCAGGGATCCTATCACCCTGTAAAATGTGATCCCCAGCATCTATATTTTAATGGTTGAGAGTAAATCCACATGATGGATTTGCTCCCTGCAGAGCTTTTTGAGGAGGCTGATCCACCACTGTCATGTCGTGGGAGTCCTATTAATAATTAGGTTATTTGAGGGCTCAACCTGTATTTAGTTGTAGTGTTGATTGTGAAAATGTAGAAACATGAGGTGTTTGTCTTAAATGGGTTTGGTCCATCATCAATGAGTCAAACTCCATTAAGAATGATTAACTTATGTTTAACCAGAACTTCATCTGTGAGTTAATGTTTAATGTATCGACACTTATAAAACCTTTATACTTATTTCACTTCTTGGTTTCTTGAGGTTTATTCCCAGAGATAATGGGATCTTGCATGCATCTGCGGTCATTCTCTGTCTACTTTGTGATGCCAAAATGATGGGTTTTTTTCCCTGTGGTTTTATAGCATAAATTAACAAGTAAGACTGGTGCAGACTTTGTTGACTAAAAGTGACACTATTGTTTATTTGTTGAGTTTGTAATTTCTCCCCAAGGGCTTTAACACGATTCTCTCTCCCTTTTCTTTCTTTTTGCTCCCCTTGATGTAGGTAAGTGTATTTGTTTTCTTATTATTCTGCTGCTTGGTGTACCTACAGTATGTATTCATCCACTCCATTTCATCCTAATTGCTCTCGGCAAAGAGGAAGCAGTTCTGCACACTACAAAGAAAATGATGAAAAACTTCGAGGCACCTTTACTCCTCGAGATTTCTTTCTACTGAAAACTTTTCTCATTAATAGAAAAGTGTTTTTGTTGAGGTCCTAATTCATTCAAAGAATAAAAGTCGTGCAATTCTCATCACATATATAGATTTCAAATAAACAAATGCATGAATTTCATATACTGTGTTGAATACTAAAAAAATAATTTAGGCACATTTCTCCCTACATCAGCAACATGTAATCATGGGTTTGTGTGTTAAATGTCAGTGGCGACTTAGTGAAACCTTATTGAAAGAACTCCATCCTTCATGCTTCGTCTCTGGCTCGCTGCCGTTTGGCAGGTTAGAGAGAACTCGGTCTTCTGTTGCCATGGAGACTGTTGTATTTGTTTCAAGTGCAGCTACAGTCAGTGTTTGAATCCCTGACAACTGATGATGCACCGTCTTGTTTTCTGTATGGAGACGTTTCCTAATAACTAATTCACAGAGATCTGTGTTGCGTTCAGTTTTGATGAGCTGTTTTTTTTAACTAGTTAAGTAATACTGGTGATATTTCTACTACACCCAGAGACGCCCAAAACACACACACACTCTCTTTCAGTGTGATCTTATATGAATCTGTAAGATGACACTGAAAGGTTCGTGCAGAAAGAGGCTTGTGAGCAGTTTAAGGGAAGGATTTACTCACCTGTAATTTAGATGAGTGTGGTGGTTTTAGTGGGATTCAGACTCGTACAGCTCAGAGAGGTCATTGTAATTCTGTACAGTTTTGTTCCCAGACGCTGTACTGCTGTGTTCCAGAGAGGAAGAGCGATGTTGTAGCTGTTCTCATGTTGTTCTGTAAGCCAGGATTGAGACCAGGCTTTTAAAGGATCGACAACAATACCATTATGCCTTTTGTCTCACCTCATATTCCTTATCTTGCAGTTTTCTCTCATATACGTTCCCTTCAAACTGAAAGAGACACCTCAGTAGTATTTCAACATATATAAATTGCTCCTCAGAAAATATTCTTTAGAAACGTACAGCTATTACTGCACTCGTTTTATAAAAGAAAAGTTGACAGATAAAACTGCTTATATTCTACATGCAGTGCATTATTTTTATATTTACAGAAATAAGCTCATGAAAGAAATGAGGGAAGGAGATCGAGTTTACAATTTTAGCATTAATGCTTACACCCACAGTAAGCATAATATAGTCAGAGATCATCCATTAGCAAGTAATGAATTCAGACTCTTGACCCAGAGCTGTCCATCTGGACCAAGAAACCGCTAGAAGGACTTATTTGCCTTACCTGAATTTCTGCAGGTTTATCTTAAGCAAAGTCTTCCTAAAGCAGGCCTAATCTAGGAGTCTGACCCCGTACTGCCCCAGGCTAGATCAAACTCGGGGCTGAAGCTACGGCTCTCCCACAGTCCCAGCTATGCCACCCTTTGATAGTCGAAGGCCCAAATCCTTTAAATGTCGGGGAGACTTTGAGAGACACTGCAGCTCAAGAAAAGATGCAGCCACTTGCTGGGAGCTTACAGTCTCTGGGGAAAAGCAATGTCCCACTTTCAGAAAAGGGGGAGAGTACCTTCACATCACTTTGGGCGCCAGTTGGAGGCTGTGGCAGCAGGTATGAGGACATTCATGGTTCCAAATGGTTTTGTGAACGCAGAGAAGTGGCCTCCATCTTACTTCCTCCTGTCTCATGCATCACACTTAGAAAGTGATGGAAGCTAGGGGTTGAATCCAAAGGGACTTCATTCAACAATGCAAGGTGCTGGCTGACACTCTGCATTGTGTTAGTCTTACAGCAGATGTGCACGATGACAAGATTGCACACACACAACCATGCAGACTATGTGAAGTGAATGATTATTTTCTGGTAAATTATAATTTGCAAACATTTTGAACTTAAATGGGGGTTTTAGTGTTTCTATATTGTACATTGTTGTGGACTTGGCAGTTGCTCAGCTGTACTATTTGTCCATATTCCTTATAGAGAAATCAGTATCCATTTATTACCACAGCCTTTGACCGTCAACAGTTGTTTTTGTCAACACAGTTATCTACAGGATTCACTGTCTTTAATTTTCGGCAACATCTATGAGGACATAAAGCCCTAATATTTGATTTTAAGCTCCCGGTAGTTCCCTGCAAGTCAACAGAATGTTAAGCCAGTTAAGCAGACTTTGTTAGCATTTGTATACAGTTCAAGCCTTCACATCTTTGTGAACACATCTATGTGTGGATAATAGCGTAAACAGCTCTGAATTTGTTCCTCGTCGGTAAAAAATACTCAAATTAACTTTCTGTCATATTTTTGGCCTTAGAATTTGCTTGCAGTCTTCAGTTACTTGTCATTTAGGGACATGTAAGGCAGAACAAAGAGCTTGTGCAGAGGCCTTTGAAGGACAATTTCAGGGGGATCCCGGGGGGGGGGACGTATCAGAAGTGGATAAATGTTTCATTGCATCAGGCAACAGGGAAAAAGAGATTTCCTGCGTGTCGAAGTGGAAGAGAAGCCGTTGGAGGGGTGCAGGAGATGAGGTGAAAGGAGATATGATGCATTGCAAACAAGTCAGAGAAAATGGAAATAGAAAGAGAAAAATGCAAAGATAGTGTGGAATGGGGGTGTAAAAATGAAAACTATGAAAGCAGGACAGGTGGGAAGGAAGGGATTAGAGCGACACTGACAAGCATATTGTGCGAAGGGAGATGAATGAAAATGAAAATGATTAATGGTCACAGCAACACTGAGGCATATAAAGACACGCAGAAAAGAAAAGTTTCCTCATCCTCTGAGCCTTAAGGAAGCTTACTGTATCTGTGTCAGGGATAATTCCTCTGTGACTGCTAATATCTGTTGATACGACACTGCAGTTGCCATCAACAGCAAAGGTAGATTGTAGATGTCAACCAGCTAAATTACACTGGTTTTGATTGATTTGATGATGTGCAAATGGGGCATTTTTTGTGGCAGTAAAATTAATGTGTCATCCAGGAATTGATAATTATTAACAATTCAAATCTTCAGCGCAAGTGTTGGTATCATTAAAGCAGCACTTTAGCAGTAAGGCTCCATTATGCAAGATGTCCCACTGTTGCATGTTCAGGGCAAATCAAATGGTAAGTTCTTTTCGTTACAGAGTTGTCCAGCTACTGTTTTATCTTGTTTAGATTTAGCTGAGCATGCCTTAAAAATAGTGAGTCACAGGAGACAAAGTTCCCTCAGTAGGCAGTCTTTTGCCAACATGAGCGCATGTGGTTCGGAGGCAGTGATCTTGATCACAGCGTGATCTTTGGGCTTTTTTTTTCTTCCTCTTTGAATCTGCATTCGCACACCTTGGGGAAACCGGAAGCAGGGTTGAACCAAACAGCCCAGCAGGTCCTCATCTCCGCTCTCTCTTGTCTCTCCTGCTTCTCTCTTGTCTGAGAGAAAATCTGAAGTAGGTTAGCACTCAGTGCTTGCGCAAGGGAGGAAATTGAAAATACAGAAATAAGGAGTAACCTGGGAGAAGATGGAGGAGCTATAACCGGGACAAAATTGCCCCACCACGATGAGAAGGAGAGACGTATGCTTGGACACGGGGGAGTTCCTCGACTGACCAATCATAGAGGCATGTTGCCATCCTTTATTCTCCATTTCAATCTTGGTTTAGTGTCAACAGCAGCTTTATGAATACCTCCTCTTTTTTTTTCTTCCTCTCTGCCTGTAGTATCCGCATCCCCTCCAAAATTACATTGGCGCACTGGGATACACTGGTTTGTGAGTGTAGGGATTTAATACACTTCAGAATGAAATGGGCATCCTCCTGCCTGTCCATGCTCTGTTCTTATGAGAGATTACTCCAGGGACTTTGATCAAGCAACAAGAATTCAAGCCGCATCTTCATTGGCTCAGGCTCTGTAAGCAGCACACAACTCACGCAAGCGCACACAATCAGCTCACCCATGCAAGCACAAAACGCACTCACACACACACATAACCATCTTGTTGCAGTATGCTCGACCTAAACCATATTCTCCCCCTCTGCTCAGCAGTTCTTTTGTTATAGTGCTCCCTTGTGGCATATCTTCTGTATTTGTTTGTCACACTACATCATTCTCAGCCTACTCGCCTTCAAACACTATGTCTATAGCTCGATATGAGATTCTTTTTTTTTCCCCTGGTAATATTGATAATTCCAATTTAATACTGAGGTGTATTACACCCACTGCTCAAATTGGATAACAAAAAACAATGAAGACTTCCTAGGGAATCCACATCTCAGAGCCCATTTGATCAGTGTTTGAAAGACTCATGCTGAGATCTGTTGACAATGATGTTTACGCTCTGGCTGCGTAGCAAATAGCTTGTTGTTTTATGAGAAAGTGAAGGAGACAAAGGGAAATGACACAGATAGTCCCAATTCAATAACCTGTAATGTGAGGCAGGTCTGACTTTTATCAGTACAGTTTTTTAGGGGTTTTTTTTTTTTTAGGTTTTGGGTTGTCACTGTACTGAATATTTGATAGAAAGCCAGGCTCTCTGCTGCG
>JAQMCX010000058.1:20026855-20105522 GCA_029814765.1 Acanthurus leucopareius | reverse complement strand
AAGACTCATGCTGAGATCTGTTTACAATGATGTTTACGC
Organism: Acanthurus leucopareius; assembly: GCA_029814765.1. Lineage (NCBI taxonomy): Eukaryota > Metazoa > Chordata > Actinopteri > Acanthuriformes > Acanthuridae > Acanthurus > Acanthurus leucopareius. The sequence continues at coordinate 20,105,483 of JAQMCX010000058.1, read as the reverse complement.
TCTGGCTGCGTAGCAAATAGCTTGTTGTTTTATGAGAAAGTGAAGGAGACAAAGGGAAATTACACAGATAGTCCCAATTCAATAACCTGTAATGTGAGGCAGGTCTGACTTTTATCAGTACAGTTTTTTAGGGTTTTTTTTTTTTTTAGGTTTTGGGTTGTCACTGTACTGAATATTTGATAGAAAGCCAGGCTCTCTGCTGCGAAAAATTCTCCCCAGCTGTGTTGCAAACAGCATTTTTCTTGTCCTTGTGGCAGGAAAAAACCTCAATTTTTGTAAGACCCTTTCCTTTTGTATACAACACAAGTGCATGAGTAACGTTACATTTAACAAACATCATTTAACAGGAGTGATGTTTACTGTGCATCAAATGTATTTGTAACACCCTGTTTTTTTGATGATTACTAATTTAATAACAGAAATTTACTGACCTGTAATATGTACTGTACCTTAAAAATCTAACAACAGTTATCTGTGATCTATTAAAATCAAAAAGAATCTCAAATACAATGGAAAACACCAAAATTTAAGTTTTGTTTTTCCAATGACTGTGTAACTTCTCTCTTATCTTCTAATTCCATCTTAAACTGAATGATTGAATGTTTCATATCATTTTATTTTAAGTGTCCTTGAAGTTAAACATGAAAAGGATAGAGAACACAGGAAGTGTTGAATTTAATTAGCAACATATATTCTCATGTCTGTTTGCATTATGCAGGTTAAGACCTTGAAACTGGGGTGAAAAGTGTCCTGTTGCTGGTGTGATGTCAGTATAGCTAGTAACAGATCAGTTTCACTGTCTATTTTAGCTGACAACCACACAAGTCAAGCAGAAAAAATAAGTGACATGCCAAATCTCTAGATGACGCCCGCTGCAGCCGTCATGAACTAAGCTGCTCACACTGGCTCTGAGGCTGCTTTAACCTGTTAACATGGGCGCCGGGGTATGTGCAGTGTGTCTCGGGTGTAAGTCAATAAGACTGGTAGAGACACAAGTGTGCATGCCTCCCAAATCTCAATGAGTCGTGGAGACCTGCATGTAAAGCATGCTGTTTTGGTTTATTTTTTCAAATCCTACTGCTGTCAGAAGTTTGGTATAAAGAAACATCTACACACAAAAAAAAAAATCTTAACAACTCTTACATGTTTACCTCCATGCAGTCCAGGAAGGCATCAAAATATTGAAGTGAAAGGTTTAGACATACACAGGCAGTCCCATATTTGATGTTTGGTGTGATGTCGTTGGTGTGAAAAGGTCTTAAAAGGACAGGATTAGTAAACTTCCTCAGCATTAAGTTCGGGTTCCTCTGCTTTTCCACATGAATGATCTAGACAGTTCAATTCAGTCTATGGACTTTGCAGAAGAGATTATAATATTGTGCTTAACCCTGTGTTTAAGCCCTGGGAAAATTAACAGTCTCTACCATTCGATGCAACATGGCCAGACTCCTGTTCTTTACACATTTTACACTTAAAAGTTACACAGGCATTTTAGGCAGAATTAGTTTCTCACTGCTGTAACAGTAGATCTGTCCTTTCCCCACTTTTCCTGAACACTTCATCCAAACTACGAGCTGTGAGTGTCTTTGTCCCAGGAATCTGTCAGACTCTGCCTCGGTCTGATCACCATGTCAGGGCAGAGTGTTTTCATAGAATTTCCCCAAAGGTTTCTCTCATGAAACTTGACAGCAAGGAAAGTGGTGATGGCTGGTCCCAAAATCTGCCCCTTTGCCCCACATGTAAACAACCACTGAACTAAGACCAGCTGCTGGGTGATGATAACTCAGTGTCATTCATCTCATCTGTTTGTGTTATAGACTTTAACCTCCATTACAAAACCCATCCCATTTGTTACTGAAGTTGAACTTCTCGATGTCGAGCGAATTGCTGAGTCAAGTGAGCTTCCCAGCCCTGAGCCGAGGGCCCGCTGTCTCCTGAAACCCGCTTGAAAAGTTCAGCTTTGATTCTGTGAAGACAGACAGAACTTTCCGATGCTCCACCAGCAGCCGAATGTGGAGCAGGTCCCACGGCCCTCGACAACCCTCCAAGGTTCAATAGACCAGTCCTATAGTCATTTTCATAGAACAACAGTTACGATATGTAACCGCTGTTTATGGTTCGAGATTACAAGTCACCGAAGACATGAGGGCGGACAGGAAATGATGAACAAGAAAGTGAAAGAGTAAATAAGAATTTAAGGGTGTTTATTGGATCGTCATGATTACCAACTGGCTCTCCTGAGGTACCAACTCTGCTAGGAAACAATATTATATAATGATGTAATATAACACTAGCGAGGTCACAGAGCACCATGGCCCTTATTCTCCACTGTTTTCTTTTAATGAACATATTTGCCAGGGTTTTTTTTTTTTTTCCTTTGTATTTTTTTTTTATTGCTGTAATGCAGTAATGTACCCTGTGCGTTTGATGTGGTTAAAGTTTAAGAAAAGGCCTGTTAGAAAAAAAAAGAAGCCATTTTTAATGGACTCCACACAGTCTGCCTGTAAGAAGATTAAGCCCCTGCCGACTCAAGGCTTGGTGTCCTTCCCTGCGGGATCAACACATTAAAGAACTCATCTTCCCTGAGACCATTTTTCTGTTGAACAATATGTAAAGGCCACTGACCGGTCGTCACACTGCAGACCTTCACTACTGTGGTCTGTTTACCACAACAGTCCCAAAATACTCGTGCTAAAGCACGCTGGATGTTGTATATATCTGAATAGTGCTCACCCTTGTTTTTCACCATGCTGAGTATTTTTTGTACAGCTGCATGGGCATTTGTTCTCCTGTTTGCTCACCCACATATAGAGATTCATGTTTACTGTTAGTCAAACCCCACAAGAACACGCAGTGATTGAGCAAAGTACAAGCAAATGCAAAGATTTGTATTATTTATGTGTGTGTGTGTGTAAAATATAAATACAAACATGGATTATGATAAATAGCTAATGATATAAATTTTCCATTGTCTGAGGATAGTTTATTGGCGTTCTTGAGTTTTGCTGGTCTGACATCAAGGCATAGTTGCTGGGATTTTGTGGCCGCTGGGGAATTGTTGCTGAGTTGTTGGACTGACTGCAGAGTAAAGCTGTGCTAAAACAACAAGAAGAATGTGTAGACTTTGCTTGAATTGCGTTCACCTTTCCACCAGAGTCCAGCGTTTGTTGAATTCAGGTTGAGGCTTAGCTCACTGGGTTTAAAATCCTCTCTGTCACTGATTAAACCTGCCACTTAATGCATCCCAGCATGATCAGATGATAATGTTCAGACTGAAAAGACAGTAATCCACAGCTGCATTGATGTTATTAAAAAAAAACACAGGTGGTTAAGATTAAGCACAAGACTGTCGGCTGCAGGGGTGCAAGAGAAAATCAAATCAGCACTAACGTCCTGCTGTATTTGCATTGTTCTTTTCTACTTCATACAGTAGTAAAACACACATTTAATGGAAGTGTGCTGCAGTACGTCATACACATTCAATGCACATACCTTACACTATGCACATACAAGCTCATACAAGCTTACAAGATTAATAGAGGGCAAACATAAATGTATGCATCAGCAGCCATGCATGAAATATGCTTCTTAACAAACACTCATACCCACACTTTGTCTCTATAACCTTAACCATCAAAAACTAATTGCCAAATCCAAACTCTAACCCTAACCCTAAAACCAAGTCTTAACTATGAAACGACCTTTAAAACTTTTGATGTCCAGCACTCAGGTCCCCACAAGTATTGTATATAGTAAAACAAAACACACACACACACACACACAAACAGACACATTTATTGCCCATGCTTACACAGTGGGAGACCTTTTATTACATGTAAGACAGACTGTATTCACCCGCCTCTCTCTGGCAATCTATTCTTACCTAATTATTAGGGGAGGAGGGGCTTGAGACCTTTCTTAATTTGCCACTATGCAGTGGGCAATTAATCAAGGCCCTTGCTAACTGACAGCCTTAATGGATGCACTGAGCTCCTCTGTGATTGTCTGCTGGCTGCTGTTCCTTCGGTGCGTTGGCCTCAGAACTCAGACAAGCATACCCTTCAAGAGCGGCTACACACACGAGGACACTTCCACTGGATTGAATGGTGGGGTGGAGTGCTGAGTGAGTACATTTGTCTTTGCTTATCCACACCCACCTCTCAGTTGCACTGTTGTAATAACTATGTGAGAACCTGCCTTTGGTTCTGTATCATACTGAGTGGCTCATACCTGATGGAAAGTTTTGAGGTGGCTATTCTGACTAAGTAAAAGCTACTTTTGTTTTTGGGATGGGTTTGCTTTTTTTTGTCTTTTAGAAGGAGAATGAGGGGTTTATGATTGTATAAAAGGGGAGAAGAAAGTGACACAGAGACAAAGGCAAGCGTGAGTGCTTTTATAGTTTCCAAATAGTCCCTAGGCCAATAGGCACTTAAAGTTTCTGCTGCACTCAGATGCAGAGAGTGGGAATGTTGCCTGAGGTGTAATGCAATGACAGAGTTGTGGCTGCATTTACACCTGAGAAAAAAAAAACTTTCCAGAGTAAGTATGCTTCCTCCAGAGGCCTGACCTGACAAGGATGTGGTGGTGAGCTCTATAAAGCATTATTTCTAAACTTAAAGGCACCATTCAAGTGCATTGCACCTCCAGAGAGACCATTTTTTATGTTATATCTCAGGGTCAGATGTTGGGGCTAAAGGGCTTATCATGGCACTCAAGAATCACAACCACTTAACTGTAAAGTCGCCTTTAATAGCTTTAAATGGATGATATTTTTTTAGAGATAACTGACGTAGTTTCATTTTATTTTATATAACGCTGCACATGGTCTGTTGACTAAGGAACCTTTACTTACCTCCTATATCTCTGTTGAATCAGGAGGTAAATATAGTTTGCTGTAGTTCATGCGTCTTTGGCCCTGATGTTGATGGTGAAATTACAGTGCATTAAAGCACTGGTACTTTTTACCACCCTGTCTAGGAACAACTTGCAGCTTGGTTTCAGTAAGCAACCAGCATGGTTATGTATGGGGGAAATGCACTTTTGGCTGTGTGACTTAAAGACTGACCCCAGTCTAAACATTTGAGATCATCTTCTTTTGGGTTTATTACCCATTTTCATCAGCAACACAAAGACGTGGGTGTTCTGATGGGTTAAGTAAATCAGTCTCAGTTTAAATCCACCCAAGACACTTGTCACATATAAAATTCTCTCTTTATTCTCTTTTTTTATTCCTCTACATAGGCAAAAAATCATAAAACGAACATTATCAAATTGGGTATGTGTATTTAAGAGCAGTGTTGTTAAACTCATCCCCACAAGATTCATTCGCTCATTTCCAAGCACAGTTTCAGTCAGAATAGCTTGAAGGATGAAACATCCTTTTATGTGCCTCAGTGCACAATGTTGCGGACCAAGATAGAACCTTAGCCAAAGTTATCATTGTCTATTTTGATTATGGTTTCTGCTTTATGGCCCCATAGGCGACTATGAATGGCAAGTTACTGGGAGTACATGAAGATGAGTTGTTATAATGAAAGCAAAACCACTGCCAAAGATGAAAGATGGGTGGAGACAGAACTGCCAATGTGATGATACACCACAGAGCTGGGTAAAAAGAGGACAATATTCCCGAAAGCAGCAGCACTGATGTTGCTGCTTTTGACAGGAGTGCTGCGACGCGCATCTCAACTTGCAGTGAAAGTTCTTTACATGTGAAATCGCTGAATGGCAGGGAGCCGAACTGGGTCCTCTTAACATTGTGCCAATCTGTCTTTCTCTCTATCAATCCCTCCACTGGGACATTTTAGAAGTTTTACAGAGATGAGACTTTGCATCTGTTTGCATTGGATGGTACAAATTAACAGCATGACCTACCATCAGTTAAAAATGCATGACTTGTATCTATAAATAATTTGAAAAGCGTCGCACCCATAACTTAACAAACTTTACAAACAATGGTAGGGAAAAAATGCAGTTATTTTAATCAATTTAAATGACGTAACGATATTTATTTGAAAAGATGATGGTGATAATTTAGTCTGATCAGAAAGTCCTTGGCACTTAGACTCTGCAGGGAGATGTTACAATCGAGGGGCATCTGCCCTGAGCAGCAGCAGGATAATCCCCCCATGGAGCTCAAACACTGCTGTTGTTGTTGGCTTATGACTTGGGGCTGATGAATGATGAAGCTGATGAATCTGCTGAGACCAGCGGTGCACATAGGAGCAGCATAAACAAACTAAAGGTAGAGGTAAAAAAATCATATTTTTCAAATAAAGCAGCAGCAAGACGAAGCTAACAATGTAAATATGTTCCTGTGTTATTGGACAGATGTGACCAGCTGATGAAAACAGCCAGTGTCTCAATTGACAGCTCCAGTGACAGCAAGGAAATTATGACTGAGCATGAGTGAGAGGACTGAATGGACAGGAGGACAGGATGGTAAAGAGAAATAAACCACAGGCCTTGACTTGCAACAGAACCGTCCTCCTGACTGAACTTTCGCCGGGGCTTCATTAGTTTGTGCATCCATTAGAACACAGTTGCACAAAAATGGATTCATGCCACTAAAAAAAATCCAGTCTTTCCAAAGAAAACCTCAACATTTAATTTCCCCCTCATGTCCTGCCAAGAGCAGTCATTTGCTCCTGTGTTGAATAGACATCCATGGATAGTAATTATGTGAAATCATGTGAGTTGTTCTTCAGGCTATTTAAATATTCAGCCACTGTGTCATACTGTTATTGTTTCCTTGTTTATGAATAGGCAGCCTTCCCCCAGCGAATACCCACTGAGTTTACCCATAGAGTTATTGTGTACTAAAGGGGCTGACCCATGGAAGAAATATGGTTGCATGCTTATGGAATTTTTGCTGTAGCTGAAGGCTATGGATGTTTACTGTAACGACACACGCACATGCGGCTTTAACCCTTTTTCAGTGCATCTGTCAAGTGTACTTCTCTTATTCTGTTTTTTTTTTTTTGTATCTATAAATACAGTTTTTCGTATATACTAAATACTGACTTCTCTTACTTTAATATCCCAGCATTGCACATTAATTAAATGAGCATTAATTTAAAATTTAATTGTCCACCAATGCCTGTGTGTCTCTTCGTGTTACTGTAAGCAATTTTTTGGATGAAAATGTGCACCAGATGGCATATGCTAACCCGAGTGTGACAGCTTTGCTTGAGATACCAGTGACCAGAAAATTGCAAAAAGTTCCACTCCCTACAATGTGTGCCTCGACCTTTGTGGTGTCTCTCTCCCAGATGGAGACTGTACATTGATGGAAAAGCCCCAGAGTTATGGTGATATGAATGACCAAGTACTGACCTTTGACTCCTCCATGCTTTACCCCCAACTGTGAATAAATGATTCTAAAGGGCCCCATCCCAGAGGATTAATGTGCTCAGCAAGGCTTCGAGCTGCTGGCAGACAGAGTGAAAAATGTGACACTGACTCTGCACAGTGATACAGTGACAGTAAATGTTGGAACGGCTCTGTTAGGGATCCTGTTTCTTTTGTCGTTCAGGAATGTGTTAATGGAGGTTAGAGTTACCGCAGATCGGTGCCAAGGTGAGATGAAACATAATGTGCAGAACTGTGAAGTAATGAAACGTATTAATCAAGTCATATAATTGCTACCTGCACATTTTGCTTAAGTCAAGGGAATAGTTCATGTTGAAATTGATCGAGTAAATTAGCAGTTCACAAAAGGCCATAATTATAAATTTGTCCATGTTCTAAAATCTCCATCTGTCACGTTGAACATACAATTATTTCACTCATATTGAGTTCTGTTGGCAGCCAAAGAAATTAAAACTGGACATGTTTGAACAGGTGGTGTGTCTGGACACGTTTTTCTTGTAGAACACAGAATGAGCCAAAAAGCTGAAAGAACAAATCTCAGAACCAGCTGAAACACTTGTCAACTCTTGGAGGAATAATTTGAACTTTTGGGTAATAAATTTATTCACCTTCCTCGCTGAAAGTTAGATGAGAAGATGGATAGCACTGTTTCAAATATGAAGCAACATCCTGCAGTCAGTTTAGATTAGCACTAAGACTGAAACAGCTAAAGTAGTTCAATTCAAATGTGACAAATCTGCTTTTGCAAACAGCTAAAGAAATGTTTTTATGTGAATCTAAGTGAACTGGAATTTGTCCTTAGCTTTATATTCACTTTACACGTATATGAGATATGAGAGGTTTCAAGCTTTTCACCTGATTTCAAGCAGTGTGAATTACTTCTTTGCATCACTGCGTCTTTAAATATCGCAATGCCCCCACAATTTGATCGATTATGACACAATAAGTTGAAAATCTTATCATGTACATATTTAATTTTTATCTGTTTTATTCATAAGAACAACAGTAATAATAATAATAAGTAATAATACTGTCAGACTACAATGTACTCACTAATCATTTTTACTTTATTTATCCATACTCACCTTAATCTGTCCAGGGTCATATGAACCAGGCAATGATTCTATAGGCAGGTTTATAGATCATGAAAAGGTTGTCACAAATAATCAGACATACTTAAATGTTATCTTCGGTAAGAAAATGTCATATATAAGAACAGTTTGTATGTTTGAATGGCACATTTGATAAATTTGTTACAACAATAGGTGATCCATAGGGAAAAAATATTTTTGCTCTCTTTGAGTCAATGATATATCTCTGACTACAGTTATTTCAAGGCACATCAAACTTCAGAATTGCTTCATCACAACTGAAGTGCGAATAGCTGGAAGGAAACCAACCGGATATTAAACATGAAATAATTTTAGTGTGAAATTGCTATTTTCTGTTTTTCTTCTACATTTTGCCATCTATCATCTGCCCAATGTCGGCCTATTGTTGTCAGATTTGATTCCAAACAAAATGGATGCGGTTGATATGCTTTCATATTCTGATAAATTTTCCAGCAGGAAGATAAATAGTCCAGATATGTTTGTGCTTGTACCAGCGTTTTGCAGGGCTAGCACATTTGTCAAACCATTGCTGACACTGTTGTGAAGAAGTCCTCATGGATCACTTGGTATCCAGAAAGAACGGAGGCCGGAACGGACGGACAGAGTGATCTTAAATGGAGATGCCACTCTCACATGCCTTTAAATGGAGCGTCGGATCCCCCCACCATCACGTGAAACCACAATGAAAAACACTAAATGTACTATCAGCCCTGGTGCGTTCCTGTGTCTGTTTGCTGGTTTTCACTTGCGAGTGCAGCCATGATGCATGGGCTGAATTATCGTGTGTGAGTGGGTTTTCTTTTTTCTCACAGTTTTATGGGAGCTGAATATGAATCTCTCTCTCCATCTTTCTTGCCGGTAAAGTAAGACCTTTTGAAGCTGAGAGCATTTTTTAACTGTAGGGCCTAATTAAGCACAGCAGTGAAAAATCAGAGAGGGAGCTATGAGGAGAGCGTTTGGGGATACCAGTAGAATAAAAGGGTTGGGTGTGGAAGGAAAAGCCTGCGCCCATAGCACAGAGCACAATCCTTACTGTTTCGCTTTGTGTTTCACAAACCGTGGCGTCACAATCACCAGCTTTTGATTCTGTTTTTCCTTCAGCTTCAAGTCCTAGTTTGTATTACTGTACACTTCTTGATCAGAAATCCCCAATGGGCACTGCTCTGCAGCCATCACTCCAAGAGTAAGGCTGGTTGGAGTTAATTAAATCTGAGCTAAGTGATGCGGCAGAGCTGGGTGGGAGGAAATGGTCACCCATCTTCAGCTAGGACTGTGGAGAGTCTTGTCCACTGAGAAAGCAGAAGTGATGCACTGCCTCAGAAGGACACAGGCAAATAGTTAAGCAGGACGGGAGCAACATGCCGTTAAATTGAATGGGAAAGATCTTTAAGGCAGGGCACAGCTCTCAGGCAGTGGCAGAGCTGATAATTTCAACGTCTACTAATCACATAAATGCCACCGAGTGCTAACAGCACCTGAACGTGATGTTTTTGTAATATTTTGTTGTCTCAGTTGGTAATGTTTTGTTGTTTTGTTCTGCCTCCACAATCACTCATAAATACTTAATCAAAAAGACTTGCTGGAAAACCACATTAACAGCTAATGTGGATAAATGACTTCATCTCTGATAGATACATTATGTTTATAGTATGTATGTTACCGTTCCCTAAATTCATGTAAATACTTGCTCACTCTGCACATTATGGAAAATACATACTAGCATTTAAATGATGCAATACCATCAACCCTGGATTTCATTTGCCAACTGAAGTTTATTAAATGGTAGATGATTTTTTTTTCTTTGGGAACAAACTTTATGTTGACTCTCTTGTGTACCAATACAACTTCTGAAGTTCATTTTTCATTTCGTATACGCCATTTATTGCTACAGGGAACTAAGCTGAAAATAATACAGATCCCAGTTGAACTCAGTTATTTGGCTATTCATCCTAGTTATAGCAGGAGCGAGCATGCTTCAGGATACACCTCTGACAGTTGCTTCTGAGAGCATCGACTGCAGCTCGGCTCCCACCCTTAGCAACTTCTTCATTATATTTAATTTAAAAAAAAAATGTTTATGTATGTCTGCTTCATGCATAGGTGAACAAGGAATTGATGTCTCAATCATATGCGTGTCGGGGACGTTTTGCAATAGATCATAAAGTAATTATGCATACAATCTGTAGCTTGCAGTCAATCTATGAAGTGTGCAGCAGTGTGTATTGGCCCACTTGCATTATTTAGAGAGCTCCTACTGTAACTGTGATGAAGCAGTGTAGATAAGAGGACTTATTTTACAGTTCATAATGCATTTGCATTTTTATTCTAAGCATTTAACTTAAACCTTTATCTACTTTAAATGGGTAAAATTGATCCAACAGTTAAAAAACTAATTTAAGAGTGTGCTCCTGTGTGTGCATGTATGTGTGTTTTACTCCAAGTAGAAGACAGAAACACCTGTCAGTTCATGCAGAAACTTAAAATGTGTAGACCAGACCATTCTCTAGATCAATGGGAACTCTCACAAAGTCTCCTCTGGCTAACTGGGCATCGATTCATTTATGCCTTTATGCAGTTTACCACAGTGTGGAAAAATACCCCACATCTTACTTTTGAATTCTCTCTGTAGTATAAAGTATTGAAAAAGCTTTTCTGGTTGAGCTTTCACAACAAAACTCCTTAACATTCCAAGGTTTCTGAGTCTCCCTCATGTTGCAGTTACATATTGAGGGAGGTTGCGCGTGAATGAGTACGTATTTCAGTGCCGACCTAATCTCATCTCTGGGAGTGAATATGGCACAGTGTTCCCTGCCACAGCTGATGGAATCACATTCAGCTGGGCCACAAAGACCGGCAAATTGAGGCCCATTTTATCGAAGTTTACATTACAATATGTTCTGATCCCAAAGCTGTCAGGGGAAAAAAGAGAAATGGCATCTGCGGCCCTAAGTTTAGAGATCTGAGAAGTGTTTAATAGTGCAAAGTACGGGGACACTCCAAAAGGGAAAGTCACTTGTGTGCATATGCAGCCATGCAGAGGTTCACTTTTCGTATTTTGGACTCTTTTTATTACATGCACGATGGATTTAGCAGATCCAGGGCACCTTTAGCTATGACTAAAATGACTGAGGCCTAAAAATTAATTTTACTTAAAATAGTCATTTGCTAAAATCACTAGGTTCCTTTAAGTTATTTCACATGATAGATTTCTGCCTTTTGTGTTTTGTCAGTGTTTTTGTCGCAGCTTTACAGTGGGCGTTGCTCGCTGTAGTTAAAAAAAATGTCATGTCTTGTGCTCTTGAACGCCAATCACGATTCAGCAATATTTAATTAAAATCTGAGTCAGCCAAAATCTGATTGAAGTGCACCCACACACGCCTGATGATGAACACAAAACATGTTTTTTTTCCTCCAAACTGTGTCTTTGATTGCTGCGTATTCTGTGACATTTTTTTTTTAAGAGTTAAAGACAAAAACTCAAAAATTCTTTCATCCTGTTTTCTCACCATTGTTATTAAGTATGGGAAAGAAACCCTGATTTGGTAAAACATTGTAGCAGAATGAAATGCTGAAGGGATGAGATGCACTCAGAAGATATAATTTGCAGGTGTCATGAGACTGAGCTGTTCTGACTCAGAACACGGTCTCTGCGGGATTAGAGATATGTGGTTTGTTTTAAAAACAAAATGGACATGTGGACAATGGACTGCAGCATTCTGGAGGATCTGTAAGGGTCAAAAGGCCCATGCACAGAGGCCAAGTGGTCTAGCCTATTCATAACAATAGCAAAAAGCAGAAGCTACTCTACATTATGAACTAGCATGGTCCAATAGCTAGATAGAACAGAGAGAAATGTGGCTACCATCTTATAGAACAGTCGGTTGTCTAAGATCACACATGCTTCTTTGCAGGTAGGAAAGGTGTGACTGTAGTTTCATGAAGAAGTAGGGGGTTTTTTTCACAGGTGAGGAAGAAAGTCATTTTGAACTTGAACTTGTAAGAAACATCCACCCGGAAATGTCAGTTAGGCGTGCAGAGATGTGTCCTTGAACCACACTGTGTGAGAGACGTGATAACTAAACCACAGTCTTGAAGTGAGAATAGGAAGGGGCTGAAGATTGAGCCCTGAAGCATGTGGGGGTTTTTTTCTATACTTTCATATGCCAGCATGTACGTGTGTGTGTGTGTGTCTGTGCATAAGCCAACACTGTATATCAAGGCTATATTGACATCTGATATTAGTCTGCCAATGTTGCTCATGATAGATATGAAGACATGATTTTTCGCAGCAGCTTCTGGGATCTATAAAATCAGCCGTGAACCCTGCTTCACCCTGCTTTTGAGAGCCGCTAAACCCAACACAAATTTCATTAATATGTGTTTTATGGAGGGTTTTATTATTCTGCGATGGTCTGTTCTTTGCTAGCTTTTCCCACCTAGAAAAATAATGTGTCTGAAGTAAACACTGGACGAATTTGTATCTTTGTGGCTTTTGAGTTCTCAGATTCCTCTGGACAAAACTCTTGACACACTTTTTTCCTCCACTGGATGCCTCATCAAAGAACAGTCATTTTGCTTTGTCACAAAAGGCTTTTTATCAGTTTTCTCTTGGTGCAAGTAGGACTCTAATTACTTGTGACGTGACTTGGATATGTGGATGGTGTCATAGGTTATTTCTTGCTGTGGCCTCTTGCTACAATTATCCATCGCTGAATAATAATTAGACTTTTCAACTGTGGCTGGCTTTATAAAATCTGACAAATCTGTTTTTAGATTCTTTTATTGTTGGCTGATTAAACTTCATGGGTGAATTAAGCAAACCGTTGTTTGATGTTTGACTTTAAATGTTGGGGAAAATGGTTTTCTGACTACAACACCCTCCAGGTCTCTGGGGAGTCGCCTTTAAACTGTGCCAAAATGTAGAGCATAAACTGTTGGAAAATGCCTCTCTGAGGATTAGAGAAAAGAAAGCTCTAATTTTAGCTTTTTGGCCTTGGATCTGCCTGGAGTATCTGTACTTTTTAACATTAATTTTTCAGGTTTTTCTTAGAATTGCTGTTTTGTACTTGAAATTAAATAGTGTTTATATCACCTCCTTGTTTTTTCTGCATATGATTAACTGCTACTTGATTACAATGTTTTTTTATCAGTCAAGCTGTCAGTCTAAATAGATAAATTAAGCTGCTAACATTGGTGTCATGAAATAATACTACATCTTAACATATTCACGTTATTTACTGCAGGTGTAATTATCGCTTTTAATATGAACATAAGTGGAATATCAGGTTTTAAAACTAAAAGAAAGTAAAAAACTCAAGAAAGTGTCAAAACAAAGGAAAATTCCACAACATGTCTGCTGCCCTATCACAAGTCACTTTGTTGCTACATGCAATCTAGAGGGCAGATTTTCCAGGTCTGCGTTCTCACCAGGGATCTAAACAACAACCTGAACTTCGGATACTTCCGCCGTTATCTTCTTTTTTATAGATATGAGATAGGCGGGTAATTTCTGGGGCACCGCTTGAGAGATAAAAACCAGACGAAGCTGCTTTTGCCCTCAAAATAAGAGATGACTAATCTAATATCTGATATGATTCATAGTGAGAACTATCACATATAAAACATGGTGGATGGTCTGATAAACAGTCTGCTGAAGCTTTCAGGGCATAAATGTATTTATATTGTCGATAATGTTCTGTTCCTATGATATTCCTATTTATATTATACTGCTGTGAATAAATAGTTAAAGGATGTTTGTCAGGTACCGTCAGGCTCAAAACAGCTATGTAGACTTAATCATTTTTATTAAAATTGTTTTTATGGATTTATTACACCTTTTAATTTGTATCATTCCTTTAAGTGCTTGGTATCTGAATTTACAGTATTCGCTAACTGAAATGATGCAAATCTATATATATTAATGTATGTTTCCCTTGACTGTCCCTCTTTGTGATGCTAAGGCAATGTCGTTTTAGAAAATGTCCAAAAATAAAAAAAAAAAACTTGGCATTAAGGTTACAAAGCCCTCTAATGTTTAGTTTAACAGTTATTTAATTGTTAACTGGAGCTGTGTTTTAGCTGCCAATCAGAAACTCAATTTAATCATCTTATAATATAATGTAGAACTTTATTGATCTCTGTTTGGAGATTATTTCTCTTCCAGTCAGTTAGCTGCTGTAATCCTGTAACCCACGACTAAACTCCACCGCACTCCTTCATCTCCCCCCACTTAATGTGAAAGGTCTTGAGAACTTGGCTACTTGTGCTCACCATCCAGGCCTCATCATTTATCATTCAGGAATCTCACATCAGAAAATGGGCTTTCAATTATTTATTTTCCAACTGTGTCCTGGGTAATTTGGGGGCAAGACCTTGTGGTGATTTACAAGAAGGCCTCCAAGGATGATTAATGTTCTGCCCTGGGAGATATGATTGGACCCTTTACTGTCTTCCTCCGTCTGCCTGTTTTTTTTTTTAAGGGCACCAGTTACAAAATATATATATATATCCCTCTGGGTTTTCTTAGTACTCTGTTCTCTGTGTGCCAGCAGAGTTGTACTTAAAAATGTTTTTAAATTAAAAAGGTGGTGTTTTTCATCTAGATTGATTGACGCCACCTTTTGCTGTGTTATGTCTCAACACACATCCCTGCTTGAAGCAGATACCTTTCAAATTACAGAAGCAAAGTGCCATCAGGATGCCTTTTAAAGAACACATTATTCATTACAAGCATGCATCTGTTAAAATTAAAAAAAAAGAAGGAAAAAATTGTTTGACTAATTGTGGAGAGGATGTGGAGGATTCTGTATTGATTCACAAATATTAAAAATCATTTTTTCTGAGTTTTAGTTACAAACTTGATGTTGAAAGAGCAAAAAAAGAGAGATTTCAACTGAGGGGGCAGCGCAGCATCTGGACAGTCTACAGCACACACACACACACTGCCTGAAATTATCTTGTAACTCTCAACATTTTATCTTTCTCAGAAGCATGTTTTGATTTAATGTCCGAACAATAACATTTGAAAGATCAACATCAAGTTAAGTATATTAGTAATACTGTCCACATGCGTCTACATCTCAGCAGAGTGAAGCAGCCATGAGCAGAAACAGACGAGACCGGCTGACTGACTGACACTCGCTGCAGGATTAAACAACTTAAACCAACTCTGTGGTGGAGAAAAACAACTCCATGCTCCGTCTGTTTCACCTCAGAAACCCTGTGTCCTCTCAGTGTCCTCTCAGCCTCTTGTACGATGATGTCTTTCCCCGAAGCTAACGGTGCAACAGAGAGGCTGCTCTCGCTGCTGGAGACGTAACGTAGATAAACAACCCTGCCTCCCCCTCGTTTTGTTCTTCTCTTACAGTCAGGAGACGCGAACGTACTGTCTAATTAATCAGGTTGTTAATGAATGTAGTTAAGTTTTTTTAAAATAAAATATCTGCAGATTAGTTATCTTATGTTTCATACTTTATTTCAGTGGGCTAACAACACCGGAGAATGGTTCAACACATGATCTGGCAAAAAAGACTTTAAAAAATATGTTTTTTTCTTTAATTCAATCAAAAATCAATTCTGTATTTCGCTGAACACTAAAGAATCAGATTATGAAATTACCAAAGACTTCTAACCCCAGGTAATACAAAGAAGATATGTTTATTTTCCTATGGGCTTTTGTGGAACTTGGAATTATTAAAAAAAACAAGTTTAAATCTGCCTGTTGGTCATAAAATGGCCCAGTGATCCCTGAACACAGAGTAAATTACCAAAGTTAATCATCCATTCATGTAACTGTTAAACAGAAGAAATGCATTTCTTTTTGGGTTACAACAGTGACACCCATGCTCATCATGTGAGAACAAACATGCTGTTTGGACAGATTACACTCATAACGTCTGTACCATTAGACTGAATTGGAGAACCATTACATTACAACAGATTGCTAATGATCACATTCTGTGTTGAATGGCAAAACATAGATCAATTAAATGACTCTAATTGCATTATGCTAACTCACTACTCTGTGAGAAACAAAACCGTACAAGGTGAAGCTCATAATCAAAGACAAAGGCTAATTCACAACAATATATTGTGATTTCTTCCCATCATTTGGCAAAACAGTCTCCATAGAGAGCCGCGGAGCTAAAGTGTCACCGAGGAGTTCAGATAAAGGGCCAAGGGCCTGTGAGTTCACACTCTTTTCTGTCTTTTCTCCTCTTCATTTTGTGTCGAGGCACCATCATATGTGCACTGTGGTTTGATTAAGAGCTCCCCAGGGTTTGGCAGAGGGAAGAGAATGTGTTTACTACAACACTTTTATGCCATATACAATGTTCAGTTCGTGGTCTTGATTGAGCCCAGTAGGCCCATCGAGATTGCCGCCTCTGCTCTCTGCAAACCTCTGGGGGTTAATTAAGCTGAATAGGTAACTAGCTAGCAGCCTGCAATCGCATTAGCAGACAAACAGACCTATTGAATCGTCTTTGCCTGGTCCTGCACGTATGAGATAGTGTTGACAAAGTTTGCCAGATTCTGTCTTGAAAATGAAAGAAGATACAGAGTAAAGAAACAGATTTTTCCTCCGTGCATGAAGAAACTCCGGCTGGTCGTTTGTGTCATAGTTTTCTGCAGCTGTGGTTCTCTGGAGAGATTTCTTTTCTGAGATCGAGGCATACACGTAGGATGAAGATGTGGATTCTGCTTTTTGACTCAGTTTCCTTTCACTGCAGCATAGGTGTCCTATCAGTGGGTCGGCCTCTAAAAGACTAGGGTAAGATAGCATCACTTCCTTCTGCAACAAAATTATGTGTGTCTGTTTAATCTATAGGGGTCATTTAGGTTAATTATTATCAACACTGTATTTTTATATGATATATATATTGCAGCTTTATTCATATCAACACAGTACAGCACATTAAATGTATCAATTTCTGAATTGATTATCTCCAATTTAAAAATAGGAATAGAGGAAGCAGACAGAGTCATATTTGCATTAAGTTCTGAGTAATCCTCTTTAGTTTTTTTATGCTTAATGTATGTATTTCTTTTATTTTTAGAGTGCACATATTGAGTCAGTTGCTCGACACATTCTGTACCATAATCAAGATGCTTTGGGTTGTATAATTCCCAGGTTTCGGACTCAAAGTAAAGCTTATGAAATGAATAATATAGCTTTCATAATGCACAATGCTTAAATGAAATTTTAGATTTATCCCCTTGCTGCCTGAAAGAGTTTGTGTCCCACATTGAGATTGTTTCTGCCGTCAGACAAATGATTATTTTTGACTCTCTCACAGATGGGAGTAAATCCATGTCATCCTATAAAATCAGCGCCAGTGCTACCAAACTTTACAGAAACAGGATGATGCCAGATGCCCTATGTGGAACATCAGAACAGCTTGCGTATTTATGAGCTGCCTTTCTGTGCTGTATCCATCTTTATAAAAAAAAAAAAAAATACTTCTGTGTATACTACCCAGCATATTATGCTATTACTCATCTGCTCATGTGGAGCAGATGAGTAACAGGATGCTGCAGCAGGGCAGAATGGAAGAGCGAGTGATGAATGCAGCTTTTCTATATGTAGCCTCAATTATAGCATGAACACACACCTTATACCTTTGCATTATCATGTGTCAGAATCACACCTACATATCACTCTCACGCACAGTGTGACGAAAAGGAAGAAATAAATGACTGTTATCTGGGGCTGCTCACCGAGCTCAGAAAAGAGGAACAGAGCCTTGCAGAGGCATCCTTTGCGTGGTACTTCCGACAGAGCAGTACTTTGGGCTTAATCTTCCTCCTGTGGAAAATGGTGTGGAAATCTGAGCCATTATTGTTTTCAGCAGTGAGATGTACATATAATGAGCATACACTGCTAGTCTGAGAGGTTTCTCCAAAGTGCTGAGGCTTAAGGAAAAGAGGAGCATGATTCATCTTGTTTGTAAGGCGAGCCTTTATTAGAGGCAGAGTAAGGGAAAGGCCTTGGCTATAGCTCTTCCACCCAAAAGGCTCTGTAATTGCTTTCGGCTGCACCTTGAGAATTTGATGAGTCAAGTCAAGACTTCTGTTTGAGTGACTGAACAAACTGAGCTCTAACAGAGAAAGTGAATTATCGCAGCATCACTGTGGAAACACAAAAGTGAAGGCCACGGGGTGTAAGCCGACATTAATGCATTAGATATCAGGATGCCTAAAAATTTTTCCACATACATAATTGCTTTCGTATGCTTTAATAAAAGAAAAAAAAAAGCATAAGCCTGGAGTTAATTCGTGACTTGGATTTCTAAAAGCAACGCACATCCAACCCACATTTACCACCAACTGTGATAACAGCTATTTAAAAGTATTGCATTCCACCTCTGAAGCTATAGCTCAAAAATTGTGTTTTACTTTTTTTTTTTTTCAGGTTAATCTTGTATTATCTCACATAAAACTTAAACAATGATCATTGTCACATAATGGGTAACCTGATACTGTGGGTGCTGATTCATTATGTGTTGTCTTAGAAAAGACTGAGATTTGCTTCTTTTGCAAAGCTCTTTGCTAAGAAGGCATTAGACTCATTTCAGTACTCTGTTATACTGTACTCTGCACGACAGAACTTGGTGGCATCTTTTAGCCTCCAGTGATGATGTCCCATTTTTTCCGCTCCTATGGCTTTCACATTTTTTAACACAATATTTATGGGATGGATGTTCAAAAACATGTAATGCATCGGTTTTAACAGCAGTTTTGTCGAGGAAAAATGACACATCTGCTTCAAAAGACCAAATGTCCACTACTCCCACCGGTCTACAAGAACAAGAGACAGTGCTTGACAGTTCTTTGTGCCTCTGACGAGTCATTACCATAACTCCAACACGCCCCCTGCACAAGATGTACCACATCAAAGCAGGTTCCCCCTAATCACCGAACAGTAAAATCCCTTTATGTTTCCTCTTTGTTATATCTACAGATGGTTGTCCTATCTCGCACCTCCGACTCTGTGATCACACAAGCTCTGTAAATGGGCCTTGTTGTGCTGTTTTTACTCTCTCCTGTTTAATTACAATTCATTTCCATAATGTCACCTCCCTTTCTCCTCCTCCATTCCACTCAACACTCCTCAAAAAAAGACACCACACACTCTCAAACTTGAAGCATGCCATCAGCGCGTAAAAATAGTCCTCTGTATGGAAAGACGCAGCCAGCGCTTTTTACTTATTAAAGTAGATGGAGTGTATTGTATCTGTCGAAAGAAGATGGGTTTGATGCGTCTTCGGAAGACCCATCGGATATCCTGGAACCTGTAATAGGGCCCATGGGCTTTGTCATACGTGATATATATCAAATTAATTGTCACACGGAAAAAATGGTGGCCAGTGTCCAAGACAAAACCACACATCACCTTCATATTGCTGGGAAAGCAAGTTGCCCAATGCTGTCTGGAGCAAAGGATGAAACTTTCTATCATCTGACCAGTCAGGTCAGTTCTTTGTCCTGTTTTCTGATGAACCACCTTATTTTTGCAAATAAAGTGCCAGAAGTAAACCCTATTTTAAATCACAGCCAAATATTTACCACGAAGGCATTTTAATTTTCTTGGCTGAAGTCCCCAAAGTATTGGAGCGCGAATAGTAAGTCTTTGTATATTGAATTTGGTAAAGTTTGGCAATGATCAAGGACAAGACATGTTCTTTGGAGGTTTGTTCCATCACAGAAGCATCTGTGATTGGTTAGAAATAAAAGGTAGACACACAGTTGCCATAAATAAGGTCCTGCAGTTTCCCCAGGGAGGATGAGTTTTGCAAACAAAATCAAATGTGACGCAGGAAATGAAGCTTCAAAGCTTAAAGATGTGAACTTCAAGGTAAACCTGACGTGTATAAACAACAATACCTTTATTACAATCTTTGTCCTATGAACAAAACCAATCAGTCTCAATTACTCCATTTAAGTACTGAGGATATTTTTGTCCAGCCTTTTTTGAGGGATCTTGGCCATGTGGAGCACATGGACATTCAGTAATTAATTGTTGGAAGTACCTATTCAGGCCATCTGGACTGTAATTAGGCCACAGTGGTGCCCTCTAGCTTAGAGTAAGCACACCCCCTCACACACACAATCAACCCCCCCCACCACAACAACAACCAAATTGGAAGCAAACACCTTTTCCCCCTGAACTTCTCCACCATCATGACACAGCGTCCTCAGAAGCAACCCCGAGGGGCACCGTGGACCAAACAGCCCATTGTTGTGCTGTTTTTGGCAGCAGCTTTTGTGGCCACTTACACTTAAACCTCCATGAAGACAGTTGGAGGCAGATCAGTAGTAAAACCAAATAACATCCAAGACTGTTTTTGCATTCCCAGAAGTGTTTTTGATGGGGGTTTACTGGTGAGTAAGTAGTAAGTAAGTAAGTAAAAGCCACAAATTAAAATGACTCCTCTTCCTAATATGATGACTGAAAAACCTTCACACACAACACAACGCATATCTTCTTCAAATTTTGGCAGCCCAATTTTTGTCCATTTTTTCTGCATCACCGACACTCTGTTTTTTTTAAGCTGTTCATTAATGTCTTGAGAATAATTTTAAATTAATGATATTAACATTAATGGTGTCCCTGATTGCATTAGTGACCTGTTAACTCCCTAATATCCCCCCAGGTCTTTAATTCAGCTAATATGGATGTTCTTGAGTTCAAGTTAAAAACAATGTCTGACCAAGCTTTTTTGCTGCTTGAGACTCCAGTACAACAGCTTTTTCTTTTGTGCTACAACTGCTGACATTGTTCCCTTGTTTAAAGTTTTCCCCCACAAGCAGTTTTTACTAGATTTTGGCTCATTACTCGCATGTTAGTGTTCTGTCTCTGCACTAGTGGACTGCCTTAATAATGCTATTTTATTGCAGTTTTTTCAGGTTTTACCCTTTACTTTGTCATAGTTATATCCACATCTTTTTCGAAATGTTACTGCCTCGTGCAATTTGTGCTCTTGCTTTTTTTAATATGCTCTATTCTGTCATTGTATTATTTCTATGTCTGTGTTGTTTTAGTAGTTTTTTTTTTCTCACATTTTTTAGATAAGGGCCTCGGTGGGTTTGCAAGTTAACTTTACGTGTAGACCAGTTTCTTTTCTCCCATGTTGAGATCTTTTTGGTGCCTAGAGTGATGAAGATCTGGGCCATATTCAAATTAGAAATTAGTCACTTTCACTTTATGCCTATTATCTACTTTTAAGTTTTAAAATACAGTAGATAAGCTACAGGGTACCTAAAAATCATATGCCTAATAATAGATTGGTGAATATTTTCTTTAATGTTTTGATATAATATAATATAATATAGTATAATATAATGTAATATAAAATAAAATAATATGATATAATACAAAAAATAACAAATGGTATGGATTTAAGGAAAGCAGTGTGGACAACAGTCTGGCGAACGCTGCAGTGCTTTGAGAGGAGCATAATAAGATTTTGAAAAGGCAGTCCATAGAGCAACTGATTAATCCATAGATTAATTTAATCTGTTTTCATAATAAAACATTATTAGCCGTTCCTACCTCTAAGCATTACCTTTCAGCCTTCTTAAAAGATTATACACTCCCAATCACTTACCTGGAAGCAGTCAAGAAAGTCATTAAGTTAAGTAGACACTGGCAGTGTTCAGAGTGCTGAAAACGATGGGAGAAAACTGGTGAAGTACCATGAGAAATGGCCATGTTAATGATTTCTTTGCAAAAGGGTCGATCAGCAGTAGAGTTTCATTTGTGTCTTATCTTTAGCAAACAGACCCTTGATGAAACCAGCCTGAGGTCTCCAGGTGACAACAAACTTTTAATGGGAGGAAACTGTTTTTGAGAGGTGAAATAATACATTTATTGTATAAGTTTAGGGTTATTAAGGTGTGTGTCTCCATATCTGTAGAATCATTCAATCAACTATCACAAATCATAGTTAATGTAGAATAAATCTCAATTGTTCTTAACACAACCTTGTACTTTCTAGAAACTTTTTCAAGTGTTAATTATTGTTTTTATTATTGACAAAGAAACAGCAAATCAATAAAAAACTGAACGACCTTGTAAAACATGTTCGGAGAAAGACTTAATTAGGGTTACTAGTTAGATACTAGTTTGAAAGGTTGTGAATCTTACTTATCTTTCAGTGGTGTTGAACACTTTTTCATTAAAAATAATGAACAAATTAAATGCTGCCTTTCCTTGTGCTCAATTTGCACACCATCACCCTTATGATGCCCACTGATAATATCTCATACTGCAGTATGTACAGTTGTAGATTACGATTAACTACAGGACACTCATTTATTTATTTGGCATAAACATGACACCGCGTTTTCCTTCTTTACATTCAAAACATTATAAATTGCTGTTTAAAATCATTTGCCCGCCTGTTTTACTCCACATTGCCAGTTGGGATCCAGAGCCATTTTTCACGGACCTTCACCTTTTGTTCACAGATGCAACCTGATGGTTATTTGATCGCACAAGTTCTGTGTGTTAGAATTAAAACGCAAATTAACTTAAGTGCCCCCTGCTGGTTTTGTTCACAGTAATGATGCCTTGTTGTTGCCTGATTGATATTTAACAATCACTTGTGTTTGGAAGATTTGGTCTAATGAGGTTTTGACAACATTAGAGAAAAAGCACATTGTACATTCGAGTCACTGTAGTCATAGGAAACATCGCCTTGGTATTAAGTCCCAACACCACCCAATTCTGAGGGCTTAGACCAATCAACCAGGGCTATTGTTGGCTAAACTGCTGCTGTGTAGCGGGGTGCGGAGTCCCTGGGTGGATCTGTTTGCTTTCTCACTGCTCCTCCCTCTCTTAGCAAGCAGCTTCAAGGAGACGCAGAACAGAATAAAGTGGAAAAAAAGAAGGAAGTGGGAGAAAATTAAGGCCATTTTGGACTGTTTGTTTGATGTACTGTATACATAATTGCACCAGCTGTAACATTAA
Organism: Acanthurus leucopareius; assembly: GCA_029814765.1. NCBI lineage: Eukaryota > Metazoa > Chordata > Actinopteri > Acanthuriformes > Acanthuridae > Acanthurus > Acanthurus leucopareius. The sequence continues at coordinate 20,082,029 of JAQMCX010000058.1, read as the reverse complement.
GTAACAGTTTGTGAGTTACTGTAAGTTTTTAAGCTCTAAAGGGATTCTGGGTTAATAAGTGAGAGTATTTAAAGATTAGTTTTAAAGATGTCTTTTGTTGCACATTACAATGGTCTTCTAAAGAGCAGCAGTTCATTTTTACTTCCACTGGAAATACAACTTTTTTTATTATATTTAGTGACATCTTAATTAAATCAGGGGTTTTTTTGCAGCTTACTTGAAGTTGTTAAAATTTTACTTTATTGCAATATAACAAAAACAGCCTCAGATTTTTCTTGTATTTAAGACACATTACTAAAAATACAAGCATTTTCTCAGCTATGATCACAAAAACACCTTGTGGGATCCTACTGGGATCCAGTGTGATTCAGTGGTTAGTGCTGAGGGTGTTACACTGCCTCATTTACCCAACACCCAAGGGAGTCAGCAGAGCAGAAAATGTGTTTCACTGACAGCCACTTAAGGAAGGCCATTTGTATCAAACTTAAGCTTCGATGTGTGGAGACAAAAGTAATTTAATACAACCCAGATTTTATGTTTTTTTACAGTATCACACTTCTACAAACTTCTCCAATTTTAATATTTCTAAAGTTTCCTGAACTGTGTCTGGTAATCTTTTTTCCAGTGTTTGTACTTGAGGCCATCTGCTACAGAGAATGCAATTTAATTAAACTTGAACATGCTTGTTTTGATTAAGTTCTAGCTACATTGTTTCTGTGCTGTTTTCATTAGTCAACATTGTTAAAACAGTGACATTACCTGCGCAGCCGCCGGCGATGCAAACACAATCCTGCTCACGTGCGTTCGACTGAAGGCAGCCTGTGGCTACCAACTGTGACAAGCAGCTCTGACAGATCAGCAGTCACAGTCAAAGAGGTCTGTTTTTGTTGTTATGTTTTAATTTTACTCCCACAGTTTGCCCACCCCAGGTTGTTTCAAATGAGAGGTGTGTGAAAGATATACGAAGACCACCAAGGACACTCCTCATGAATTATTCAAAGTTTAAGATGAGAAAATATAGTAGGATAATTAATCTTTCAACTAAATATAGATTAACTAAATATAGATGAAAGGTATGTTTTGTTTCTACAACTTGACTTGTTTACTTGAAGGCAAAAAACGTGAAACTTACATCAGAGCTCGGAAAATGTAAACCATGTCACTCGTTACAGAACTGGAGAGCATTTAAATAACTTAATGCATGACATACATACTGCAGAATGTGTGTCACTTCTGAATGTGACTCGTACAGATGCATTTAAATCTGTGCATCGAATCAAGAGAAGAGCTGCTCTGATTATTCTGGGGTTCTTTTAAATAAAGGCTTTTAATTATAATTTCTCATTAGTTAAGGAAAGATAGAGCCTTATAGAAGGTATAGTGACTATTGACCTAATATTGATGGTCTAAAATGTACATAATACTTAAAAGATCCTTTACATGTGAAATAATTTTTTATTAGTTGATCTAAAATAGAGAAAATCAGTTAACGGACTGTAACCAAGTATGATTGAAGCTTTTGCCTGAAAAAAAGACTTGTGGATCAGTATTAGTCATTACCATAGAAAATTACAGCAATAGACAAGTAAGTGTCCAATGAAGCTTAAAGCAGAGTAGAATATCTAACATTAATTAACGTTGTGCAAAAATCACTTAAAGCATCCACCAAAAGTGACAATGATTAGAAAACCTACAATGCATTTATAGGTCGAATTGCAGCAGAAATTACATGAAAATAGGGTTCATTTTAAAAGCAGGTATGACATAAGAACTCATGATGGCAGCAGAGGAAAAAAGGAAATTGTAAAAATATGCCTGGAAGAAGCCAAAGTACATTTTACTTTCTAGAACATTTGCTGAATAAAAAAGAAATTCAGATCTCTGTTTCACTGCGGCGATCTTAGAACTGATCTTAACGATGCTGTTCAGGCTGTTTCTGGTGTATTGTGAGGCTGTGAAACCAGCAGATAACAGGAAAAAATTCTGGGGACACTAATTAAAAAGATTGATAAAAACAACAGAGGATGAAGGCACTGATAAGAAAGGAGTCCAGTTTTTAGTGAAGGTGAACTTTCTGATGCTCCTGTTTCACAATAACCTCAAGTTTCACATCAAATTCAAGGTTTTCATCAAAAATTGTTCCCAAATAGAAGATTTGATTGTTTGTCAAGTTTTATAAAAAATATTTTCCCTCTTCTTGACTTTGTTAATTCTTTAGTGTCCCATACAAGAAATGTTGGTATCCACCCAGAAAGATAGATAAGAGGAAACAATATGTGTCAGTAATTTAATTTAAAGCATAAGCAACAGTAGCTGGCAGTGCTGTTGTGCTTCAACAATGTGTATGACTGTCTCAGCAGACAGATGTTGGCGATCATAGCAAAGGGAAAGGATATCAGTTCAGTTATCCTCTGGCTGTAAATGTGCATGGTTACAGTTTGCACAGCTTCTCAGTATCCAAGAGTCCCAGTTCTTTGCTCCCGAGCTGCTTGTAAAAAGTGAAGGGGGCTGGTCTGCAGGATGACAAACCAGAGCAGAGTCTGCTGCTTCATGACTGTCTCCGCCTTGGTAGAAAAATGTGCAAAAATAAATACATGCATTGTCATTTTACTTTGCATGGACTTACCATTTACACGCATATTCTTGAAACAAATTTGAAGTATGAGGAGAAGCTTTAGGTCATGATTTTGCTTGCAACAATGAGCAACAATGCACCAGTGGAGACAGATGCAAAGATTAAAAAAAGAGCATGTCTGAGTTGCATGAGATGAGCAAGCAGAAAACATGTGTCCGACACAGAATAAGCCTTTAGTTCATCCATCTTTCTGCAAATGGAAGAGTAGAATAGTATGGAGCCAGCGTCAGTCACATAGTCCATATTCCTGTAGTCTGTGTTGAACATCTGACCTCCTCAATCTCCTCCCTCAGTTCATCTTTAACAATCTTCTCCTTGGACTTAAAGCTACTACCTCAACTCCACGAGGGAAAGTACATAATAGTGTTACTTACTGTTAGTAGTTAAAGGCTGATGTGATCCTGTAGACACTCTCACCACTGCCATTTTGGTGTCTAAAGGCAAAATGGTTTAAAAAGTCCAACATGCAACAAAGTTGGCAAGTAGGTTCCCTTCATGATTACAAACCACTTTCACATAAACATCAAGGTGACGTTCATTAAGTTTTACCAAAAGACAAACTGCTGATCTTCAGTCTCACAGGCATCATGAGAGCTAACGAGGGTCATGACAAGTTTTACTCGTGGGAATAGGAATGGAAGGATAGCGCTAATAACATACAGTCATCATACAGGAATTGTTCTGGATTATTCTGTCATGTCGGTTTTGCTCACACATATGATTTCTAACTTAGGAACTTGTCCCCTCTTCAGACATCTTTGTAAGCCGCTCACGAGGAACCTAAAATCGATGGAGGGGAAATGATGAAACACAAAATCAGTGATATTATAAACTTGATATCATATACATGATGTGAGCCTGAAGAAATCTATCCTACAGTGTCAGAAGTGAATGTAAACAGCATGAAGCACCATAATCACAATATTGATGGAGACATTTGAGACAAGAATCAGCAAGATGGTCATTTTGGACATTATCTTTCACCACCTGCTGTTTCTTTTTAATTTTATTTTGTTGCCTTTCTTCTTGAACAATTGAATCACGTGACCTGATCAATATCCAATAACGCTTTGTGATCCTTGTTGGGACTGTAATCCTAGGGGAGGGTCATATTGGATGGCTGATAACAGCAAGCTATAAAAACAGTCAAAGCACCCAAATGCCTACGTTGATTGATGCCCTAACAGTTCATTAACCCTTTGCAAACCTTCAGTCTTCAGGCATAACGGCAGTAAGATTAGCCCCACTGTATGAACTCCCCTGGGTTGTGATCCTAATGTGAGGTCTCAAAACACTTGTGTGTGTGTGTGTGTGTGTTTGTGTGTGTGTGTGTGTGTGTATGCAGTGTTTCCTTGAATCAGCAGTAATGTTGGATTCACATTTTACCTTTGTAAAATAGTTGCTGGGTGCCACATTTGTATCAATAACGATGGTGTGCAACAAAATGCAACCTACAGCAGTAAAATTAGCATTAATGACAATAACACTGTGACACCTCATCTTATATCATAATATATTTGCAATTGCCTCGTCATTTCACCAAACACTGTGTATAAAATGAGGAACTTGGGAAGGTCGAGTGGAATAAGCTTTTTTTTGTACAATTTTTATTCTCAGCTTTTTATTTGTTGTTTCAGAAGTGGAGGCTAAAATTTCTGTCTATGATTTTTGTTATTGTTGTTGTTGTTGTTTTTGAGGCATCAGGAGACAGTTCACCTGTTTAAATATGAGACTGTTTCAGTTAATTTCAAATAAAAGTTACATGTGGTTTTTTTTTAGATTATAGCTTAAACCTGCAAGTTAAATATTTCAAACTTACAAGAAAAAAACTGAGTAAAACTACCGAGACACCTCAAACAGAGAAGAGAACACAGGCAATTATGTTGGACAGACACAGTAAACAGAGACAGTTTGTACTGTACATAAAGATACAATATAGATGTGAAGACTGACAATATAATAAGCTGCGTGTATGGATTGTCAATATCCACACTGTGTAATCCTTTAAACCTCTGCTGATGTTTGTTTGTTTAAGATTTTTGAGCAGGATGTAGAGTGTGAAATACCATAGATCTATTGGAATCGATCAATACATCATTACATCTCCGCTGACCGCATTTGAAATACCAGTGTAAAACAAAGTCATCATGTTTCTTTAAAGCCTCAATAGTTTTTTTTTCTCTCAACAAACACCTCGCATCAGAAGGTTACTGAGACTGCATGGCAGAGAAAAACATACAAGCAGATATCAAGGGTTGATATTAATTACTGCATGAGGCTACATTGTCTTTTTCCAAGGCGCTACAAGCTGCAGAATTGAATGGAGTTTAATGGCATTGAGCTGCAAGGTCAGAGGCCAGATTTCTTGATTGGGTGAAGAGAGAGAAAAAGCAAAGAGGGAGGAGAGAGAGGGGAAGACAAACAGGGAGACACACACACATACACAGAGGAACAAGCATCACACGAGAGCACGAGAGAATGAGATTTACAACAAGAAGTTGTGAATCCACTTTGATTTAGAGGAAGAGATGGAGAGATGTCTTGCAGACATTTGTACAAGATTTCCTTCCAAGTGTACTGAAACACTGTGGGGACATCACGGAGATGCCGGGGTACGTTAGAGCTGCATGTGTTCCTTTTAGCTAACGTCATGAATAATTTCTGCAACTTGCCCAAAAAATGTTTAAAATTTTATCTCTGCATTTGTTTGTTTGTTATTTTGGGTTAAAAAAAAGTACTTCTTGTCCAGTGGTTTTTCATGGATGTGCTGAATGCAAAGTGAGCAGAATGATGCTTAATGCACAAACGACGACACTGGTTGCTTTGATAAATACTTAAAGCTTGTTCAAAATGCGATAATAGGATTCTCTAAATGAATATGGGGTCATTTTTTTTACCAGTGTAACTGTAAGATGTTTGCAGTGTCTCGTTTAATACTGAAAAAGCATCCTCTCAGCAAAGAATACTTAGTCTAAGCTGATGCACTTTTGGCAATAGGAAGCATGACGCTTTCATTATGCTGCAGTAATGCTGTTTGTTGTTTTCAGAAATTTTTGGCTACAGGCATTTATGGAGTCAGCAGGACATGTCTTCCTTTATTATGGCTGATTGTTGTATTTTCTTTGGGTTTTTTTATACTATGCAGTATCACTTACATGCACTTTTTTTTAGGTAATTCTGTGTGGTATTCTTAGTTTTTATGAAGGAGTTTCGACGTAAATATAGGCCAAAATGGGGTGTGTGGGTGCAGGGGTAAAGGTTTCGCCGTCCACCTTTAACTGTCCGTGTGGTTGAGTCAGTACAGATAAAACACCTCCTGACTCAGACCTGATGTGGGCTGTCCAGACAGGGAGAGGTGGGTCGGGTGGTGGTGGTGGTGGTGGTGGTGGGGGGGGGGGGAGCAAGAAGCGAAACTACGAGGGCTCCCGGGAGCCGACACAATGTGTTCACAGCTGCTGCAGATGCATTTTAATCAGACCACACAATTTATCACAAGGCTTCTCAGTTCAGAGCCAGAGGAGGAAATTCACTCAAGGTTCCGCTTACTCTTTTAAAAAATGCTCTTTCAGACATGAGGCTAAATTAAAAATACAGTTTAGGTCAGTGAAACTGAAAGAGATCAGTGACAGAAAAATGAGGTGGTGTTGCTGGTTATGCAGTTTTTTTTTTTTTTTTGGTGAAATCGTTAAAGAAAAGAGAGGATTACAGACACGATTTAAGAAGCTCCTCTCTTCATTTACTGTCTGACTCTTATCCGGTCTTCACCTGTTACTGGCAGCAGTCTGCTGTGATTGAAGAAACAGTCCTTTAACACCTGCAGCATCCAGGTTCAAGTCTCATTGTTGGCATCCGTGTGCACACACTACTGGTTGTACCCATGAGCAAGACACAGCATCCCTCACAGGCTGCTTTTGTGGGCTAATCTCTCTGTGGGGGCAGCAGCTGTAAAAAGAAAATCCCTCGAGGCGTCAGTGACTTATCACTGTAGCAAGGCCTGAAATGCGGAATAAAAAATGTCAAACCTGAATCACACTCTTTGTTAGTTGCACACTGCAAGATTAGATATCTCACTGAAGTTAAGCCCCAATCACTGGTGGTTTGTTTTTATAATCCATCAATAATATACTTACACTTATCTATTTTAAATGTTTGCATAATGCTCTAATGACAAGGATTCCGTTCTCTGAAGCAGTTATTGATTGTTGTAGTCGATACAGATAAAGTAGCACTGTAAGCTACATGTTATATTTAGTGTTTGTGTAATGCAGTGTATGTTACATTGCTCATATGTAGTGTATATTATCAACTGCAAGTGGTGGATGGGGTGCAGATGGCCAAAATCTAAAACTATATTACTAATGAATACTGTATTTATTTAAAATTATGCAGATGTTCATCAGCTGTTTGTCTACATATAAGGTTTTTTGCATGTGATTGTGTACAAGTTATATTAACTTTAGTAAGATGATATATTTATCATCACTGTACTTCAAGCACAGCTTTCTATATTATTTTTTAGGGAATAACCAATTATAGGGAAACTTGAGACAATTTAGTATGTCAATCAATATTTCTTTTTTTGTCAATATGTTCAGCCCTACAACTGTTTGTGACTCTTTGACTGAGAAGCTGAATAATGATATTATACTACTGGTTGGTCAATCAAGTGTTGCACTTGTGCCATTGGCTGTTGTTCTTTCTCAATCAATAAGTGTGAACAATTGGAGTGCTGCAGAAGAACATTATATATATATATATATATATGTACAGCAATTCACATTATAGACATTATATAGTTATATGTAGAGAGGAATTATTTTGTACATATTTTGAGCATACAAAAACTGATTCGGGAACTTTGTTTTTTTTTCAGTATGTTATGAAAACTCCCCATTATACAATAATATAATGAAGATACTTATTCTTTAGCAAACAACAATATCAAATTTGCTTCCTGACCAGCATCATGCAGTTAATGATCCACTGACATTAAATATCAAATGATTTTAGACAGTTTTCAAGATGTAAAATACAGAAGACTAAACATGGGATCAGTTGAAAGTCAGTACAGAAGAGTTGCTGGCAGTCTCTCCATTTGTGGCTCTAAATTTTTTATCAGAAGCAGCCCAATGTTCCACATCTTTTAGAAAACACATTTGTAATAAATCCTTTGGGTTGTTCATACCCATTTAGACTATTTGCCCTTGTTAATTTAAGATGAAGTATCTGCCCTGAATGTCCTGATCGTAGTGAAGGAACACAGGCTTCCCACTGTGGAGATCGTTCTTACGTGCCTATGTGATGCTAAAAATCACATAACATCACCTCAGTATCAATATGAAGGTGGATTAATGTTTATATTATCTAATGGGAGTGAAGAGTAGGTGTCACTTTGACTTGGAAAATTACACCTTAATGAAGCTCTCAACACTGTTCATGTTGTTCCATAATAAACTAACAAATCAGTCACGTTTTACATTATATGTGTCTGTGTGATTGTAATGAAATGATAATAATCTCAAGACCTTATTAACTGCTTTCACAGTGTTGTTTTCATTTTTTACTGCCTATTTAATTACCAAGTTTTGTTACCTTCCTTTACTAGCTCCTTCTTGTCTCCAAAGTTCAGAATTTCAATAGCTATTAAACACAGGATTAAGTCTCTTCTCTGAGAGGCTTTTCTTGTGGGATGTGTTGAGATCTGAATGTTTGATGCGGCCGTTTTGACTTGTTTCCCAAACGAAGGGTTATCGGACACAGAAAAGAGCAACTGACTCAATCTACTGAGTTTATCTCTAATTAACACGGATTAATTGAGCTTTGACTTCGCTCCGCAAGCCAAGCAGAAGGGCAATTTGTGCATGGAAGCCTATTATTGCCCCGAGGCTGTTGATCCTCACTGTTAGGGCTTTAGGTCCCAAAACCCTAGACCATGTGACTGTGATCATGTTGCTCTTGCAGTGTGGGCGTTAATGAATTACACAGTTTTGTCACACTGAAATCAGTTTGTGAAAATGATTGTAAAAAAACAAAAAAAAAATTACCAACAAAGGTTTTTAGATTTTCCGTCATCTCTGTGTATGAAAAATAATCAAGGTTGCTGCTGTTGTTGCCACTGCTGGTCTTTTGTGTTTCCTATTCTGCTGCCTCTAACATCAGAAATAATGTCGTCCTCCGCTGCTAATTATTTGTGTTGTTTGGGAGAAAGAGAAAGGATGGGGTCTGTATTGTTTATTTGTATCCAGGTCACATCCTCTGGAGGCATTATGTCGCATGAAAAGTAGATTGACAGTGGTTTATTAAAGAACTATGGTTTCATTCAGCATGTTGGCAGGCTCACCTTAAAGCCTCGCTGCCCTTTACAAAGATACTTCAATAATGGATAAGGCAGAGAGCAACGCAGTCTCTCCCCTCTCATTACGATCTCATTTGATTACTCGTCAATGCTCTTTTGAAAAGGTGGGTTAATTGCACACTCTGACTGTGAACTAACCTGCAAGTTAATAACATCTTTCCTTCAGGGTAGCATCATTATAAGATATAAGCCTCATTAAAATAAAATGATGATTTAATAACTCTCCCTTACGATGACCCTTATGAGGATGTTCTGTTATTTTGTAGTTATCTGGGAAATTAAGACAACCGACACAGAGCTGTTGCACGTCATCTGCTGTTTTCAGAAAGCAAGAATGAACCATCTTTTCACCAGGGGGACTTTCACTGCCCAGAGAGAGCAACAGTGATTGTATGCTGCATAATGCCTTCACTAACCATGCAGAAATCCATGCATGTGACGGAGTGGTGAAATGGTTTCGATTTGCGACTTCAATTAATTTGAGGAATATTGTGTTCATGTGGGGTTTTTTAACCTTTCCTTTTTTTTGTGGCACTCTCTGAAAGAGTCTTCTTTCTTATTCGTTCCTCATTATAGCCAATTACAGTACGATGAGTGGGAACCAGTGAGGGCAGCCATGTCAGAATCTAATGCACAAGAGAGCTTGCTGTATAACTGCTGCAACCAGTATGTAGCACATTCGCTCCCTGCATGATTACACATAATGTTGCTTTCATTATTGCTGTATTTCTCACACAGCCCCGTTCCTCTGTGGTTAATTTTCCTCCTTTTCTTGCTTTTGCGAAGTAGCTCTTCCTTCAAAGCAGTCTTCTAAGTCAAAATATTAAAATTTGACGCTTTGATTAGGCTTTTTAAGGGGTGTTGATAATTGCCGGGTAAAGAAAGCAACTGTCTCCCACCATCCACCATAAACGCAGGGAGGCTTTTCTCTGTGAAGAGGAATCACATTATGCGCAATGATCAGTGCCTGGGGGCCACATCAAACACAGTCTGAAAACCTTTCCAGAGGAGATAGAGGCAGGCCAATTTCACAAGTGGCTTTTTATTGGTTGATTGCACAGAGGCCAAGTTGTTATCTAAATCCTCAAACTACTTGGGCAAAATAAGAAGTGCACTGTGAGCGTTCAGTGTGTGAAAACTTACCCCTCAGATGAAAGCCAAAGCAAAATATTTACAACCTATAGCTTGCCTGGATTATGGCTTATGAGACTAAGTGTTAACAGAATTTCGTGGATGCAAAGTCAACCAGTGACAGTGTTGCTGCAAGTGCGGAAAATCTGCATTTAGCCAACTTTGATTTTCATGTTTTCACTTGTACTGACAATTTGTAAAGTCCTTTTAACAGATGAAGAGATTTTATTTCCCTGCAGCCAAAATTCAAACTAAGTCAAAGTACATGATTTTACATACAGTAATGAAAACACTTTTACTGTGTTTTTAATATAAATTTATGCTCAAAACCTTTTATTCTCAAGATAATGTTGCTATAAAAACATGCAGACTTCATGTAAAGTAAGGTTTACCTTTGAGTAGTTTAACTTATCATTATGCATGCCTATAATTACTCCTTATGAAAGCTGTTGGGCTGATTACCTAATAAATAATTGGAAATTTAAAAAAAAAAAGATAGTGAAGGTTCACTCTGCCCATCAGGGAGAAAAACCGTGATGAGCAAACTGACCCATGATTGCTTGATTCAATTTGCGCCAATTAAATAAAATCAACTTCCATGTTTCTGGGGAGTTTCTGGCTACTGTATGTCAGGCTTTGAGCCACAGCTGCATTCTCATGTGCTGCGTCTAAAATCACCATGAATATATATTTATCTGCTTTGCTGTTTATTGTGTGTGCATGGATGCATGTTTGCTTTTCAAATGTAACCCAACAAAAGAATGCCGCAGGACGTAAACTCAAACTTCAGATCTTTGTTGTTGATGTTTTCCATAAAAGAGAATCAATGAATAAATAAATGTCAGGCTTTCCTTTTGAAATTACCTCACACTGTATCACACAAGCTTCTTGTCCAACTGGCAGGACTTTTCAGTATAGGGTCATTACTGTTGGACTGCATTTTTATAACATGAAATGCCTAAACATTGACTGAATAACAAACAATATCATATAAAATAGTAACCTGAGAGAGCAATAATATTGTTTAGTGTTTTCAAATAACTACACTTGATGTTACTTGTTTAATTTTTAATTTATATGTATGCATCTGGAAATTCCATCAAAGTCCTGAAAATAATATAGCTTTGATTTCAAGATATCTTAATGATAAGTTTTAAATACACATTTTGTCCTTTCTGTAATTGATTATCTCTCAATAAAAACAATAAAAGCAAATATTTTAGTTGTGAAGATGTCAAAAAGTGGCCTTGGACCATGACAGTCATAATCCTATTTGCTAAAAATCTGACTGACTCCGGCAGAAATGATCAGAGACGAGATTATGTACTCGAGTTTTATTTACTTAACATCAAGTTGTATGGGCCAATTTTCTTCATCAAACTCCTATTGGTGTTACCTGAAAGTTAGCTACAGGCCACAAACTGAAACACATTGATACCTTCAAATAAAACATAAAACAATTCTCTGGATTTTAACATTTTTATAAATATATGGGATACTGTACATACATCTCATAAATCTTAAAATGCCCTTAATTTCATGTAAAGTAGCAATTAGGAAAAATGCATTATGAGGAAATTTTGTCTAAGATGTCTGACATAAAATAGTAATAGTATTAGCAAAAGTACAATCACAGAAATAAAAAAAATGTTAGTAAACAAAAGGGTAAAAATACATAGTGGCGTGAAAAGAAAAGACTTGTGTAAAGTACAAGTACCTTGAAATTTATACTGCAGTCAAGTACCAGATTTAATGTATGTGGTTACATTCCAGCATTGCTAACAGTGCACGCAGGGCTGTGTTTTTCCAGTCGGGTAAAGACAGACATCATCCCTTCTCATCCTCTTACTATTTCGCTGCAGGCTGTGTTGAAAAGTAAAGAGCGGCATCATGGGATGGAAGAGTCCTGCGTGTTTTCAGCGATTCATATGGAGATTAGCTTGTGATGGGAATAGAAAACTGTACACGTATTAGAAATGAGCCAAGACAAATGTGTTCTCATATATTTGCAATACTGAAGGAGTACATCATAATTTAGTAGCCTGGAGTGTTGCGTAAGATTGAGATTCACTGTGGGCCCCTTGTGTACATATGCGTTGGGAGGATGGCATTGCGCAGGCAACCTCAGCACCCGAGCGAAATGGCTGCTCACTGATTAATGCTGAGTCAGACACCATTAGCTGTTATCCTCTCCCTCTTAGGATCCAACCCTGCACTAATGTGGGTCAGGGGCCACATTATAGAAACACCTTTACTGTGCATTCTTATCTCATAGTGCGTTGCAGGATTCAGTAACTGGGCTTTTACTGAGTGTCGCTGGAATTTTCCAGAATACTGAGATAAAATGGAAATGTTTTGAAAAATGATTTAAAAAATGTATTTACCCTTAGGTTAAGTTTTTGATATTCATTGTATTCTAGGAGCTACATCTGACACAGCTCAGAAATTCTTATTTTTGGCAATGCAAAGTATTAACTTAATTATTTTTATACTTGTATACTTTTACTTATGTGGTATAAATACGAGATGGTGAGTCTGGAACAAAGCCTGTGCCAGACTGTCATTTTAGGCAGCAGATTTCATTTTTTGTGCCACAAGTCTCTTACCTTGCAGTCACAGAGTCTGCATTGTGCCAGTTATCAACATTAATCAGAATCTTAATCAGAAATGTCTGCAGAAATGCAAGCTACTCTGCTAATAGGATTCCAAAATCCAAAAAACAGGGTCAGACAAGGTAAAAATCAAGCAAATTCATCCATTTCTATAACTCCCTTTATGTGTCTTGCTTTTGAGGGGTACAGGCAGCAAACAAGAAGTCACTGAGCAAAGAGTTAGGATTTTATCCGAGGATGTTGCCCCATGATTATTGTCCTGATTCTGTGCGGCACTTTCTTCTGCACAGGACACATTTCAGCAGATGCTACTGATGATGCACTTGTATTATGGCTCTCTCATTGAGAAGCACCCAGGTGAGAGGGTCACATCACTGGCACTTTCTTACTCTGATTACACACTGTTCAAAGGACATCTAATCATTATACTGATTGGATACCCTCTTAGTAAACCATTAAATCATATGGTGGCCAGTGTGTGTGCGTAAGGTGATTATTATGTGGGAAGAATCGGCAGAAACACAGAGACATTAGAAAATCTCCTTTACAGAGATGTGCACATGTAGAGCCTCTGTATGTATCTGGATAACAGTAGCCAGAAATATTAGACTGAACAACACAAACAGCTATGTGAGGACTTCCTATACAAAGAAGAAAAGTCTATATAATTATTGATTAAATATTTGTTTCTCCTATTAAGAAAAATTGTCAAGATTTAGTAGTTTATGATTTTTAATACCTGGGGTCACTAATAAAGTGTTCTTGCCCTTTAGAATTGTAATAAAGCAATCCATGAAAACAAAACCAAACAACAAAAATGCATATTTTCTTATATTTTTATACAAAACAAAAGACAACAAAAACCGAGGTATTTTTAGGAAGGGCCAATTACCATCAGAGCATGAATGTTGAACATTATATGGAAAGGTGGTAGTGTTTTTATTGCATGGAGCAAGGATTTAACTTTACATTTTAAATGAACTATTAGAAAGCTGTTGGACACTTAAACAGGCCAATGCACATTTGGCAATGTTTTTCAAGTCAGCAGCTAAGGAGATGAAGCCATATGGTGCCCACTAACTATTGCAATAAAGCTTTATAGCAAACTGGAGGGAGGGAGAGTAAAGAAACAAACAAGTCTATGAATATCAGCAACTTATAAATATTCACAAATTTTAAATTTAAAAAAGAAGAAAATCATGAAGCATAGGCCAGTGACTCACAAGACTACTGTAGAACATGAGTGCGTCACCATCTTAATGTTGTATGTTAGAAATAGAAATAAACTGAAATGTATTATCATTCTGCTATATGTGTTTGGTTTTTTAATATCATATCAATTTAGTGATTTATTGTGGTAAAACGATGGTAAGAAATGGGAATTGTAAAGTATGTTAACAATTACATGGTTTTTTTTTATTCTGCACAGTATTGCACTTGATGTCTGTTGATGTGCGAGGTTTTGAATTTCGTCCTCCTTATTTTGGCTGTTTGCATCAATTTCTTAGGTTAACTTAAAGTTTCAGTTTAGATAGTTATGCCATTACATTATCTTTGCACCATAATCTGTCTGCACATTAAGAGCCTGGGGAGAAATTCAGATTATTCCTCTCTTCGTTTAAATTTAGCACAGCCCATGACACACCAAATGAGGCAAGGATGGTTTGCAATCTTTGCAACCTGTCACCCAGTCTGTTTGCAGCAAGCAGTGCATTCAGGTCATGTATCTGCTTATTTTCCTGCGCTTATGCGATAAATATGAGTAGGTGCTTATGTGATATACATGAGTAGGTCTTCAGGAAAAAGAAACAACAGATTTTAGATGGACCGGGAGTCAAATGTACAAAAATGCCAGATTATTCTCATCTGTTTTATTTATGTACACATCTAACAAGATCAGTTTAAAATGAAATGAGTCAATTTAAATGTTTTTTGACTATAAAAGCACAGAAAGCAGAAACACAAATTCCCTTTTTTCTCACTTTTGCTTTGTATTAGTGTTTGCTGACTTCTGCATAAACACACAAACGGTTGATCAAGTTAACAGTTCACACTTGACTACAGCAATCTTGAAGAGTAGCACAGACACATTTTATATGTAAAGTTGAACTGATCAAGAATAAAGCAGGAACATGACAAAGGATTACAAATATTGTTTTTAACTATTTTTCATACTACAGGTGATTTATCTGTCAGACAGACTTTCTTTTGCCTTCAGGTTTACTTCAATCAAGAAAGTAAAATTTCTAGTATTACTGAGTCAGTACATTCAGCATTTGCTTTTATACTGTTTGAATGTCTTTCATAACTGGGTTAAAAACGTTCATTCTGCCTGTTTTGGCTGTTTGAGGTCGTTTCTTCCAGTTATGGTGCAGTGCAGAAAAGCAAGTTTTGTTAAATTTTAAGAACACATTGAGTAGAGAGACACAATGGGTTTTAAAGCTACAATTCTTTCTTAACACATTGATTTGATTTTGGTGGAAATCACATTAACTGCCAACACTCACCAGGGAAAAATTTTAACCAGCACTGTTGGGCTTTGGTCAGTATCCTCTGGATGAAAGGGAAACAAGGACAACAGATAGACTATAATGATGGTGGAAAAAGAGAAAAAGAAGTTGTTGAATTCAAAATATTGGAAGTCCAGCAGTTCAACTTACAGGTTTTTGAATAAGCTAAATGACAGGAAAGGGACTGATCGATGGTCTCCATCCTATCTGTTTTCATAATGTGAAAACCAGTCCTGATGCTGTATTACTTGTGATATCAACCTTTTCTACATGAATACGGTCTAACCAAACGTTTAACTAACTTTTCCTCTCCTTGTTTTTCCCTCTCTTTCTTGCAGAGCCGTGACAGAATGGTCGACTGTATGAGCAAAGTCATGCTGCACACGGTCGTCTCATGCTGGCAACCATTCCTGGGACTAGCCCTCGTGGCTGTCTTTGTGGGTTCTACCCTGGGATGTCCCTCGCGCTGCGAGTGTTCAGCGCAGAGCAAGGCAGTTGTATGTCACCGCAAGCGCATGCCCAGCATCCCGGACGGCGTCCCCACAGAGACTAGGATCCTGGACCTGAGTAAGAACAAGCTAACAATGATCAACCCTGATGACTTTATTAACTTTCCTGGGCTTGAGGAACTTGACCTCAGTGGAAATATTATCAGTTATGTTGAACCTGGAGCTTTTAATGCCCTGTTCAACATGCACTCGCTCAGTCTCAAG
Organism: Acanthurus leucopareius; assembly: GCA_029814765.1. Classification (NCBI taxonomy): domain Eukaryota; kingdom Metazoa; phylum Chordata; class Actinopteri; order Acanthuriformes; family Acanthuridae; genus Acanthurus; species Acanthurus leucopareius. Next base: position 20,066,073 of record JAQMCX010000058.1, on the reverse strand, counting down.
AGCAATCGTATCAAACTCATACCTCTGGGCGTCTTCGCAGGCTTAACAAATCTTACCCGACTGGATATTAGTGACAACAAGATCGTCATTCTTCTGGATTACATGTTCCAGGATCTGCACAATCTCAAGTTTTTGGAAGTGGGTGACAATGATCTGGTTTACATTTCACACCGTGCGTTCAGTGGACTTTTAAGCTTGGAGATACTGACCTTAGAAAGGTGCAACCTTACAGTTGTACCTACTGAAGCGCTTTCCCACCTGCACAACCTGGTCAGTCTCCATCTACGATACCTCAGCATCAGCACTTTGCATCCTTACTCATTCAAAAAGTTGTTTCGGCTGCGGCATTTGGAGATTGATAATTGGCCGTCACTAGACCATGTGCCAGCCAACACCCTGCATGGCCTCAACTTGACCACTCTGTTCATAACCAACACCAACTTGTCCTCTTTCCCTTACCAAGCCTTGAAGCATCTTCCCTACCTGACACACCTCAACCTGTCCTATAACCGCATTAGACACATCGAAGGGGGGATGCTGATGGAACTGGTTCGGCTTCAGGAGCTCCATCTGGTTGGAGCGCAGCTAACTACAATTGAACCGTATGCCTTTCAGGGTCTGCGGGGGCTCAGAGTCCTTAATGTTTCTCACAACCGACTGGATACTCTGGAGAAAGGTGTTTTCCAGTCTCCTGAGGCTCTAAAGGTTCTTTTGATCGACAACAACCCCCTAGTGTGCGACTGTCGTCTCATGTGGATCCTACAGCAAAGGCATTCCATCTTCTTTGGGGATTCTCAGCCAGAGTGCAGCACACCTGAGGGTATTCGTGGCAGGCCATTTAGGGAGTTTAAGGAGACCCTCCTGTCTTATTACGTAACCTGCACCAAGCCAAAAATCCGTGAGAATAAGACTCAAACAATCACCGTTGATGAGGGTCAGCAGGCGATGTTGCGCTGCAGTGCTGAAGGGACGCCAAGGCCCATCGTGTCCTGGTTGTCCCCACGTCGACGAATTCTGACAAGTAGAAGCCATGGGAGAGTAACCGTCCACAACAATGGAACACTGGAGATCAAGTCAGCAGAGGTACAAGACAGCGGAGTTTACCTTTGCCTTGCCTCCAACACTGCTGGGAATGACACCCTGATGACTTCATTGGCGGTAAAAAGTCTGGGCTCACTGTACGCCAACAGGACCCAATACTACACAGACCCCAGCAATACCACTGCCAATGGGACAGCAGGTGCCACCCTCGGTTTAGACCTAAAGACTATTTTAGTGTCAACAGCGATGGGCTGTTTCACTTTCCTGGGAGTGGTCCTGTTTTGTTTCCTGCTCCTTTTTGTTTGGAGCAGAGGGAAAGGAAAACATAAAAACAACATAGATGTTGAATATGTGCCTCGGTCAAAGTCTAACGGTACTAACGTGGATTCGGCAGAGGGACAAGCTGGTTCTCGTCGTTTTAACATGAAAATGATGTGACCTCTTTCACAGATCCAAGATTTTGGATTGTGGAAATGCCCAAAGTACAGTGTATGTTTTTTTTTTGAAAATCGGAATACTGAACTTCCCACTGCTGCAGGGAGAGTGGTAGTGAAAATGTTTGGGGCATAATGACAAGATAAGCAGTATGTTAGATCATTGAATCTCAACATAATGCTTAAATACTGTGTTTCAGATATGGAAAATCTCATAATAGGACGTCCTCTTACACAATTTTCGCGGGCAACATCTTCAACATGGACAAGGAATACAAACTGTTGCTGCCATGGGGACATGAAGGGAATAGGTGTCATTTATTCAGCTTTTTGAAATTTGTATCCCCAAAAAAGAACATTACAGTTTTGGGTTGGATCTACAGACTCAGCTGAACCATGTACAGTACAAATTTGTATCTAAACTATTAACCTACTTTGTTTAGTCTTGCGCCATGCTTATTCACTGAAGAAATCAATGAAACAGACCATTATTTCCTATGTTCAGTACTTCGCATACGTGTACTTAATGCCTCATTATGTACATGTATGTACATAATCATTCAAAAAACTATTCATAGCAATATTCATGGGATGCATTAGCCAAAATTGATATACCCCATATGTTTAGCAAGAACATCCTTCAGACTTTTGAAGTTTCCATGGATTCAGGAAGGGCTTCTATGGGTCATTTTCTGTCCCTGCTCCCCCAATTGACTCCTAAATAATAATAAATATATATTGTTTATCATTAAAAAAATGAATAAAAGATTTTATTTATTAAAAAAAAAACTGAGCATTTTACAAAAATCAGTCCTCAAACACTGTTCAGGATCTAGCATTACACTTGGATATTTTTGTCTCTTTTTATTATTTTGACTGTACCTTTGCTGGTTGGCAAAATACATGTGTCAATTTTACTACAGTGACATTTGCATAATTTTCCCCAGTAGGAAATTTGGACTTTGTTGTGGTAGTTCCTCATTTTGTCGTTGAATCATTTAGATTGTGAAAACTTCAAAGTAAAAGTTAAAAAAAATGTATGTGAAATAAAATGAAGATGTATTTGTACAAAAAAGTCTGGCTAAATGGCTACTACATAATGAAATCTTCTTTTCAGCGTCACTGAAGGAAATCATGATCTTCTTTTGAATTTACAGCAACATCCTTTTAATACTGGAGTAAATAATTAAGGAATTTGGACATTTGTCAGTAAATTAAGGTCTGCAGAAACACTTGCATTCCTTCACACATGCATACTTACATACCTTCTACTTGGTCCAACAAGTGAAAAGTTTGCAATTGCAAATCACTTACTTATTACTCATTGATAACATATACACAAAAAATAGAGGGACAGTAACACAATAAAATGATGCACAACTGTAATGTTCTACTATAAAACTCAATAACTTAGATAATAGTCATAGGTTACCATAATATCTAAATGTCAATATTATGAGTATTTTTTACAATTTGGACAACCCCATGATAATGCATAACACACATTATTAATCACCAACCATTTATAGTTGTACTGTATAAACACACTGAAATCACAGCTGATTTAAAATCAACTCTGCCATTGCTTTTAATTCAGTTACCATAAATGCACTACAGTGGGCCTTGTTGTCAGAGGTAACAGCACCCCCATGTATAAAACTGCATATTATGATGCAGTTTTGAAAAAGTAGAAATGTTAGCCAAGAACCATTAAACTGTTTTGATGAATGCTCTGGTATTTCAGTCAGTAATGACCTCTTTTAAACCCGCCCACACACTGCATTTTCTTTTTTTACTGATACAAAGTGTTTATTTATGCCATAACATTTCAGCATATTTCTTTTTACATCAATCTTATAGACACATTTGAAAACTGACTGCAAAAAAATAGGACTGTATAAATGCTTTCGACTTTTCTTTCCTAATTCAGTTACTCACACATAATTAGTATTTTCTCTAAATTAAAGGTAATTTGAGGATACGTTTTAATATTTTGTTCTTCTAGTTTCTTAAACAGCTCTTTATTGGTGAATAAACACTAAAAATAAGAAGCTGATCATGACGATGTTTTAATATTTAAAGGAAGATGACTACACTCAAAGATCTGGCGACTCTTGATGATTTTAGTGTTGAAAAAACAAACTGTTTTAAATTCATGTTCAGTTTACTTATTGAGCTAATCTGCATATATACAAGATATGGTGTTAATGTATACGTTGACCATGGTCTTGATATCAAGTAACTGCTTTTGCTGACATTAACAACTGAATCTATTTGCATGACACATCAGAAATTTGGCCTTTTTTTTTTTTTACTGTCTTATTTTTCAAAGCATGTATCTCTCGTGCTGTCCCTCATTTATGCAGTCTCATTAAAATCCAGAGAAGATCTTGGGTTTCTGAGCCTGCAGTCCCTTGGGCTGCTTTAGAAATCAGAGCACCAAATGCTACAGCTCCTCTAAAAATACAAAGGAAACAAGGTTACCTTTGTAGGTCAGCGATGCCCACGTCCAGAGCGCTCATTTCGTCAAATTACAAGAAAATTGTTTTCCTCGCTGAACCTTTGAGAATGGCTGCATGCCTGCAGTATGAATTATGGTACAATCCAGACCTTCCACATGTATGTTCATATATGCAGGGTACATTGTGTTCAAAGCAGCACTGAAAGAAATATACAGCCTGCTGTCTTCCTTAATTTTAGCCTTTTCATCTTAAAATTATGAACTGGCGTACATCTCATAGAAAAACATACTATGTCAACATCCACATGTGCAAAAAAATGTAATAATTATCAGTAGTATTTTCATTTTTACCCAGATACATGCTTCAAAAGAAGTCTGGAATAGACTGACAGTATTCTGGGTACTAAGGTGTGCAATGCTGTTGAAGTTGTGTTTCCATGGTATTTTTCGGAATAATTATTTTGTGTTATGTATTCCTCTTTATACTAATTGACTGAATTTTGATTGAGCTGGTGCATTTGTATTGCATCTGAAAAGCTGTTAGCACAGTCTGACTGTCTGTCCCTCTCTCATCAGTTATTGACTGATCTGACCACTCTTAGTTTCAGAATAATTATTGAGGATAATTTCGCAAAACAGATGGCAGTCTCTCAGCCTAAAATGATTAATGTGTTGCTATTAAAATAGAACCGTTTTTGGCTTACGCTGCACACGAAGACTGACATATCACTATAACCATTCTCAATTAGTCAAATAGATTATTTATACTTCAGTCATTAAAACTAAAATTGAAAATGACATGTAGTTTCTCAAAATATCGAAACATTCTATGAGTAATCGAGTATTGCAACTAATCATATATCACATATATCATGTATTATAATCATATATATATATATATAAATATTGTTTAATTTTAATATGTGAAAAGTAAAGTCAAACACTATCTTGTTCAAGAACATCTGGCTAGCTGAGGCTGATCGTGACAGAAAGAAGAAGTAATTTTCTCTCAGTGAACTGAAACAATGAGAAACAGTCACAGCTGCTAGTGATGGAGACAGAAATGAATGAGCGTGAGGAAAGCACCTGTGGTAAAACCCCACGCCTGTAGAGTGGATTGATGATACCCAGTCAGGTAATGCCCCCTTGAGCAGGTGCTTGATGGGAGAAAAATTGTACCCTATTATGAAACAGTCTCTAAAATTTTGTAAATTGCCAAAACTGTCCCTTGAATTATGTAATATATAAGTCATAAATAAACAAATGTCAGATAGATGGTGATCTGCATGATAATGAAAAAGAGAGAAAAACTGGTTTATCAGTTTGTCATCTGCTTGTAGTGATCAATTTCATCCTGATAGCAGTTTGCAGTATGACCACAAAACCAAAATCACAGGTTAATGAATATTAAATTCAACTGAGAAGAAGATAACAGGACTGAGAGTCTGCACCCACACGAGCAGATCTGTGAGGCTGTACTGAGGCTTTGAGCTCAATAATTTAGCTTTAAAAAAAAGCATTATCTAATATACGGATGTTCTGCACATATAATGTATTACTGTGTTCACTATCTGAACCTTAGCAAGCAAATGATAGCTTACTAGCAAATGTGTTGGGGAACCTAAAACCTTTACTAAACCGGAACCAAAACAAAAACAGACTGCTAAACCAAGCAACAGAGACTAGAACAAGGACAGTTGAGGTTGACTGAAATGTTATTTGATTGTTGGACAAAAGTATTGGACATACCGGCATCAATTACTGACCTAAAGGTGGCTCTACACGATTACAGTTAATTCTAAGGAAACATGAGCATCTACATCAAAACTTAATGCCAATCTGTCCAAGAGTCATGGAGTAACTTTACAAGAAAACAAGCACGTCAACTTGCTGGTGGTGTTACATGATCATCAAAAATGTCTACACCAAAATGTTTCGTTAGAACTATTTGACTGTGGAATAACACAGAAGACAAGACAGTGTAAACAAAAAGTACCACCACGAGCAGATACACAGTATTTCTACAGCAGCAGCAGCAACAGCAGCAGAAGCAGCAGCAGTCCTGTCAATAGTAAGAGAAGCTTCCTTCAGTACATCAAAGAATCCTGTAAGACACTGCAAGGATACGAAATAAACAAAGTCCACCTCCCCACACACACACACCCACAACACAAAAATCACACAAACATGGCAGATTGGATGTGAATGAATTACTGAATAAGCTGCCTCATGAAAAGAAATAAAGAGTTGTCAGCTGTGGATGAGGTGAGCTTATGTTTGTCTGTGTAAATCTGTGTATATCTGCAAAACATCTCCAATGAATGAAAAAAAAGTCCACACTTGCTCACTGAGATCTCTGTAGTTTTTTTAAATTACACACCACGTTTTTGATAGATTTCCAAGCCTCACGGGCCACGGGGCCCATGATACACATAAAAGATGATATAGACCTGCAACTCGAGTGAGAAAAAAGAAAGCCTGGCAATAGTGCGGTTTTGCATTGAAGAGCAAGTGGAGCTGGTTGTAGCTGAAGTCTGGGGCAGATGTTAGCCAGCAGGTTTTGGCTGTGTGTGCTTTCATTAGGTTTAGCTTTCATACGCTCCCCAGTGACAGGCTGGTCTGCCAAATGAGCTCCCATATGAGCCGACTCCAGTTCCAGCCTGACGTCCAAAAAACTGTGCCTGGCTGGAAAAGAGGAAGACATGCATGTTCTGCTATGCATCCTCTGCATACATTCAGACATTCGGCAACATGAAAAGAAACGCATGCTTGTGGTGAAAGACAACACAATGCTCAGTTTTGGCACATGTTAAAAGGCAGCAACACGCCGCCTCCTGCACATCATGTCATTGTCCATGTGCTTGTTAAGACCGATCCTTTTGTCTTTGCTCACAAAACAAAGGTAGTCTGATTGGATTGAAAAGGAGCTGTTCCTTTCTTTTTGAATATAACTCTTTCTCACACTGCAAGGCTGCAGTGAAAAATGTCCCCAAGATAATGGAGGCAAAACATTATTAGCAACAAAAACCTCTTTACAATTCACACCGACTGTTCTCCTGCAAGCAAACAGTCGATATTTCTTTGTTAGCGTGTTGCAGCATACTGTAATTATGTTTTTGCCCTTTCTGGGAAACACGGTCATGAAAGAAGAAATGAGAGAAGGGAAATTGAATTCTTTGCTTATGTAATTGCTTAATGACGAATGGAACCATAAATTGGAGCAAAGAGACAGAAAGTTTTACATTCCTTCCCTGCAGAAGTGAGTGCAATAATTCTTCTCGGTGAAATATGATAATTATTTATACTGCTTAGTGGCACATCGTCCCCAAGTATGAATTTTATATAAAGTATTTTATTACCAGAGGAATATTTTGATTATTTATTAAACAATGTGAACACCCAGAGTCTCAGCCGAAGCGGAGGAGATGAGATCATATTCGGAGGTGTGGGCAGGCATCTTAAATCCAAGTGTGATTTGAACTCCATCAAAGTTCAGCCCTCAAGAAACAGTCTCTGACATTCTTCCTCATGAATGCTTAAATGTCACATAAGCATTTATCCACAGAGTGTTTCAGAGGAAGGTACAGTGAAGATAATTGGTCTTGCTTTAGTTCTTATGGTGCATTTTCTCAGGCTGAGAGGCAGATCATGATTTGAACACCTGCACAATGATTTAATTAGAACATGGATTCAGCCAGACGCTCTCTGTGGAACCAAGGTAATTAAAAAGTGGCCTTAAAAAGTTCATGTTCATGTTTCATGATATCGCACGGGCTGATATCGTGAAGCCTCAGGAACGCCAGACCGAGTAAATTGAAATTAGGGGGAAAACCTACAAGAGAGGAAAAAAGAGAAATCACACAGCACCACAAAAAAACGTGGCTTATCAATTTACAGGCCACTTACTGCCCCCATTTTACAGTTAATTAATCTGAAATTAATCACCAACTTCACAGCCAAGACAATGTCATTTATTTTAGATAAAAGTAATGAAAGGTGTTGGAAAAGAGAGGAAATGCATGAATGTCATCACACTGTTAATAATCAGCACTTACAGGTCAGTGTTGTTCATCGTCTTGTGCTGAAGGCTAATATCCTCTCGTTTAATATCTGTATGACTGTCACATCCCCACGGCTGCTTTCTGTGTAACTCATGGATGGCTTTGCTGAAAATTCCAGTGTGTAAGATTTATGATTTCTATTCAGAAGGACATTAAGTTGGTTGCAATCTGCAACCTCTCCACTAGATTCCTCCAAATCCTCCACAATGGATTTTTAAAAAACATGCATTGTCTTTCCACTTCTTTAGCCTCTTTTTCTTTGTAAAATACAGTTCCTTTTAAATTTTAAGTCAGGACTTCCTGCTGTGCTGCATCCCTCATCATGTATTGTCACATGTCAGCTGTCGTGTCCTCATTGAACTTTTTAAATTGTTGGATGCTCACTGACCTTAAAGAATATGCCAAAAATCTGCAAACAAAGCTCCCAGTTTTAAATAAATAGTTCTACAAAACATCAAAACAAAATTTTGCTATCCTTAAAGAACTCTGCCCACTGAACATAAGTCATCAACACCTTCTCTTTGCACTCTGCCCACTTGCCCACGCACTATATGGCCTCCATGATCTGGTGAGATCTGGTGTCCCTTTTCTTTTCTCATCCTTTACTTTTAAAAGATGCCTTGGGGTGTTTGGTAACACTACTAACATCTTTGTAACTTGGCTGTTAAAGGTGGTTTCTGGTATTGTGATATCATTATTAGATCATTATCAGCCTCTAAACTCACTTATGTCTTCCTTTCGCTGTATTGATTTTATTGTTCCCTCTAAAAATCTAACGGCTAAAATATACGGGACAGTTTTCTCTATAAGGAGAAGAGTCCTTGTTTCACCTTGCTACTGCCAGCAGAAAATCCATTTCATTACATTTGCTTAGGAGATTGACAGGAACAAGAGCTGGATTCTGTCTCACAGTTTTTAAGGAAATAAGATGTTAGTCAGTGCTTGCATGGTGTGTAGGTGTTGTTACAGAAAAGGTGGATTTTCAGCCTGCAGCTGTGAACTGGCAGTGACTCTGCTGTTCTGACTTCAATGTGAAGTTCATTTAACCACTGTGGAGCCAAAGCAGAGTGCTGTAGAGAAGAGAAGAGCCAAAGGAGTGTGATGGTTGAGCTGGAGTTTAGGGTTTGACCATGGCTTGGAGGTACTGCAGGAAGGAGCAGTTCCCTTTGGTGCCCTGTGGGCCGGCAGCACAATCTTTAACTGAATGCAAACTGCAACAGGAAGCTGGAACACAGAGAGAAGAAACAGTGCTGAAGAACTTAAGGACTAGATAAATGGCTACAGAGATCTGGTGGCAGACAAAGGGGCTCCAGCAAGAGGAAACTGTACCGGTGTACACTGGTAATAAGCAGCTACAGAAGCAACCACTCCAATCAGCCCATGCACAGTTTGCAAAGTGCAGCCACAACATGTTTTAGAAGTAACTGCAGTGAAAATATTCTTAAGTTTTTGATTGCTCTTGTGTTGGCTATAAATGGTGCATGTTTTCATTCTTTTGATATGTCAAAATCAATATTGATTAAGGAGAAAATGATCTTATGTGGCTGATCACATCCTGTATTAACTGAGCACCTCAATCATCCGTTTCAAGGGACTTCCACCGTGTCCAGATGGTCCCTGTTCTCCCTGTGGTCCAAATTTCTCCTGCTGTTCTCTCCTGTAAACTAGGACTAACTCCACCTCCTCAGGTCCCTTGAGTCCCTCTGGTTCAGGGAAGAGTAATTTGTTTTTAAAGAAGTTTACTGTTGCAATGCTCCAAAAAACAAATTTTTCTGCTTTTTTTTTTTTTTTTTTTTTTTTACAGCAGTAGACAATCAAATTTAGTGTTTTGTACAGCATTTGAAACTAAATGACGGGGAATGTTTTGACAAGACACTGATTTTGAAATTCCCTCATTTGGAGCAATTTGAGTCAAAAGGAAGCTCTTGTCTGTGAAGTGAAAACCCTCCAGATTTTTAAAACAATAAATCTCATAATCTTTTTTTATATTTTTACTATCCCAAACATTTTTATTTTTTAAAAAATCATCTCAGCATCATGTAACACAGATAGTCTGTATGTCTTGATCTGCTAGTTATTGGGTCCATAACAACTATGAAGCATATATGATAACCTGAAGCTATTTAATGTGTTCACACACACACACACACACACACACTTATGAGTGTCATCATCTAGAGAACCAGTGTTTTTCTCTCACATTCTTGCACCCTAACACACACACGCACACATACACACACACACACACACACACACACACACTCATACACAAGAAGCACAGAATATAGAGACTGCCAGAGAAAGTGGCTCTGAGGAGGTTTGAGCAAACAACAGAATAAAAGAGACAAACAAAAAATGTTGCATCGTGATGTGTGGTTGGTGTAAAAATGAGGTGTGTGTATGCTGCGAGAAAAACACACATGAATTCACAGAGGCTGTTTATGTGTGACAAACTGTGTCTTCATACGAAATATATATATATATATATATTCTTTTTTTTTTCGATGAAAGTTTAATGAAGAGGATTTATCATCGCAGGGAAGCTCGGGCAAATCAATTTTGACCTGAAGGACAAAAGGTGCACACAGAGTAGGAAATTACAGAGCAGTTCAAATAATCGCAAGGGGGAAAAATTACATATATGTATTGATAGAGATTTTATACAAAGCTCAGGGCTAAAGCTATAGCTATAGATTCTGTAAAACATGCAATGAGGCCAATACAGAGCAGGAATAAGGCCTGTTGATAAAAGTGGGTTCTGCAGGAGGGAGTGCTTGTGTTGCTTGCAGGGCGACAGGAATCCCAGCTCGACATATATACAACCTGCTGACAAATAAATGAGACTGAATGTTCCAACTGTGGAAAATAAACTAGAATTTCTGCTGACATTTTGAATTGATTGCACTGCGAACGAGCTGACCCCACCTGTGCTGCGGAGAGATAAGAGATTTACAATGCACGCATGTCTCAGTCAGCAGCACACAGCTCTTTCCCATGTAAAATGAATACGACATGAGGGAAGAATAATGCACCTTTATCCGGTTGTTTCATCCCATTCCTTTTCTAGGTTCTAGAGGGACTTCAAGAGCTACTTATTTAGTCTGGGAAATGAAGTTATTTTCCTTTGCTATTGTGCAAAGGGCCACATGAGTTCATATGTGCTGGAAAAGGGAATGTCACAACTCTCGGCAAGAGAAGATCAAAGACACACTTTTGAGCTTTGTTATGTATTGAGTTAACTTCCAACGCTCACGATACATCTCTCTCCCTCAACTCTCTCCCCTTTCGGCAAAAGACTGAAAATTAAACTCGACTTGTGTCATCTTACGCAATCCGTCTTCATTTGTTAACGCGTCAGAGTCAGTTGTTGCTGCGTTGCGAGCTGAGACCAAGCAACACGGCTTGTGACGGCGGCCTGTCATACCGTCAGGGCTGTCACTTAGTTTCCAAGGTCTCAGACAACATCACCTCTTTTCAGCGATTGATTTGTCACGCCGGTGAAGTGAAGATGAGTGCTACATCCTTATGAATTTTTTCTGCTGCTGCATGATGTGTGACGAGTGCTTTTTATCATGACCTGAAGGTCAGATGAATTACTCAGCCAGAGCCGTTTTTTTTTTTTTTTTTTTTGCTTGTATACTTCTCTTTGATTAATTTAGCTCCCCTGACATGAAGAAGTTAATTGAATCATCCTAGCAGAGAGAAAATGCTGCATCCTCACCACTCTTCTTATTTAAAAAGGAGTTTTAAAACTAAACAACCTCTGGCCAGACATGAGTCTTAGCACCACTGTGGATACACTTCTGCCCATAATAACATGCCTTACAATGACATTATATACATGATCATCAAGTGCAAACAGGAGACAGTCAGCTGGTCAAATAGTTGTAGAAGAACAGAAATGATGAAAAATAATTATACAGACACTGAGACGAAACTCATAGACAACAAGGTCAGCAACACCTGTACTTCCTCATCCATCTTGACTGAACTGATGGTAGTTGACTCATCGACATATATAGGGTTTTTTTGCTGTCTATTTGGGGTGAGATGAATTTTGAAAGGACAGACTTGTCATTGATTAGACCCAATCATGAAGCAAGGTGTGTGCATCATTGTTGCCCAAAAACAGTCTTGAAATGTTCTGTTTTCAATCATGGCAGGTCAAATGGATAATTCATGTTGGTGGTGTCAAATGCTACACATCAAATTTCATAAGTGACTTTGCATTAACGTTTATTAACATGAAATCTTGATCTTTTGCTGACCGTAACTAAACTTTTGTGATCATTTTAACAACTGAAAAACAGTTTAACTAGCTTTAACAATGATGCTTTTACTGCCTTTACCTGGCTACAGATTCAATCCTGTACAAAGTGCCAATCAGTGCGATTTGTTTAGTTTAAATTATTTTCAAAAATAACTTATGACAAAAAGTCTTATGAAAACAAACTGCTCCATTATGGTTACATTCCTGCCTGACCGTCTCCCAAGGGCCCTTCTAAATGTGTTAATATTTATGTCTTTTACAGGCAGCATATAAACAAAGCTCAAACTTCTGTTGCTGTTTACTTGAAGCTGCACGAGGTGAAGGTGCCCTTCATTGTCTTTAGTCTCTTCCTCCTCAAATTGTCTTTGCATGGTCGGTATTGCAGCACAGGATTTGGAGTTGGGCTACAACGTGCTGTTAAGTGCTTCTTGAAGCTGGTCCCAATGCTTGGCTTGTGCCCAAACAATTTCAAATCAAAATCCCTTTAAATTGCCAATTATTTTAATCAGAAATTTTCATGTGCAACTAATACACAGAGAAACAGAGCTTCAGAGTGTCACACTACACACTGCGACACATTTGGACTGATTCAACATACACTGACCTACATACAGCCGAGTTTACTGCATATGTGATTTTCAACTGCAGGTTCTCTGGTTCAGTTTTGGTTTTGATAGGAAAGTTTAATTGGATTAAATCAAAATATGAAGACACATTAAAATCATTCATTTAAATACCCCAGTAAAAGCATAAAAAAGCAACCAGCAAATAGTCAATTATAAGTAAAGGACACAAATTCCAGATCCCATTTGATAAAGTACAGTTTTGTCAGTTTTATATTATCATAAGCAAAATATTCTACAATTATCAAAAGTCAAAGCCCCTTTTTGCTTAAAAATGTCCTTTGTGAATGTTTTATTATCATTGCCTGACCTGATTTTTATGACTAATTGAAGTTGTGATTTACTGATGTAGCTGGTCAAGGTGAAGCTAGTTTTTACTACTTTACAGTTCAGTATTTAAGCCCAGTGGCTCCTGTTCTAGAGGGCTGGATCTCCTAAATGTTGGGAATATAAATCTGAGTGTTTGTGAGATAATTAATACGTCAGTAAAGAAAGTTTTGCCACACACATCTGTATTTATACTCAAATAATCTTTTTCTTTGTGTATTATTGGACAATTGAATATCTCAGGGTCTCAAGTATTTGTTTTTGTGAAACCGAATGAGAAGTTTAGAGAGGATAATGTCTCTGTGGTGAAACTGCTGACAGCTCATAGACATCTGAGAGGAGACCTACTTCTTTTTTGTGAGGAGTCACAAGCCAAACAAGTTGGGGATTACTGGTTTATTCTTTAAAAATGTGTTGTATTTTATAAGCTCATTATGCTTTTAATGTAAAATCTTACAGCGGAAAAAGCAACAGCGTAGCAAAAGCAAGAAGGGGGAACAATAGAGTGAGGTTCAGCACAAGTACCAAGTATAATGCAAACAGAAAGGATCCACAACTAGAGATATTATCTTTTTTATTCTACACATCCTTCTTCCTGCAAAATCCTAGAATACAAGTAAACCGCCAGCAGCTTGGCCAGTAACATCTGAACAGTAAAAAAAATGTGGACAGCTGTGTCATTACCCCAAGTTTGGCATCTTAGACATCGCCATCTTAGTTTTTTGGAGCCAAAAGTGACCTTATTTATACGAGTGGGTGGAGCTGGAGAGGATACACATCACTACCAGCAACTGTGTGACACTTAGCAAACAGTGTGCAGCTGCACGAAATGGCCACACTTTTAAATATGCAAAAATGATGTCTTAAAATAATTTAATGAGTGAGTTCAATAAAAATTCACCCTCTGTACAAATGTCATTAACAAGAAAATTGTCTAAAGAAGCCAAAGCTGTTTCTGTTTCCAGGCTGTAAACATGTTTATTTCTGCTATAAAATTCTTTGGAAGTTCGCTCAGTTTGGGAGTCTGCCTCAAGTGGCCTTTTAAAGAACTACATCTTCTTTCACACTTTTTGTGTTGGCTTCATTTCTAAGCTCCACTGCTGCTGCTTGGTAACATCACATGCAATTTGTCAGCTCTTCCACAGCTCCCTCTGGAGCCACAAAATCTCAGTTCTTTCTATTCATTTTCTGAACCTCCTGTTTCATCATGAGAAACAGGTGAAGAGTCAGGGTGAACTGTCACCAGCCCATCACAAAGGTAACACACTCAGACAGACAAACACAATCACACCCACAGGCAATTTTGTGCGTCTCCATTCCACTTAGACTGTACGTCTCTGGACTGTGTTAGGAAACCCACACAGACGCATGGTGAGCATGAAGCCTGTTGGCTGTGAGGTGATGGAGCTAAACCATCGAGCAGTGGAGCCTCACTCACATTTAATCTGAGTGGCCATAGTTAAAAGTAAACGTATCTCTCCACCTGCCCTTTGTACCTCCACACGACCACTTTCCACTGCACGTCTCAATGTCAAACTGCTGCCTGGTCCTATTTGTCTCCTGCATGTTTGTGGAGGAAAAACACATTTCTCTTGTTTTTTTTTTCACATAAAGGAATGCATTTGCATTTTAATACACTGTGTTCATTGCACATAAATTCACAAAAAAAAAAAGCTTACAAGCTGCAATCTACAGTCAAAAGTACTATTGCATTCAAAATAAGTGTCTCACTCATCTAAATTTCCTATTTATTTGTGTCAGTGCTCAGAAATTCATGGACTTTCACCAAGTTATAAATAGCATTTTTGTCTTCAGCAGCTGATGCCTGTCTGGGATGATAATGATAACTTTATTTGAGATGACAGCTCATATGCTGCGAACTAGACACTCACACATGCAGTCAGTGAGCAGTCTGATGATTATACTGGTTTAAAGCGAATCATAAAACTGACTGTGTTTCATTAGCCACTCATAATGCCCTTGTTGATTGCCCCTCGACATTTGCCCTTGGGGGAATCTTTGCCACAAAAAGTGCTATTTCGTGTTTTTTTGGAAAGCTCAAGTAAACTTTGTACCACTGATCCATCGAGGGCTCTGGGAGCAAGTCACTAGTGATGAGTCTCTCAGTGCTGCAAATCAACAAACATGCTTTGAAGCTTCTCATGGTTTCCACCGTGACATCAATAAGTTTTGAATTACAGTATTTTATGGCTGGAACAAGCAGACAGAATGTCTAAGCAAACAATCTGCAAGCATAAGTAATATCAAGGTTATTAGGAATAATGTTGAATGTCAATGCATGTCATGCTGTGGAATTTGCTTTCTGCAATCACCTCACTGGAAAGCCACAGTTCCTCATTATTTGCAGGCAGATTTAACACCTGAAGAGATAAAGGTTCCTCAGGGCTCATCCTGAAGGGCTGAGGTTCCACAGAGAACCACCAGCTTCTAAAGAAACACCTTTGAAGAGTGAAAGAAGATCAGAAACTTTGAAGAATTAAAGTAAGCTAAATCTGATATCTTATTTTAGCAAGCTTGTGCAGATTCTTTCTTTTTGTTCCTCTCTGATATGTTACCGTGGCTGAAGGTTACATGTTTCACCTGAGAACAGCCTGAGGTGCCTGGCTTGTTTTTTGCTAATTCCACCGGTTCTGTGCTCACTTTTGACCTGAGAGACCAACACAGCCTCCCTGTTCTGTTGTTGGCTTTTCCTCGGAGAGTTTCTCTTTTCTGCTACTGTTCCAAGAACTTTTTTTAAAAAATAAAGTTTTCACTCTTAAAAATGTTTGAATGTTTTGACAGTGATAATCATGAAGGTTCTGGGTGAAGCCTTTCACAGGTATTGTTCCTCACAGGAATAACCCTTTTCTGCTGAGTTGTAGGTCGAACTCTCTGAGAGGTTTTCAAGCTAAACACTCAAAAATAGTTCTAGCAGGAACCAAAAAATGGATTAGAACAATTAACAATGAACAACAACAAGAATATTTAAGTTTCTAGTTAGTGATTTTATTTCTAACAATGTTACTGAATTATGCTTTTTAAACACCATTTCATTTTTCATAACTTTTGTTATATTGAATGTTTGTGTTACTGTGTTATTTAAAAACCAGAAGAACATATGGAAATGATTACTGAAATTAATCATTTCATATAACATCAAGCTGGTTTAACCTCACACACTGGACAAATACTGACCCAGCGCTAACATCTACATTTAAAACTTCTCTTGACACATGGTTAAACATTGAATTATTTGAGGCTGAGAATTTTTTTTCCCTTCAATGACCCTTAAAGGACCCTTTCCTCTGATAAAGCATTTCTTGGATGTATCAGGGATGGATGTCTCGTTCACTTCCTGTTTTATTTTGATAGTCTCGTCTCCCCTTGTATTGTCTCTATGTATACTTCCTCCCTTTATTCTTTTCCTGCCTTTAGTGATTACCTTAATGTGTTTCACCTGTGTCTTGTTGTCTCCCTGCCTTCATGTGTATTTAAGCCGTGCTTTCCTTCCCTCTGTTGCTGGTTCGTTTTGTCTTCATAGTGAGCAGCGGTCCAGCAATATTTGTCTGATGGTTTTCTTGTGTACAACCATTGTTCTTAGTTTCCTGGTTTCTGAGTTTGTTTAGAGATTCTGTAGTTTCACCTTAGGCTTTTGTTTACCTGGAAACAAATTTGGACTGCATTAAAAGACCCTGAGACTGCCTATTCCTGTTTGCTGCTGCATTATTCTGTCTGCCTGCCTGTGAGTTCCTGACAGGATGAAGTTATGGTCAGAGGGAAGGTCACACTCTCATCAGCAGTTATCAGGTTCACCTGTGATGTTCTGCCTCAGCTGGTGGCCATCAGCCTGACTGAGGGGTTATAAGAGGAGGCTGAAGCTGCTCCCTGTTCAGATGGTTGTGTTTCTAGTTGACTGTGTTTTTGTTTATGGGTTTGAGTTGGGTGTGTGTTGGATCTGTTTTCTTTATTTTAAAACTGTGCAGAGGGCTTCATCTCTAAGCTAGTTTCTTTTTGCAACAAGGTTGAAAGAGGTTTTTTTTTTGTCATGCACAGTGTTTTTTCTGTTATTTCCCTAACCAGCAACCCCATTCCTGCAGGTTCTGCATTTGGGGAAATGTGACAAAGAAAACTGTTGTAGGTTGAACGTCAGCCCCTCAGGAAGACCCCATTAGAAACCCTTATTCCAAAGAGTTTAGCTGTTGTGAAGTACCTTAAGGCAGAATAAAGCACCGCTAAAAACAGGCCGACAATCCATTGTGACTACTGGCTACGAGGGCAAGTGCATACCATTTAAATGCCCCGGTCCTCCCCCGCCCACTTTCCCTCTGCTCTTTTGGTGGCCTGTGTTAAACCAATGCTGTTATGTAATGTAAAGGACTGAGGGGAACAGGAACTGCTAATGTAATGCAATAATATCCATTACAGTAAACCACCTGATTTCCTGGCACAACTTCGACCTGCTGTACCTGCCATCGTTGTGCACTCTCATATTTTACAGTGCAATGAGGAATTATCAGCAGCACTGATGTTTGGCTTTATTTCCAACCAAAGTAGTGGCTAATATGTCAAATGTTTGGTTTCTTTACAACCTTTATGATCACCCTCTCAATGTGCATTCAACTGCATGCATCCATCTCAAGATGCATATTCAAAACATTGTACTCATCATCTCTTTTTACATTAATGTGCCCACTGTTAAATTTAAAACAAAACGAAGAGTTATGATATTGACTTTGAAAATTTTGTCGGTATCCATAAATTATTGTGGATTATTTTTTTAATAAAAAATATATATCTTGATATAGATCAACATCATGTTAGGTGTTTTATTTATGTCTTTCCACACCATGTAGGTATTGAAAAACCATATAAGTAAGTTCAGGGATGCATGAAGCTGGGACAGGAGCAAAACATCATGAAGTGATGAAGCTTTGGTAAGAACTTCAGTCTACTTTCACTCCTGTGTGGGTCACCTGCCGAAGCCCAAACACATGATCACTGTAGTTTTGCACAAAAAATGGAGGACAGAGACTGCAAGTGTAAAAATACATTAGGTCAATAATATAGTTCAATAAGATGCAAATACAATGCAAGCCACTGAAAAAGCCTGTGTCGACAGCTAGCTTGTTTAAATAGGAGCATATCTTTCCCATCAGACAGACGACTAAAAATATCTGACGCTCTGTAAGATGCAGCAAGTATAAGTTACTGTTGTAAAGCTGTGAAACAAATTAAAACACAAGATTCCTAAATGTTCTCCAACACTACGGTCCTAAACGTGTGCAGATCAGTTTTTTAACAAAGCCCAAAACACTAACACAGACACTCAGAGTGCTTTATGTTTATTGCAGAGTGCAGAATCGCTTGCTGTTGCTTATTTATAGTCTCGTGTTAAAATATTTAGATAACCGTCCTCCTCAACTATAAGCAGAAGCCTTGATCTTTAATAGCATAATTGTGTTTTTACTTCCAATCTGTAGGAGCACTGAGCATCCAGGCGGAGCACTCTATTGTAAAATTCAACAAGACTGGTGCGCAGTGAGGTGATTCATGAGGAGCAGTTAAATTCATCCATGTCAAGTAACACAGGCTGCGCTGTAAAACCAACTGATCTTATTCAGGCTCATTTTTTTCCAGGGCAGAGCAGCTTATTCATTAAATGGGATGAATTATGAGCTCTGATGCATTTAAAACCAGTTTCCCTCCCCCCTCATTTTTACTGAGATGGTTTAACCCAAACATTTATGAGAACTTGTGCTATTTTAAAGGTGCGGAATATTTGTTTGCCAAGATGTTTTTGAGGTTTAAACTGAGTCACACAATCTGCACCTGCATCCAACCCGCTTAGTATTCACCTCAAAACCATGTTTTACTTTTCTGTGTGCCAATGTGTGTTTCTGTGTTTGTATGTCAGGGCATCTGTTTAAGAGGGATTCACTGCCAAGTAAAAGCCATGAATCTTCAAAACGTTTTGCAGGAAAAACGAGAGAAAAGAGGCACTTTTTTTCCTCATTGTTAATGTTGCATCTAAAATGCTTTAGAGGCCATGAAAATGTCACTTAGAGAAACACAAATAAGTTCCCCTTTCTTATTCTGACTGCTGTGAAATGCAACACATTTGTGTTTTACTTTGTTTCATGCAGAAAACTATGTATTGATGTACTGATGCTCTGAATTTTTCCCCACCATAGTAAAGCTTAGATCACACTAAATTTAAATGTCATAAAAACTAAGCAGTGTTTCTTTTAATTGACCATTTTATTTGTTGGAAGTTTCACTGCTTAAGCAGGCAAAGATGAAAACTACAGATTGTAATGATTTTTTTAAATTTTACCTAACTATAGTTTTCTGCTTTTATAATTAATAAACTGTAAATTTTTTTTACGATTGCTCTGCAGTCTGGTAGTCCTTTTGGAGTTTGAAGTAGTCTCTGGTAGAGTTTTTTTAATGCAACAGTTATATTTACCCAGGATGTTCAATTAAAATTAATATATATGCAAATTAAAAGTGTTTGTTATTGCAGGACTTTTTCAGCCAATTTGCCCACTTTTCTTTTTTTTCATTTTTAACCAGTTTGTACTGTATTTGTCTCTTGGTCTTTATATAAACTGGCATTGTGTCTGACCTTTTTACTGCTTAGAACAAGACATTTCTTTCAGTATAATTCTCAAGGGGGCGTAGTTGAACCTTTAGTGATTTTTCAGTACAGACACACATCTTTCTATATGTCAGAGTCAGGAAGAGCATTCAGGTGAGACACATCTGCATGGATATTTAAACAGTTTCTTCCACCTACACATACCTAATCTATTAATATTTCAGTAGCTGCTAGAAACCCTCAGCATGTGCTCTGTGTGCTTTCGGGTCAAGTGCAAGTAAAAATGACTACATTCTGATAAGAGGGAAGCAGAAGCAACCAGTCAATAGTATTTGTGCTTTGACCTCAGATGGACGGTTTTAGTTTAAAGAGACCTGCTGTTACTTTTCAACTTTACAAAACTTCCAGTGGGCAAGACAAGACAAAATCCCCCCCCAAAAAAATTCCCACAGATGCATAAACAAACCTGTATTATTGGTTCTTGGAACCAATAATATGCTTAACAATATGTTTAATAATATGCTCAAAAGTCAAACATTCAGAGAGGAACATTTGTTATATAACACTCTAAAATTATAATGTCTCTATAGGACCCACATAGACGAACAAGAAGACTGGCTGTTCTCATACAGTTATTCTTGACTTATGCCTGCCACCAAGTTAGATTCAAAATTATTAAAACTATTTTTTATTGTGAAGTGCTGAGGGTGAATTTAGGTTTCTCACAGCCTGAGCAAAGGAGCTGTTCAGCAGTCTGGTGGCAAAGCGGAAACTTCTGTACTGCAAGATGACAATACAACAACTGGTTTATAATGTATCTTTTTTATATTGTTTTCACTAACAACTTTATATTTTTCTCCATCGCCATTTTATAGTAATCTTAAATTATTAACAACTCTCAAAGCATAATGCAAACACTTAAAAAAAGAACTTTTAAACTGTAGCATCTTTTTCTTTCTTCTGAAACAGATGCATGTAAGATCAACATGTTTACAACAGGGGGTGGTTGTACCGCTTTTGTCCACAGAGGCCGCCAGAATCAACCAAAAAAAAAGGGAAGTTACTCATAGCTGTTTTTAATGAGCCAATATCAATGTCTGTCTATTTTCCAAAATGTGAAGAAAGCATTGGGAGTTATTGGTCATGGCTGTTTAATGACACCTTGAGTGTTTTTACTGCAATAAACCATCTGTGAAATCATCTGACAGCTGTCACCAGACAGTTTGTTTTACTGCAGTTTCAGGAGCTCTCTGAAAAAAGGATTTTTATCTCCAATAAATGCCTGTTTGCAAACGTGTCTTCTGCTTCATTACCAAGTCTATTCACAGAAATGCTTCCCCTGATAACCTTGCTTATATATTACACATGCAGTATTGGTTCATATATAAAAAAAAATTCAATGGCATGGCTTTTGGGTGATAATGATTACAATCACACACAAGGTGGAATTGTCACCTCGTTTATGAAAAGTGTACTTATAATATCCACAAAAAGAGCTAAAGGTGATCTGTAATGAGTTCTCACCGTGAGCATAAGAGAGAACTTTTGACAGATTTGTTAGAAATATATTCCCTTAAGAAGCTGAATGTCTGTGAAAAGCAGGTTTTAATGATTCCCATCCTGCTCTTGTTAGGATTAGTTATGCACTCATTTTTTAGGAAAGAAAATGATCAAAAGAGGCTGACAAACAGATACAGAAAACTTAGTCACAAATAAAATCATTTGCTCCATGAACAACAGATCCAGGTGTGTCACAGATTAAACTGTACAGATGCCATTTCACCTTCAGCGCTCGCTTCACACATCCTTAATGACTGCTAAGAAGTCTAAATGTACAATGTATTTGACTCCCAACGTGACACTGGAACAATTATAACAGTTAAAGAAAAAATTTATAACAGATTTTTGTCTGAACTGTAAGTCATACGCTTCCTGGGACGTATCCGTCTGCCATAATGAGAGGAGTGAAAAATATGTGTGAAAAATTCAGTAAATGCTTTGTATAAACAACTCTGGTCGCACCTAACCTCAAACTGTTAAAACTTTTAACATTCTTTGAAGTGTCTCTTTTGGGGTAGTATTTTCTGCAACGCTATTAATAATAATAAATTGGGGGAACATGCAGAAAATTTAGACAGTTCTAAAAAAGTACAATTTCTCTGTATTTTTTACATAATTGCTGTATTATTTGACACAGAAGCAACGATTGCACAGATGCTCACTCGTCTCTGGCCCTTTATCTGTTACACACTATTTAGTATGACACACACTACACTGCTTCTGTACCAAACAACTTGAATCTTTTCAGACTGAATTTCCCCACTGACAATGAGCAGTACTGTGTCATGCCATGTGAGGAGAAACCTAAGAAACCGACAGCAGAGAGAAAGGTCTCTTGTGTAGCCAGATCAGAGCTTAACTTTGAGGCATCCTGCCAGGACAGCTGCACCCGTTTGGAAGACTTGCAGCCGCAGCCATGAGGAGACTCAGAGGAGTGTCTGATGCATGGATATCACTGCCTTCCCCCTCAAAGATGAAGCGGGGAAGAAGCACAAACGGGCACAGAAGAGGAATCCATTCCCAGGAACAGCTACCTCAGGATCAGCAAGGACAGAGAAGCCTATTACTGACAGTCTCAAAGGGACATGGCGGTGGTGCTGCCTGTTTGGAACGGCAGAAAACTAACAGAAAGTTTTAAAATTGATTTTCACCGCTTCAGGGCAGCAATCGGTTTTAATTCATTTTGCAACAATATGTAAATCATATCACAAAAAACAAATGTTTCAGAGACAGGTAACCATCATGAGCACTGTTCCCAGTTGATGTTTAACAAAGGTCTGTTTGTCTGGTAATGTTGTAAAAGAGTGCCTTTCACATATTAAACATTCCCGACTACCAAACATTGCTTTTAAAACGAATAAATTGACATAATCTGAGCAAATAGTCATACAGGAAGTGTAAGCAAAAATGGCGTCTGTTCTGTGTGTTGTTCCAGCAGCTGCTGTGTGGTTCTTTAAACATATAGCATCATTTAATATAACACAATTAGTAAATTTCCCTTTGTTGTTGTAAATTGGTTATAAAAAAAGAAATCTACAGAAGGTGATCCAGGTTGCACCTCCATATATGTTTCAATCCCCAGTGAGATTGAATAATAAAAAGATAAAGCTGTTTGTTTTGGCTCTGTGTTGAAGAACGCTAGTTGTGGATAAAGACTGTAAATTTAATTTAGCTTTGAAACTGTTGAGACGAAGGAAGGAGGCTGCTCATTTAAATGAGATTAAATCCACATTTTCCTTTTGTGTCTGTGTTCCCCTTAAATGTCTAAGATTAGACAAAAACCCCTGGGTAAAACATGAGTTATTCATGAACAGTGGAGCAGCACTTGGCACCTTGTATTCAAATGAAAGGAGCATCAGATAGATGAATACTAAAAGGGGAAGTCAACAGCGGCGTCCCAAGAAATTTAGACTCCGAGCAGAAGCTTTTTTGTACGTGAACCGCTGTAATTGTTTACAAATATACAAAAAAACATTATTAACTAGAAAACAAACATTCTTAACTATTTGACATCATTGTTAAAATACAGCAGTTACGATGCAAATTCAAACGCACCTGAAGGTAAACACTAGACAAACACTTACATTCGAAACTGGTAGGCTTATGTCAAAACAGTAAGAATGTTTGCTAATTATTTTGCAGATGCTGCTCAGATTTTGTTCTCAAGTCTAAAGAAAATAACAATACATATTATAAGGAGAAAGTTAGATCACGTTATCAGTGGTAAACTCTGCAAATAACAACACAATCGCAAAAATCAAAGTTGGCATTGTGCATTTCTGTACGCCACAAATATGATGATTCCTTACATTTCTATACATTTCCTTCATTTTAATCATCATGTTTACTTAATGACTTAATTAGGTTTATTTTTGTTATCATTCTGTGGTTTAGGTCTGGTTAGTTTTAGTCCTCTTGGTTTGGGTTGTTTTGGTGTAAAATATCTGGTTTTGTGGCCGCAAATTTGTCTGGAAGATGTCTGACTTCTCATTTAAAGAACAAACGGTTTTGTCTGAAACAGAAAGCAAACAGGCGTCAAACAGCCGTCTGCCAACTGGCAGCCATTTCACCTAGCTGTCACATAATCGCCATCCTGTTCTCCTAATGAGAGAGTCGTCTCATATTAAAACTATCAACCACTTCACATTGAAATGAACTGTAGGAAAGTTTATTATACTCCTAAAATGAACATATCTACCAGATTTGATACGAACATACTGTTATGAATATGATGATAATAAATAAGCAGTTTTAATTACTGCCTTTCATGAATCTAGAATATTTAAAACACCAATTTTGTTTTATTAACAAATCACTCAAGCACTGAGGAAAACACCCAGCGAGGCACGAGGAAGAACAAAGAGGCTGCTATTCGACAAAAAAGAAGGAGTGAAGAAGAGTCCATGTCCTCATCCAACTTCAGAGTTACATCAGGACAACAGTACCAGACAGAAAAGCGGGACGTACCATCAGAGTGTTAGGAAAGGGGCTCTGTTCTTTAGTACGATGATGTTTTTTGTTTTGTTTTTTTATAAAAGGTTGTTTGTTAAATTAAATAAACCTAAATGGAGCTAAAAGCAGGAACTCCTGTTTAGCACTGAAGCAAAAAACAGTTTTCAAGGCAGTGTGGGTGTCAGAAAGCCAATCACTGGAGTTTATTTTCGTGTCCACTGATTAGACCTTTCTGGGCAGAGTTTCACAAGGTGCTCAAATGATGCTAAAAACACTGATCGGCCCCTTGTTGTTTCCCATTAGCATTATTTTTAGAAAACGATTTGCAGTCAAAGCATCCTGATGAATGTATGTTAGGTCTAATAATAAAATAAAACTGTTCACAAGCCACTAGCTACTTCCTGAACCCCCACAGTGCATGAATGGATAAATATAGTAAATGCTATTTATTGTAGGTGTTAGGTGTCGTGTACTGCTTGCAGTTTGGTGCTGGACAGGCTGCATACGGTGAGCTCACTGAAGCTTTGTGGCCAGAAACAACCGTCAGTACAGTTTAAACTGACGTAAACTCAAAGAGGCTAAAAAACTGTCAATTTAATGAGTTGAATTATATATTTTTGTAATTTTTTCAGACATTATTAAGGAATAATGATAAATTCTGGTTTTAAAATAGCACTGAAACACAGTTCACATCATTTTAAGGAACTTTTTGAGCAGGTGAACAGACTGCTGCTGTTTTCCTGGTGAGAACAGTCTCAGAAATCTTGTGTTTAAATTGGCACAAATACACAAAACTGAAATGATTCCTTGGATTTGAAGCCACCATGAGCATCGGACAAAGCTTTGGCAGCTGTAAGTACGTCTTGGGAACTCTGTAATGACTTCGATAATGAGACTGAAAATGCCAATCTACTAATATTGGCACATGTTTGCCAGAAAGAAACTTGTCTCACTGAATGAGGCCAGGTCTCATATCTTGCTTATTTTTTTTTCAATTGTGAGCAGTTTGGTTTGGCAGACAGATGCTTTCGGTTTGTTGGTGCTCTAATGATGATTGGATGCTGCTTGTTTCCATGGCGTTGTAATCCATTGGCTTAACGTAAACTCAGCTGGACTAATTTGCAACCTGTATTGACAGCATCTGCCCACAAAAGAAAGGAATATTTGAGTTAAGTGTTTGCCCCCAGTACCTGGAGCTGCATGTGTTGCTTTAAGCAGGGTAATAACAATGGAATTCCTTAATGTGTAGTTTAAAATTACCCTCTATTCTTCAATATGTCTGTGTTATAAGGAGCCCTGGTGGCCAGAA
Organism: Acanthurus leucopareius; assembly: GCA_029814765.1. Taxonomy (NCBI): domain Eukaryota; kingdom Metazoa; phylum Chordata; class Actinopteri; order Acanthuriformes; family Acanthuridae; genus Acanthurus; species Acanthurus leucopareius. The sequence continues at coordinate 20,040,437 of JAQMCX010000058.1, read as the reverse complement.
AGGTTGATATATGGACCAAATTATCAAGGAAGAGATAAATAAATCTGTTCTTCTGCTTTTATAGCCATCTTTTTTGTCAGCGAGATGATAAAGCTCAGTAATCCTTTGTCAAACAAAGAATTAGAGGTGAGAGAGAGGGAAGAGGAGTGACCTGTATGGATCGGATGAAAAAATAAAAACAGAGGCATCTATTGATTTTTTTTTACCTCACTCAGTCAAGGTCGTTGAAATCACTGGGTAATTGAAGTTCTTTTAATGGAGCCACTGAAATATTTTCAGTCAGATGAGAGGGTCCACAGGAACCAGCTCGAGCAGATAAACCCCCACTGCTGTCCATTGTGTGGATGTATTATCAAGGGAGGAGAAGATAAAATATATGGAACGGGATTAAACATTTACATCAATATAATATGACAAAATGCTGATTCAACCTCTCACACGAGTAACTCTGCGAATTCATTAATTTTCTCTGCTTGCTTAGTCCTTCACAAGGTCACGATAAATCTTCTGTTGAGTCAAGCAAAAGGAGTCTCCTTGTGTGGCTCAGCGGAGAATCATATTTAATGATAAGGTCTGATGTCTACTCTGCATCTTTTTTTATACTTCAAATCCACTGATTAGTTCAAACGTGACTGATCTCATCATGTTTGACTCGAAATGCCTACAGACTCCTGCGAACTTTCCTTTTAAAAGGTGAAGTTTTAGTCTCAGGAAGTGTGGCCTTTATATCCTTTTTACAAGCTAAATGTGCACATACAACCATTTACAAATATTAAAGTAAAAAAGTATCATCTGCATATTAAAATTAAACGACAAAAGATACGTTGTTGTTGTTTTGTGTTGTTGTAGTAATTAGAGTTGCACTCATATTCAAAACTAAATTCTGAAGTTAATATTTTAAGTATTAAAATCTTTTCTGAACCATAACAATAACTGATGAGGAAAAAACAAAAAACGTAGACATCTAAAAATCGTGAGATGCCACCAGCCCAGACGGTTGAATATCACTGAACAGTTAACAGTGTTTTGCATTTTATAGACAGATAATGTTTATATGTGAAATCTTACTGTGAAAAGTGGCTATTGCCATCAAATAGTTGTTGTGCTGTAAAAGTTTTAATTATTTCCCTCTAAATTTTTGTTGTTCAAAGTACCATAAAATGAAAATGAAAACAAAATTCTTCTGTACTTTACCCCTCCAACCTCTCACATGCTGTTATCCTTTTTCATTAACTTCACATTTGCCATATAAAAAAAGTCTATAAATGGTAGAAAACCAAGTACAAAAATGACACAGGAACCCTTTTAAAAACTTTACAAATCTTAAATTTAATTATTCAAAATATTATTATGGACCACTTCAACATGAAAATAGTATTTCTTTGCTTTTCAACCAGCTCAAGACTGTCTGCCTGTCTTTGTAAATCTCTGAATATAACAGACAGTATGACAGCCACATTCCCAATTGTTTTTTTAGATTGTCTCTACATGATAAATATTATAGATGATGTTATGTTCCTATAAATAAAACATACTCAGTGTATCCACTGAAGAATACGCAGATTCCTTATGTACATTACTGGGATCTGATGTGTGTAACGGTAACTGTTTTTAATTTTTTTTTTCTTCTACAAACAGCATTATGTGTTCATTTCCTCCTGTATTGTGAGAGTAAGTCATCACATCCTCTTAATCTGCCCTTCCTTTTAACCAGCCCATTGATCCTGATTGTTTACGGTAGCCTGGCAATGATCATCTCTTTTATTGCAGTTTTAATTCCCATCATGTGCACTTTGATTTAGCATTTGGATGCTATAGATGATCTCTTAATTCATTCCGGGGAGAAATGTGTCTCACATCTGTTCTATGTTAAACTCCCTTTCCTCATCCAGCCTCCCCACATCTAACTTGTCTTTTTATCTCAATTCTTTGCACAGGCGTTGTGTCCTCTGGCAGTCTAAGTAGCTCATTGTTGTGGGGAAAATGTTCTCCCATGGGAGCCATAGCCAGTCAAGAGTGGATTGCTTCAGTGAGATGCATTCTTACTTTGTCTGTCAGTGGTGATGAGGGATAAGAAACAGTGTGTTCTTCTGAGACACACTGAATCAAATATGGGAAATGTGAAATGCCTGATAAAAAAAGAGGAAAAAAAGAGAATTTCTTCACATATAGTTGTTAAGGGGAGAGTTATGGGAAGATAATTCCCAAGGTGATGTAAGACCTTGCTGAATGTATACCTGAGTAATTTATGTATCCTGCTGTTTATCATAGTCAACGTACACTAACTGTGAAATATTGCCGGTCTCTGTATCGGTCTGTATTCGTTCTTAGTTGTTGTTTTTTTGTCACCTCACCAATGTCACAAAGAAAAATTAGTGTTCTTTAATCGACCTCGGCAGAAAACAGCCGTCTGATTCCAACCTTGATGTCAAGTGTCATACAAGTGATGCATAATAGGCTGCACTTATGCTATGAAGTGCTTACATATGTATTCATATGCTGAGGCAGAGCAACCATGCATGGAGCTGAACTTATCATCTCTCAACATTCGTGCTGTGTGAGAAGAATGGCAGAGATATGTTTACATGACTTCACAACTGTTGTTCATGTGTGGACTGAATATATTGAGCTGAACAACATCAGAATATAGCTTCATCCATTAAAACGAGGAAGGAGGAACTTCGGCTGACGTGGAATGTCCCCTCTAATACCCAAGACCTAATAATAGTGAGATTAGCTGAGTGACTGTAAATAATTTGACTAAAGTCTTTCATTTTCAGGCAATATGTCAAACATTGCAGTTCAGCTTATTGATTGTAAGAGTTTGTTGTATTTCTTGATTCATGTGATTGTGTCTCGAAATTATATACAAAACTAAATATTAGTAGATGTAACTTTGGACTATTTTGAAAATTGTAAGGGGTACTTATCAATATTTTCTGATATTTTCTAGACTAAATAATTTGGAAAATAATAAGCAGATAAAGTATTAATGAAAATTACCAACAGTTGCCCTTCAAGATGTCAGCATATCCTTGTTTAAGAGCTTAGCTTAGCATTCCTTATAAAGATTCAAATGGGCTTAACGTCTGTCTCACTAGCAAATCCGCTAATTCACACACGTGTTTTAACTTTACAGTTTTATATTTTAAGCTTTTTCATTTATATATTCCAAATAGGCCCAAAAAGGGAAAGGTAAAAGTAAATGTACTTTACCTGCTTTATTAGTAAAGTTAAAGCAGCTACGGACTAATTAACAAGAGCAGCCATTACATTCATTTCTCGAAGTTTGTGTGACTGTGAGAAAATTAAAAATCAGCATGCACCTGAATAATCCTAAATAACACAGTCAGAAGCAAAATTAAAAGCATGTTTAGACTGAGTTATGATTTCTGCAAAAATATTAATTCAGTGCATTTTTCATTTTAGTTTTTTATTTCAGTTCAAGCTGTGAAATCACTAATGAGACACTGCTTGGGAAAAATTGATTTAATAGTTTTTGGTGTGTGTGTGTGTTTTTTTTTTTTTTTTGTTCTTTGTTGTTTTGTGTAACTGATACTTTTATTAACCTGGCGTCCTGCGGAGAAAGTCAACACAAGCCTCATTACAATTCCTACAAACATTAGCTAAGTTTGTTGTTGTTTATCCGCTTTGTTACACGCTGTGCACAGTTTCCGCTACTGGCAGAGCGCTCTGACTACTTATTGTTAAAAAAATATATATATATTTAGGACATTTTAAACTGTCTGTAAAGCTGAAACAACACAACTTCGACTGCTACCACTATAAGGATTACTCCTGATAATAATATTAATTATAATAAAGTCCTTCGGTTGGAAACTTTTCAAGTTTACTCTCAGAGAACCAAGAAGAAACGGGTCACCAGAGAGCTGATTTTTGCTTGCTGCAGAACTATGAGAGCCCACCAACAACTGCCCCTTTATCTGTGATCTTCCCCCAATCCCTCTGCCCTGCAGCAATCCCCTCAGCACCCAGCCAGGTGCATGTGACCCCTGCGGGCTGGCTGGCCAATGAACTCCACATGAACACTGAGGCTCTAACATAGAAGTGATTTTAACAATGGTTTGGTCAAAAAAAGAGGAGAAAGAGGAGCGGTCCTGTGTTCTGCAAAAGACTGATCACCACATTCATGGACTTCGCAAGACCAAAGGTACCAGACTGGGGACGAAAAACTATCTTATGGGAGAAACAATTTGTGCAACACGCTCATCTGTGTATGACCTGTTTTAGGAGAAATGTTGTGTTATAAAACTCTGAGATAGTTTATCCCAACATTTTTCCCCCCTTTTTTAAAATCGATATCTTGGGAATATGTGCAAGTACATTACTCCAGAGTACAAAGCAGACAGTTGATTGATGGGTCCATCATGATGAAGCACACACCATCAAGTTTTGTGCTCACTTTAAAAAAATACACAATAAGAGACAGTGAGCCTTATGAGACTCTAAAAGGTCTGTCTGTTTGTTTGTTGTTGTTGTTTTTTTAGCTGTGAAAGGTCTTGTGGGGTATGCCTTGTTTGGATATTCCCAAATAGCTATCCATCCAAAGTCCTGACCAGCACTTTGGAATAAACTTAAAGTTGCAGGTATCAAAATAGCTTTAAGTTTCAGTCAGTTATGCAGAAAATAACACTGCTCCTCCACCTCCAAATTGTTCAGGGAAGTCCCACTTAAATTCCTGCCCCCCAGGATCACATCAGGATACATCTTCCACCAAAACTAGATGAATTAGAAATAAACAATATAAAGCATCACCTCCAGCTCACTAATGACTACCCATGATCCTCTTCTCCTTCCTCCACATATTCCACCAGGGAGAGGGAAAGTGATGTGGGGTGTGCCTGAAGTTTTCTGCTACCCTTATTGCTTTTGCTGCTGAAGACAATATTATTATCTCCAGCTGCAGGCCTCAGAGCACACAACTTGTAAATAATAAACCAAGCTGGACAGAAGCCTGTGAGGCCACTGCTAATCCTGGTATTATTCCACTTTTATTGTTGCTATTTGCTCATTATTTCTCATCTCCTCTGGCTGAAGACAGCCAGTTAAATTATTTTCACCCCATTGTTTTCTTCTGCCACAAAGGCCAAATTAGCATTAAGGACAAGCAACATTAAGAAATGCCTTTATTTCTTTTTAGACCTCCTTTCCTCAATCTCGACTCTTTTAGAGCCCACAAGGCATCACAAACTGTCACTTTGGGCGTTAGTAGATCCTAAAGATGTGCACATAATTATGAATAATGTTTTTTACTACATTTTAATTTTCAACATCCTTCTATTTAGAGAGAATCAGAAAAAAATGGTTGATAGTTATCCCTAGATTCAGCTTATAACCCTGTTGCATCCATGTGGAAGTCTTGAGAGAATGAGATCTACACGCTGCTAAACCAGATTGATGTTTTACTCAAAATCCAATTCGAGTAGTTAAAATCAGGCATCTAAGGGTGCTGCTTGAGTCTCCGGAGAGCTGCAGTATTCTGTGTTTCCTGAGAATGGAATCGTTTCACCCAGGTTTGACTTGGCAACAACCTTCTTATGGGAGGAAAGAGTCTGTCAAAGCCTGAGGGCAAAACTAGTTGTTCGCTTCAATGTGCTTATTGTTGCTCCGAAGACACCTAAAGATATGCAGCTAATGAAATGGCTGTGAAGGCTCTCACTAAATGCAAAATTGCTTTCTGTGCCATAAGCATAATAATTCTTGCTCATGCCACGCCTAATAAAAGTTCTGCTGCACAAAACATCTGCACTTAAAATTCAACAAAACCGGTGGCTTGCTATTTGCAACCTTTGCAGGTTTCCAACCAGAAACATTTGGTGCATCTTGTTTCTCCTCTGTTTCTGTTGCCTTTTCACTTTCCTGTGGGACAAAAAATTACAATAATGTTTCATCTTTTTAAATACTCTAATGGGGAACTCATCTCATTCACCACTACAAGCTCTCTTTATAGGTTTTGGGAAGTTTCTAACACCGAAGCTCCAGATGGCTTGTTACACCGAACCATCTGACGTCCTCTGAAACTCTGTGGAAAAGGGGCAGGCACTTCCAAAAATTTCTGGCAGGTGTTTGAATCAATCATATGTGTCCATTACTGTCTATCTGGGGCTAACTTTAACCAATCAGATCAACAAACCATATAATCTAGTAAGAGATCACAACCAGCTGAGCTAGTTGATAAACCAAACTCTTGTTGAAGCAAGCTGGGGGGAAGTGAAAACATCTTTTTTGATTAAGAGAAACATTCAGTGCCCTTTTTTAATCTTTCCTTCACTAAAGAAATACTTTACAGTTCTGGTTTATATGATGCTATTGCAGCATCTGTGTTAACCTTTTAGGAGCTTCCATCATTGCTGTATCTACAATTCTCATCGGTAAAACCACTCTCATAGCTGCAGATTTTTCGGTATAGGATCCATATAGGATGCTGTGCATAGCTTGAAGCCTGACAAAATGGATTTGCAAGATCACATGATCAAGCTGGTTTGCGAGGTTATGGGATTGAAGGTAATGGTCAATAAATGCACTCACTCCATATCATGAAATACACAGATAGCTTGTTACAATAATAACCAGGTATGTTGTAATTGTAACCTTATATCCTTTTAGTTTATGCATTTATATTTAACAGTAGGCCCAAATTCTTAAAGCCATGTTATTACAGCCGATACAGTCCAAAAGACTCCTGAGTTAAAGCATCATCTCTCAGCTGCTAATGGACTGAGGCCAAAGTGAGGTAAAAACTGTGGTAGAGGTCCCCACTCAGTGATCAGAGCTCCAGTAAAACAGCAATCCACAGCTCTGACTGGCTCCTTTGCACTCAGGGATATGATTCACAGTGAACATCAATTTCTTGTTGTTAAGTACAAAGCACACCTAAGGCCTAGTGCTCCTACTAACTGTATGACTGTGAAATAGTGAGCTGCTAACAAAGTATGCAAGCGAAACAAAAAAAGATGATGCACTCGGTAAGTTTGTGTGTGTGTCTTTGAGTTAATCGACCAGAAACCATGTTAAAAATTAAGCAGGACATGTTAGTGTTTGTGTTTGTGTGTTAACCTCTTGGAATATATTCTTTTGTTTTTCTTTTAAACAGAGAACTGAAAAATAATAACAGAGCAACACAATGATAAAGAAAAAGAAATGTGTTTATGGAAAGTTTCTTTCAACTCACAGTCAGAATCATATGGGAATCATGTTTTAGTTCAGTCAGGGAATTTCAAGCTTACAAGAAAAGGCAACACTCTAAGGATTTTAAGTGTATAGAGTTTATCAAAATAATTAAATATTTATGAGGTTTGGATTTAATCTTTTTTTTGTGGTATTTTTGTCTCATGTAATTCAAGATTGCAAGTCAGCACTGTATAGGAAACCCATACACTCTGTGGCGGCCGGACTCTGTATGAATGTAACAGGGAGCTGTGCTGAAAAATAAATGTGTTAAATTTGATTCCTTTTATCTCAGGGGCTTGAACAGTTTAAGCACAGTAGGTTTGTCTCATAAGCCGCAAACAGAAATGAACAATATCACATAATTATGTTGTTTGGTGATTGATATGTTGAGGACTAGCATAGCACAAACACTGCCACAGTTTGTTGCTTTAGTGAGAGAAGGCATGATGGCTGTGCTTTAAGCTCAGCGCTAACATCAGCATGCTAACAAGCTAATGCTGAACACATTTAATGCTTATACCATGTTTACCATCTCAGTCTGGCATGTTAGCAATGTTTACTGCTCACCATTAGAGCATCTTTTATGTGTGGAGCAAATTTAAACTCAAAATGACAAAAAATAAACCTCAGGGTAGCGCTAAAAGGAATTGTTTAAAGATCATTCAGGAACTAAACAGATGAGCAATTTTTACGTTTGTTTCTAATTTTCATTCCTGATGCATGTTAGTCTGTCTGACAGCATGTAGTCTCTTCCCAGAACAAGAGCTCATGTCTTGCTGGGTTTTGTTCCTGACAGTTAAGAGCAAAATGAAGCTACAGGGGGTTAACACCAGCTGAGCAAAATAATGTCAATCGATCCACCACATCTTATGTTTTGTTTTCACATATACTGAAGGTGGTACCACAATGAATCAATGGATACATCCTTCTCTGAGAGGCCCAGAGTGGTGCTCTTGATGTAATGAAGAGGACATTTTTTCTGAGTGGAAATTAGACCTCTAAGTACCTACTAAGCATCAAAGCACATATCTTACTATATTCTACACAATGATCTTATCAATGACACTGTAAATTGATTCTTAAGGAACAATACAACAACAACCACTGCTGTACATGCTGGCTGACCTTGAATGCAGAATGAATGACAGCTCCTTTTGTAACAAGCTATGTGACAGCATTTTTATCTTTATTTTTCCATTGTGAGAGATAAAGAAGACCAAGTTTATATACAACTCCCCACAGGGGTTGATATTGTAAACTGTCTTCCAGGCATCCTCACTGACAGCAAGAAAAACAGCGACATTCTGCCATAACAGTAGCATAAGAGATTTACTGCGTGTAATACAGCCTAGTGTCTTATTTATAAAAGAGGAGCGCTGCCATTTTACAGAAGACTCCCTGTCACAGCCGTACCTTTTTGGAGAAAGACAGACTTCTGGCGAAGTGGCTGCACCTGTCACCTTCTTCAAAGGGTCTTCGTGCATCTTGTCTTACCTTTCCCCTCCCCCATTGTGAAGGAAGCACTGGCTGGCAGGTCTCCATTGATCTGTTCCAGAGCTGTGATAATTGGGCCATTAAGATCTCAAAAAGACACCCAGGATGTGGCAGAGATAGAGTCTGACAGTCTGCCAAGAGAAAGGACTTCCAACTCCTTGGCATTACTTGTTAGGATTTCTTTCGTATGCCATGAAATATGTGTAGGAACAGCATGCTTTTTTTTGACTGTTTTTACTTGGATTTATCAAAGGTGGTAGAATGCATAAACAGTGGATGCACTAAGTCAGACACTTTCATGAGAAATCAGAATCACTTAAACTGGTCGCTCAACATAGAAATATCTACATAATTACATTTACAGTTTTTTTTTCTTCATCACTAAGATGAGCCTAAAGAATCTGGCATCCACATGATTTTCATCATCTCCTTCTAAGCACAGCAGAAGTCTCCTGATGCAAACACATTCACACTTCTCCATTAGTTTAGATATTTTTGACACCCTTAATTTTCAGTTAACAGATCTTACAGAGAGAACCTAAACTCAATGAACTGCCTGTGTTAATCAGAAACACAGAGTTGATAAAAAAATTACTTGAATGCACCTGTGTGAAACCTCAATGTGCAACTCCTTAATAGAAAAACAGTTCTGATCCCTCCCCTTTGTGTTGTTATGTGCATGCATGCTATGTGCATGCAGATTGCAACACGGATGGTTTGTTGCATGTTCATAATGTCTGTGAGTGTTGGAGAAGTTTGCAAGCAAATTGTCACTTTTGCCTGCACCTTTTTACTTTAAGCCCATGTGTGATTTTTTTTGGGAAAATGTTACTTCTGAATGGACACATGAGTACATGTCAGTGACAACACAATGGGGTTATCACAACTGAAGCCCTGCTTTCCTGAAAGATGTGCAGCTTTTAACAGTAAGAGAAGGCAGGTGCATTGCTGTTTACTGAACAGGCCCACTCAGCCTGATCTCATTCAAGCAAACACTGATGCTTTTAACGTCCCATACAGACGCACAAGGTATACTTTAGCATCTTTATGAGATGCATGGCAAACATAGCAATTGCTTGACCCAATTTGGTTGAAAGGAAATCCCAAGTGGGGAAACAACAAAGACATATAGCAACACAAAGAGACACTAAATGATTACAATAATACTACCGAAGATGCATTACAAGAACAAAGACATAAAACAATCAGAAAATTACCAAAAAAAAACAAGAAGTTGCAAAATACCACAAATAGATGCTGAACAACCACAAACAGCCACAGAAAAAAAACTAAACTGAGACACAAAATGACAGGAAGAGACTCTCCTCCAGTCTTGGCATCTCGTCAGTGGACAGATGTTAAACTCGTCACTGCAAAGGTGGAATTTTCCATCAGACTGTGCTTAAGCAAACAAACACATTTGGTCAGTCTGGCTCAAATTTTCCCACAGACCAATTAAAAAACATGGAGATAATTTGGAAGAGGAATCAACAGCAACTGCCAACACTGTGTCAGAGTCGTGATCAGGTTGCTTTCAGCTCCATTAACCATCTCCACTCTGGTGTCCTCCCCTTCACATGCTCAAATATTTATCATCCAACTGTAAAGTTCCTGTATCATAAAACCAAATGCTGCAAAGAGGCAAGATTTGAAAACTAGACAAAGAGTCAACAGAACAAAATGCAGCAATTCTGTATCGAAGATGAACAGAGTCAGTAGATTTTGTGTGTTTAAATCAAAAGAAATGGTGCAGCATGGACAGAAAGACTGGGCCAAGTCTGGGATCACTGTGCATATTTAATGATGATCCATACACTTGCACATCCCCTCCAGACATAAGCAATATCTTTTTGCCCACGTACACATTTCTTATTAGTAATGTTTTCTCCGAAATTTAGAGGACACTCTGGTTTGTTATAGTTTTGGTCATCATTTGTAAAAGTTATGATGACATTAAAATCACCAAAGTAATTGCAGAAATCTAAATCAATGATGAGACTATTACAATAAAGTCATGAATGACTGACTGTGCCAGACGGATTGTAAACAAGTCAACAATTCAACTCAGTTCATCCCAACAATTCACTCTTTATTTGATGGAAAAAACCCAGAGTGAGTGCAAACAAAATGTCGGTGTTAATCCCCCATTAAAAAACTTTCTGCACGCATAACAAAGGTCAGTGCTGCAGGTCAGATCTGAAAAAGGAAGCGAGTAAATAAGCTGTGATTGATGTTTACAGTATGGGCAATAAGTTTGTTAAGGTTAAATGTATTTGTTGTCTTTTAAATGCAATTTAAATACTTATAATGTCATATTTTTAATGTATCTGTTTGACCTTGCAAGCACTGTGGCTGTATTGTGCGATAAAAATAAACTTGCCTTACCTAACTAAGTTTATTATGAAGTTTATGTCCTTACATGTAACGTAAGCGATGATTTATTTCTGCTTTGGGGCCTCTTAGTCACAGTCTCTCCCACTTTATTCAAGTGAAATAACACACCCACACAGTTACTGAAGAGTTTCCTGTGAAAACACAATATTACTACTGAATCACATCGCACACCTGACCCATGCTGTGATTAATAAGCTTGTTACAGTTTCTTAATCAATTAATCATCAGAGCCTTGTTTTAAGACTCAGCACACTGTTTACAGAGCTTGCACTGAGTTACAAGTGGTTTTTTGACAATGACACATTTCTTTTCTGAAATTGTTCAAACAAAGCCATTAATACTGAGCAAAAAACGTTTATAAAGGAAAACAATATTTCATAGAAACTTCACAGATGGAGTTACACAATGGCTGCATAAGAATTTTGAAAAAATAAGATTTTATGTTTTTAAATCAACAGATTTTTTGTTTTTGTTTCTGGACATCAGTCAGAAAAGAACATTTAATGGAGATTTTTGCTGAAGGCTTCTATCATTGTTGAAGATGATGTTGCTGCTTTTTTGTAACTGAAAGGATTTTGTGGATGCTTTACTCATTTCATTGTGCTGCAATGCCCTGATGCTTTTTACAAGCCTTAACCACCCCTTTCTTACAACTGTATTTTGGCAGATCATCTTTAAGTAAACAAAGAGGATTGCTTTTCCATCAGTGAGATGACACTTGGCAAAGAAAGCAGTCGAAGCAGCGGCTTGGCCCTTCAAACCAAATCCCAGAAAACACAGATGGGTTGAAGGTTTGACCAGATTTTATGTATTTTATTTCAGACAGAATCAGGTAATGGACTCTTCTTTTTTCAGAGCAGAAAACATGATGCCATATTCCGAAAAATAAGAAAAACTGGATAAGTACCTGCCTACTGACTAATTGTAATTGTAAGTAAGTTCAGCATAGAGACTAAATAATGGAACAAAGATAAGAATCATGAGATAAACAGAAAAATTATAGGTGTCGAATGTTTAAGTGAGTGTTTATCTCAAGCTGTGCTTTAACCTTTGTTGGTAAAGAAAAAAACAATAGTGCTGATTAAATCGACACGAGCTCTCGGCAAACGTAATAAATAACAAATAATGTCATCCAAAAAAGCTTTATACAGCTGTACAAGTTTTACAGTTTGATTGTTAAAATCGAGACACAGCTGAAATGATTTAGGTTCAACAAACAAAATAATAGAAGAGACTCTGCGTGTGTGTGTAGTTGTGTAGAGAAGACTTATGTTACAATAATGCTAAAGCCACAAATGGAAGTTTTTTATTTTCTTCTATTTTTTATTTGCTTCACTCTCTCTCTCCAAATGGATTTTTTTGGTTTCAGCTGTTAGTACAAGTCAGTTTCTTCAAGTATGTGTATATATTTTATACTTTTGACCTTGAAGAGGAAGATGAAGAGGAAGACAAGTGTGGAGGGATATGAGTGTATTTATCACTGTTAAATAACCGACTGAAACCCTCAGGTAATATACAGTAAATATTGTGGAAAATACTGTGACTTAAGCAAGAAGAAAACTGAAGGCTGATGATTGGATGGATGCACTGTTTCCGGCACTGGCACTGAATTTTGGCATTGATGTCCGATATGGACATGATTTCAAGACTTCAGGCCAACTCAACTGAGACCAGCAGACTGAGATGTGCTGCCGATATTTCTGCATCCATCCACACCCTCAGGCTGCTTTTGCTTTGATATATGACCGTCTTATTACTCCCTGCAGGGTCACTGAACATTTCCTTTGAACATAAATTGCTGATGCACAATAGCTGCATATAATGTGTTCTATCATTACTTGTAGTTACTCACATATAATGTGGTGTTGAAAAGATTGTTCACCAGCACGGAAGTGACACATTTAGGCATTTTCTTGGTGACATTTTGAGACATTTGATGGAGTAAGAGTCTTAATAACAATAATCTTCCTCTTTGAAAATAACATAAATGTTTGCCTCCTTAAGCAACAGATGTATGAACATATTGAAAATAATATTTCCCGCAGTACATATAAGGAGAGAATTAAGAGCACAGCTGGCTCATGATGCTATCACTTAAAGGCAAAGGGCTCTAATTTCGTGGCGCAGCGCAGGTGGCGCAGGGTGGCGGACCCCGCGCAGTGGTAATTTCATCCAGCGCACCACCGTGCGCAGCCAGTTTAGTCATTTGGGAGGCCAGGCTGCGCCGAGATGGGTGTGGCGGCGCACCAGGCGGAGGAGTCGACAGATTCAGTTTGGCGTAGTGACAATTCCGTGACAAAACAGTGCGCCGAAGGTGCGCTGAAAGCTCGCCAGCTCCGACCTGGTCTATTCTCGGCACAGGCGAAGCACACCCGGTATAGTGGTAATTTGGCTGACAGTGCACAAGTCACCAAAACATCACATGAAGGTTTCCAGAGTGTCAGGCACATTTCAATGCAATAAACAATCACAGTAACCACTATTTAATGTAACCGTCTGAACC